>OZ038323.1:7897878-7981359 GCA_964035795.1 Pterobdella sp. o SKG-2022 | reverse complement strand
ATTTTTATTTATTTATTTATTTATTCATATATCCGGTCTGGTGCCTAACGTGCAATTACAGAATGGTAAACTGTCAAAATAAAGCCAGAACTACTACCCAGTTTTTTAGCGCAACTCTCAATGATCGCGGTTTAACTAGCAAGACAATAAGAGAATGCTTAGATGAACTTTTTGCCGACTACAACTTAGAGGTACTTTGCCTCCAAGAAACAAAAAATGAGGAAACAAAAAAACAGCACTCTACACTTACTCTTTTCCAGCACACACCACTACGGTCTCGGATTTGCAGTAAGTAAGAAATGCACTAACCTCACCACACACAACATTTTGGACAGAGTTACAATACTAGAAGACAATCTCAAAGGTGCATATTTCAAAATAGTGAGCTGTTATGGACCAACACAAATCCTCTCGAATAAAAAACAAGAAATCTGTGAAGAATTTCTTTGAAGTACTCCAGGAAAATATAGAAACAAAATCAAACCAAATACTCATATTACAAGGAGACTTCAATGCAAAAATAGGCAGAAGCTCAATCAAGTCTACACACAAAGGCCACTTTTCAAGAGGGTGTGCAAATAAAAATGGCAGCTTGTTAAATGAATTTTTGGCAATCAACAATTTAACTGCCACCAACACACTCTTCAAACATCCTGCCAGACACCTAACCACATGGCAAGGAAAACTGAATAACAAAATGGTTTTTACACTATAGACTACATCATCACTCAACAAAAAATCATCAGCTACATCAAAAACTCCAGAAGCTACTCTGGTATAAAACTATCAACAAATCACAGGCTTGTCAAAGTGATACTGCAAATACCAGAACCACACCAACTTTGGAAAAAACCTAAACAACAAAATACAAAACTCACTTATCAACAGACAAATAGGATATCAACCAATTTCACAAATATTGAAGATTTTCAAAAAATAATATATGAATCTGCCCTGAAATGTTTCAAAAAGCAAAGCAACCAACAAACTAAAATAAAAGACCCGGAAATAAACAAACTTAAGAACAAAATCAATAAAATCAGAAACATTTTGAAAAATTGTATAATAAATCAAACTACAAAAATAAACTTAAACAGAGAAAAACACATCATACAAAAACAAATTAACAAAAAATGCTTAGATAACAAATCTTCAATAACAGAAGAACAATTGAAAGAAATAGAAAATTCAAACTACAATCAAAGAATGCATAAAGCAATAAAACAACTAAACATCAAACATAAAACTCCACCACCTCCCTATACCAACTTTCAACTCACTTCATACTATAAAGAAAAATTCAACAAGTCTACAACAGCAACACAACAAAAACAAGAAAACCAAACACATACCAATGTCAAAATAACCAATAGTGAAGTCAACTCTGCCATAAAATCACTCAAAAACAATAGATCACCAGGCTATGTTAGGTTATTGTAGCAGAAATGATGAAAATATTGAGTAGCACAACCATTGACAAACTTACTTATATAATAAACACCACAATCAACAACAAACAACCTCACCAACTTGGCCTTGGCATCCTACTCCCTATACCAAAACACAATAAAACCAAAAAATTAGAAAAGACCAAACCAATAATACTACTCTCCACCATTAGAAAAATAATATCACTCATCACTCTAAATAGACTAAGACCAACAATAGAAAACTACCTATCACCCAGCCAAGCTGTCTATAGGAAAGGTAGATCCATAGAAGACATTGTATGGACACTCAAACTAGAAATAGCAAGCACATTAAGCACCACTAACAAAATCACAATCCAAGGTATAGACTTATCCTCAGCCTTTGACTCTGTCAAAAGATTAAAAATGATGGATATATTGAATACAATCTGCTCCGAGGAAGATATGAAGTTGATACATTTTCTACTCAATGACACCAATCTGAGAGTGAGAACCAAAGAAGTAGGACCCACTTTTGACACCAATATTGGCATTCCTCAAGGAGATGGTCTTAGTCCAGTACTTTTCACCACATACCTAGAAGCAGCGTTGAGAGAAGTCAGAAATAATATCCATGCCCAAGACATTGCATATGCTGATGATGTTGATTTCATTAGCAAAGATGGCGTCAACCTAAATATAATGAAAAAAATATTGGAAAAATGGAATTTAAAAATGAATCCCACGAAAACGGAGACTCTCAAAATCGGATCAGACAACGAGTGGAAAAATGCGAAAAAACTGGGCATGCTACTCGATACAAAGCAAGAGTGAAAAAGGCGAAAGCAGCTAACAACAATGGCAATGCTCAAGCTAAAAAAAATATAGAACTCGAGCATAACAAGAAACAAAAAGTTAAGAATCTACAAAGCTTACGTTCAAAGCATCATGCTTTTTGGTTGTAGCACGTGGGCAATGGACAAGGGGATGGTTAGATCGGTGGACAGTTTTAACCGAAAAATGGTGCGGTATGTATGTGGGGTTTTCTGGCCAAACCGCATGAAAACAGAAACCGTGAATGCCCTGATTGAACCAGCCTCTCAAATCGTGACGCTGGCAAATGTTAGGCTATATTCTGCGCATGGATGATCTGGTTCCAGCTAAACAATCCATCATCAATTGCCTCAAGAAAAAAAACGCAAAGCGTGGAAGACCTAGCACCAGCCTTCTCACAACGATCAAACACGATCTAAAAGCCCACAAATTAAACATAGATCAAGCAGTTGAACTGGCGCAAGACAGGGACCTATGGAAGCTGGAGGAAAGCCGTACACCGGCGAACGAAGATCTTTGAAAATATTTGAACACTCAATTTTATCTCTATTTTTGTCTCTTCGTAAACCCTAATAAATAATAATTATTCATATATAGGTATAGAAGAGAGTCAAGGTGTTTACCATTTATATTTATTTATGCATAATATTCCCAAACACAATAATAAATTCTTGTATATAAGTTTAAAATTCCAAAAGTCAATAAAATGGTATGGCGTGAATAGCCCCCCTCTCAGTTAATCCAATATAAAATGATCTTTTATGTCGAATTGTATCATTATGAGTCTCTTTTTATTGTATATTGATGTTTACCTTCTGATGTCATATTAATTAATTAAAGATAAAAGGGATAATGTTGATTCACAGACTACATACTTTAGTTTAGAGAAAACTTTTGTATTTGGAAGGGTATTACAAGTTTTTTAAAAATCAGTACAAACCTCGCTTGAGATTTTTTAAACTTTTTTGTTTCAATTTAATTTAATTTTTTTTTGTTTTTCAATGCATTATTTTTGCGTCTTATCATATGTAATAGTTGACTTCCCGTCATCATCTTTATGTCAAATCTTCAAACTGCATTTTAAAACTTCAAAACACAAAACTTAAAAATGATATATTGGGAATTCCCAATATAAAAACCCTTAAAAATATTGTATTTCAAATGTATTTCAATATCACTAATGTTAATAGTAAGATGCAAAAATTTTTATAGACCGCTTTGGATCTCCATCATTATAAATTGAACTTTATAATGCTTATTATTAAGAGCACATCGCCTTTGGTACTAGTCGTAATTCTGTATAATGACACAGAAATATGATTGAATAAATTAAGTGTTATTAATGGTGGTGGAAATAGTAATGATAATGATGCTATATATCTTTATATCACTGTTTGCTAATAGATATACTAGAAATTTAAAAAAAATTACTGGAAATAAAAAGAATAATAAATAAATTAAAAAGCAATAATAGATGAAAATATTTGATAAATATTAAATAATGATAAATTATTTGATCGATAAATAACTAGAAATAATAATCATAAAAATAGAAAAAATAATCGATGAATAAATGCATAATAACAACTATAACACAAATAATAATTACCGAAATCATTATCCTTCTACCAATAGTTAGAGTCGTGTTGTTTTATTGAAGTTTCACCAAAAGTTTATCGAGCTTCGCATGCATTACAGCTCTTGCTTTTATTTGTCAACAAGTGACAACAGTTTGTTTTGAACTCTACCCAAGCTAACGTGAGATTGTTCGATCACTAATGGAGAATTATTTTTGTTTTTTGTTTCAATTTTTATTTTTTTTATATTTATTATTTGAATGGTTATCTTGAATGTAATTGATGAAAACTATTAAATGCATTTGAAGAATGTCAACATATACACACCACCACAAAATTATATATTAAACTATGCATAATAACAACATATACATTTGTCCTCTAGTTTCATTGCACAATCCCACTTTTTGAACCTGAAAAAATGCAATTATGATCAAAAATTTTCATTAAATTCTTTTATTTTGCAGAGATTTTCAATAATAAAAACATTAAAATGAGAAGGTACAATTTCGCGAGGTTTTGTATGTATCTTTTTGTTGAAATGAATTTATCTATAAAAAGCTCTTTATTTTAAAGCCAAAATAAAAATATAAAAATAATATTCAGACAATATATAAAAATAATATTCAGACAATATATAAAAATAATATTCAGACAATGCCTCCCTCCTTAATGATTTCAAAGCTGAGTTCGAGAAAAAGTGGATGGACACACCTAAAGTGAGAAACATTTTAACCTTTAACATGCACAACCTAACAATCTGCAAACCAACCAAACAACATAAGCTAAGATAAACTGTACGATGTAAACTAACAATACGTTGTCTTAACAATTACTCTAGAAGTGATACGTCATAATGCAAACGGAGTAATGCCCTGTGAAACCAATCAGTTGCGCAAGCGAAACCCCAGTTTGGGGCGATTGGGTTATAATGCAAACTATAACACCAAAAGCTTTGTGCATTATCATTAACAAACTTCATTGTTGTTGAATATTAAGTTTTAGGCTATTGATATCTACAATAACTGCAATAAGCAATGCAATCCAACCCAGAACACATCAAAACTTGAGTGCTACGATCGAATCAAGACCATAGGTACAGGGTCGTTTGGCAGGGTGATGTTGGTTCAAGAGATACAAAACAACAAATACTATGCCATGAAGATTCTCGAAAAACAAAAGGTTCATGTTATTTTTTATTATAAATGGCTTGACTTGCTCCGTGGAGCAAAAATTTTTACGCTTTTTGTCTCCCAGCTCAAATTTGACATCACTAATGCAACAGATGTTGAAAAAATCAAAAAAAACATAATGATACTATTACTACAACACAGATTGTGAAGATGAAGCAGGTGGAACATACTTTGGCAGAGAAGAAGATCCTAGCCTGCCTCTCTTATCCCTTCATCGTCAACCTAGTCCACTCTTTCAAGGCTGGTAATTATAATTATAAGATGGTACAATGCATCATAGAGGTTTCTAAGAGTTGATTTCAAAGACTTTCAATTTCATAGAAATCAGGCTGACACTTCAATGAGAGTTTTTGTTTTTATTGTTATTATTCTATGCTGCTTATTTTTATTGTTATGCAAAGTGTAATATTATAATGATTAGCATAAATATATATCGTGATTTTTCAAAGCAAAGTAACAAATACAAAATCAATAAAGACCAAATATTCTTATTTAGAAATTACAAGGTATTAGTTAGAAGTATATCATTTTCAAGTACGTACTTGAAAAGGATACACTGCTAACGTAAAGCTTTGTAATTTATAAATAAAAATATCCACTGTTCAATACACATATTTTGTTCATTGGTGCAAAAATTCTCTGCTTTCAAGCAAACTACCTTTCATGTCAACAACAGGACAACTCATATTTATACATGATATTGGAGTTCGTGGGCGGTGGTGAGATGTTTTCTCATTTGAGACAGAGTGGAAGATTCAGGTAAGTGGTAAGCTATGATGTATGTGAAGGCTTCATGTATATAGGCCTTGCTATTTATGACTTGAAATTTTATATGAGTTTTATTTGAAGTCAAAGTTAGCCTAGAGAAATATTCAGTATTGATATAAATAAGCTGACCCTTAGCTCGCCCAAGAGTCATTTATATAAACATAGCACAAGTTTTCATATACACAGTATATATTTAAAGACAAAAATCTATAAAAAAAACATCCTTCTCAATTCAATCGAGACAGTGAGGAACAAGCGAAGTTCTATGCATCTAACATCGTTTTGGTTCTGGAATACCTCCATGGTCTAGACGTCATATACAGAGACCTCAAGCCGGAAAACCTTTTGATAGATAAAGATGGATACATAAAGGTGAGATTCAGTTTGGTTGTGCTTTTTATTTGTTTATTGGCGGTTGAAATGCCTGGTAAAGATATTTGTGTCATTTGCTATGTTTTTAATGAGCTTGCACTTTGTATAAGTTATATTTAAGTTTTTAATATTAGTCCATGTTATGTTGAATACGATTTTCAAATTTTTTTGTTATGTTACTTAAAGAATTTCATTTAAAAAATTTGGAGTATTTATTTTCAATATGATCATTCAGTCAAAAATATCTCAAAAAATGTTTTTTAAAAATTTCCACTAATTAAAAAGCACTTGAAATAATTGAGTCGACTCTTCTGTAACATAAGAAGATAAAGTTACTTAATTTCCATATGAATAAAATAATTCACAATTGAGTAAAATCAAATAATAATTAAAATAATAATATCAGGTGACTGATTTTGGCTTTGCTAAAGTAGTGAAGACCCGAACATACACCTTGTGTGGTACCCCAGAATACCTAGCTCCTGAGATCATTCAGAATAAGGTTGGCAGGGTTGAAGTGGTTGGTTTGTGGGTAGAGTTAATGATTGGTTAAAATCGATGATGGTTGAAATGAGAGATTGGTAGGAATGATGGTGATGTGGTTTAATGGAGCAAGTAAAGGTCGTTTTATGCAAACTATTATTTTGATTTTGTAGTTTTATGGGCCAATAAGCTAAAAGATTTTGAACTATAATGCTTTATAATACAGGGATACAATAAGGCGGTTGATTGGTGGGCTTTTGGCGTTCTCTTGTATGAAATGATCTCAGGCTATCCTCCATTCTTTGCTGACAACCCTATGCAGATTTATGAAAAGATTGTGGCTGGAAAGGTCATTTTTGTATACTTAAACGCATCACTTTTTTATACAACCCTTAATCATTCCTAAGTTTCTTCATCTCTTACCCATCTACTTATATCTAAACTTTCCTATTTTTCACCCATTCTTCAACCCCTCTATCTTAATTTTTTTCTCTTACTCAAACCACACAGGTTCGTTACTCATCTCAAGTTCCTCAAGAGGTCAAAGACCTGATTAAGCATCTGCTCCAGGTTGACACAACTAGAAGGTCAGTCACTTCTTTCTTTGTTACAGTTTTTAGTTTATTGTTCAATAAATATGTGCAGATTCGGCAACATGAAAAATGGCGTGATTGATATAAAAACTCACAAATGGCTGAATGATGTTGAATGGACTCCCATGTACTACAAAAAGGTCGTCTCTTTATACAAAACATAACTTATGACCCACCTCTTTATCACAAAAATCCCTTTTTATACCATTTAATATCTTTGAAAAAAATTTGAAACATGCATGAAAAACAATTGATAAGCATTTATCAACAAAATACATGGAGCTTTTTGTAAGAAAACCTACATTCTCGAATGATGAGATTACCGAAAGGTGTCTCTTATTCAATAGATACTTCGTGTATCTTTCTCATACAAATATGTCATGCTAGTCAACTTTATCTTAATAAATATTCTGTGACATAATTTCTACAGATTAAAGCACCTTTCGTTCCCAAGTTGGCAGATGAGGGTGATCCTGCTAATTTTGATGATTACGAAGAGGAGCCATTGAGAATTGCTGTAAACGAAAAGCATGCTGCTGAATTCGCGGAGTTTTGAAGAGCTATTTAGATATTTCGATATAATTTTTAGTTGAAGAAGCTAGTTTTAGAACTGATGACTCGTTGAGAGATTATTGGCACTTGGATTCTATTTTTTTGGACACTTTGAATGTTTCACGCGTTAATGAGTTTATAGCTCAAAAAATATTTATTCAGTCTATAATAATTTATCATTATTTGAAACTTTTATAGATATAATTTTCAACTTGCTAAAAAATCTCATTTAAAAATATTTTTAAAGACTCAGTAAAAATGATCAAAAACACAAATTAAAGCTGAAACGTCTCAAATAAATAAACAACATGCAGAGACTAGCGAGTAATTCGCTGCTTTTTTATTTCTTTTAATTAATAATTTTGCTTTTTTTTCGAAAAACCACACAAAAACAACTTGTAAAAACTAAATATTTCAACAAAATAGAATCTTGAATTAATTTAAAAAAGAAGAAAAAAGGAGAGAGATGGCATTGAAAAAAATGAAAAATAACATTGATCAAGTGCTCGATTCAGCCGAAAAGAAGGCGGAGAGGAAAAAAGAAAAAGATAGTTCGTTGGTAAACGACTTTATCAGCCATATGTTTTTTATGATTAAAGTCTTGATATGAAAGCTTAAAGTTAGAAATTTGTTAAGTTAAGGTTGTATAAATTTGCACAACTCCATGTATGACACATCAATTGAAACGGGCCATTGAACAGAAAAGTAAGTTCAACATGAAAGACTTTCGAGTTGAGCTGGTGTTAGGAGTGGGGGGTTTTGGACAGGTAGTCAAAGCCTACCACCAACCCATGAATACCTTTTATGCCCTCAAGGCGATAGAGAAAATAAGGGTAAGGTTAGCGTTGGTATAAGTGGAATATCACCATTTTAAAAGACTACTCACCTCAATAGGTGTCAAGCAAACAGAAATTTGAGCACTTGAAAAACGAAAAAAACATCCTTCTACCCCTCAACCATCCCTGCATCGTCAAACTCGAGGGTATAGTCAAGGTGCTTATTGCATTGCTTTGGCCTGCCAACACGCTCTTTATCTTTTTTGCATATAATTATCTTTCGTGCATATCGTTATCAACTTTTACAATTAAGAGTTAGCATGAATTTTTTTTCCCAATTCTATGAAATTGATAAAATGTGTTAAATTTCCAATTTCAATACCGTTCTTTAATGAAAGATTGCTAGGCTTGAGAACTATGCAACTCTTGAACACAGGATGCAAGGTTCCTGTACTTCATAATGGAGTATGTGAGTGAAGGGGAATTGTTCTACCACCTCAAAATCATGAAAAACTTCACGTCTGTGTTTATGTTCCATTGTAGATATAAGAATTGAATACAATTGTAAGGATTCACAGGAAGTTACAGGCGTTTCAGGAACCTGATAGCGCTACGCAAATGAAATTTATATATTTACTTCAGGCTAAATTTATTTCTCATTCGAAAACCAACACATTAAACATTAATGATGCAGTGATAAATATTATAATTTTTTGTGTCAGCAGAGAAGAACAAGTGAGTTTCTTTGGAAGCCAGGTAGTGTTAGCACTAGAATACCTACACAATCTCAAGATCATCCACAGAGACATCAAACCAGAGAACATCATCATGGACGCCCATGGTTTCATCAAGGTTTCATCCTTATTTATTGCTCTGTCAAGATTGGAGGCGATGGGAGCTTGTAATTGTTAACTGTGCTTTAGATCCATCGCGCCTGGTGCGATCTTGAAAATAGATTTAATAGTTGCAGGGGGAAAAAACAAGTTTGCGAAAACCCCAAAAAAAATTTTTTTTTATTGAATTCCATTATTATATTTGTAAGCATATTTCCAATGTTAGTTTTAGAGATGTGTTGATGTTGCTATGTGTCTTGAATTGTTTCGCTCCTAACTTAGGATTCTCTGCGCTTCTTAGAAATTTTAAATTAACACTATCATTGATATACTACGTTTCGAAAACTTATATAAAATTTTTCTTATAAAGTTAACAGACTTTGGCTTCGCGAAGAAGGTGGTGACTAGAACATACACATGGTGTGGCACTCCTGAATATATTGCCCCAGAGATCATCATGATGAAGGTGAGTGGAGATTATGGTGGATCAGAGGTTGGAGAGAGTTTAAAGAGGATGGGAAGGGAGTGTGAGGTGGTAGGTAGAATGGTTGGAATAATGAATGCTTATAATGAGTGAGTGAGTATGATGGGTGGAGAAGATAGGTAGCCGGGTGTGGAGATGGATGGGTAAAGTAGATTGTAAGAGAAACAAAAAAAAACAAGCGTGGGTTGGAATTTTAAGTATATTTTCAACTGACAGAATTTTTGTACAAAATCATATACGCTAATTATTATTTCAAAATGCACTAACAATAACCCTCACACCCTACTAACCTCAAATACATCACTATACAACCAATAACATAATATTACTCTGTACAGCTATCAGCATAACAACATCAATACAACTATAATCTGAAGGGTTATGGCAAGTCAGTGGACTGGTGGACTGTTGGTGTGCTACTGTTTGAGATGAAAGCAGGGTACCCACCGTTTGAGGCAGAGGTAATTGATTATTAATTAGTTTAACTAAATAATTAACTAAAATAATCCCTTTTTACAGTTTTAATTTGTTAGAATTAGCGTAATATATTGTTATATTTTTAAAGCATTTTCACATTAAATCATAATATCAGTATAATAGTTGTTATACTGACAAAACTAATAAGTTAAAATTAATAGTTTTATTAAAATACAACCATGCACTATACAGTTATATTAACTTTCATCTTTAATTAACGTTAATGAAACCCTATTAATGAAGCTTATCTGACCAAAAACCTTCAGAACCACGTGGACTTATACAGAAAAATATATAACAGTGAGGTAACGCCCCTCTAAAGCATATATTAGTCAACATCACCACATTGTAACATCTTCACACCATTACCATATATCACCCTTGATTTATTCATAACATCATGTTGCATTATACTTTTAGACATTTTCAGCTTGTTATAACTAAAACATCTTAAAATGATTGTATCTGTATCACTACGTATTAAAATTTGAAACCCTCCAATAGTACTACCTTCCATCCACAATAACTTCTTCCTTGAGAAAGTTGATCGAGGGTTTGCTGAATTCTGATACAACGAAGAGGTATTAGTCATGGGTGGAAGAATGGGTGCGTGCTTGGAAGGATAGATGAGTGGGTGGAAGAAGGGATGAATGAGTGGGTGGAAGGGTGAACAGATAAAAAGGTAGATAGAAAGATAACTAGGCTTACAAATATATGGTTAAATGGAAAATGGATACATGAGTGGTGGATAATTGAAACAAGTGTTTTGTGAGCGAAAAAGTAAATTAAAGCATGCTTGAATAAATGGAAAAAAATAGAAATAGAATCATGTTCTGGTAGATTAATAGATGAGTGGTTAGGTAGATTAATGGGCAGACGGATAGAAAGGTGGATAGATGAGTGAATAGGTAAATAAATGTATAATTGTGAAAGATAAGATAAATGATCGATTCTTAAAAAACCATTCAAAAGACTGGGCATGTCCTTGACAAGCACAACCGAAGTGATGAAACACCCGTTCTTCTCAGAAATAGATTGGGAGGCAGTCAAAAATAGGAAGGTTTGGGTTTATAGTTGGTGCTTTTGTGCTTTATTATTTATTAAATCCTTAATACATGTAACAATAATTTTATTATTATATATTATTATGGTATTTTAATATTGATGATAATGACGATAATAACTACAATAGTATGATAATGATAATTATTATGAAAAAAAATTATGAAAAAAATTATGAAAAAAAATGCATGAAATATGGATGGATGAATGAGAAATGGTTGAATGAGAGATGGATGAGTGAGAGAAGAACGAATGAGAGAAGAACGAATGAAAGAAGAACGAATGAGAGATGGATGAATGAGTGAGAGATGGATGGAAGAAGGAGGGATGGAAAAATAAGGGATGAATGAAGGTCGATATCAAAGCACTTGTATCGATTTATTTTTATTGCATTTTGAGTATAAAGTTTCATAGAAAAATTTTTGCATTGTGTTTTTGTTTAAGTGAAGTTTTATTCCCTTAAGTTTTTTTTGCAAGTTAAAAACAGTGCTAAATAATTTTTATCATAATCTCTGATATCATATTCATCGTTTTATCTTATATGGTTTTCAATCTTAGATTGCGCTAGCGTTTCAGTGGTTTTACTACTTTTATTATTTCTATTACTTTTTTTATTGTTTTTTCTATTATTTTTTATTATTTTTATTGATATTATTTTTTTATGATTATCATTGCTATTTTTATTTCTATTATTACCTTTATTGAAAATATGTCTGAAATACCAATATAAAAATATCCAAGGTGAATGCACCTTACAAGCCAAACAAAGCAGTGCATGTCTTGGCGAAGAGAGACTTGGAGAAGATGGGTAGATTCACGTTAGCCCCCTTCAAAACAACTAAATCCAAACAAGCCATCAACTCAGAGCTCTTCCAGCTGTTTGAACATTTTTGAAGCGATATCTACGTTTGAGCTGCGCGCTTACCTGAATCATCTTTCGTTTATACAGGCCATAAAACATTGTAACTAATTTCATGAGACTTATGGCACATTTAGTAGTAAAGCAAACAATAGTGATGAAGGCTTTTTTAGCGAATGCCATTAAGAGAGGCATTTTTTCAGAATAAAACGCCCATTGACATGAACGTTTTTATTGACGCCACCAAACATCATTAAATTATTTCATTTACCCGCTCCAAACCTTATTCAAGCATTTAGCTCAAATATGTAAGACATTCTTTCTATTGTTTCCTATATTCAAATGTTTTTAGGTCTATTGCACAATGGGTATAAAATAATAAACGAAAACATCTATTATAAATTTTTATTTTATTTATTGGGCTCTAACAAAAACTTATTTGGAAAGCACTTTGTTTTCAACATTTAACATTGTCTTCATTATTTTTTTCATGGCAAATAATGGTTAAACTTTTTGAAAAACTTTTAAACATGAACATATAAGAATAAAAATTAAATAACATTGAAAATATTCAAAAAAAGTTGATATTTATGTTTAAATTAATTTAAAACACATCCATCTGAAATAAAAATCGACTGAAAACGTGTCTAAACATGTTGAAAAAGTTTTCAAAAAATGGAATTTTAAACATGAAGCATTAGCAAGGATTCTTGGTAACTTGGTAGATAAATGTGCTTAGGTACATAATGATTTTTTAAAATTTGAATAATAATTCAAGAATGCATTAGAAAAATGTAAAATTATCTCTTACAAAATCTTTGAATACGATTAAAAAAATTTAATTTAGTTCTGAAATGATTACATGATGAATAAAACGTCATTTGAAAAAGTTCTTTCTTTTTGCTTGATATTTGCTTTTTTTAGAACCATTTTGGTAAAAGTTTGTTGGTTCGCTCTGTAAATTTGTATAGAAAATATCAAAAGTATTTAAAAAAGAGCTTACTGAAGCGTTAAAATAAATTTTGTGTCTCTTGTGTGCCGATTTCAAGCCACGTGGCTGGATTGGTTGATGGTGAGACCAAATATCTAAAAGCCCTGGGTTCGATCTCGTTTAAGGTCGCCATTTAGCACCTGAGTATGATCTATACTTGATTTTTAGCAAGTGCTTCTAGTGAAACTGGAAAAACGCTATATGATATTTAAATTATCCATTACCTTACGTATTCCTTAGAGATAACAAAATTTTAAAGCATTTATTCATGGCGCAGAACCAGAGATCCGTTCACAAATATGCGCTAATAAGGTAATTTTATAACCTAAAATAAATAGAAAAGATATTTTTTATTTTATATTAATTTGTCGGATGTTCGGAATATCGTTTTATGAAAACTACCACTGACTTCATTTTTGGCACTTTAAAAGTGCAGAGATAGTTCATAGAGTTTATAATATTTAGCAAGATATAATTTTTCAATTTAATAAAGTACCCCAAAGCTTTTCGTATGTCAAGCTCTAGTGCTCATCACTTGATACGAGTTCGACATGTTATAAGCTACGTGACATCTCAATAGACTTGTTTTTTGTTGAATGATTTGTTTTCTACTTTCAAATTATGTAGGTATATATTGTTTAAAAATTAGTCTATTTTTAAAAATTATGAAAAGTTTTTATTTATATGATTTAATAAGTTTTTTATAAAACTTGCTAATTTTCGCTCGGAAATAAGAGAAAAAAGATAAAGTATTTATCTGAGAAAATCTTGAATTAAGTGATGAATGTAAGATTTTATTACAAAAGCTTCGTGTATTTTTAAAAAATAAATACTTTGTGTTTGTTTTCCTCAAAATTGTATACGGTTAAAACAAATGAAGGTAAAACTAGCCATTTTGAGGTACTCTGAATGGTGGTCTAGATCTTTTGTACAGGCAGAATCGATGCGGGAGTCAAAGGAGAGGGGTGTTGCGAGAGGAGATGTGAGAGAGCTTAATGGCTGTTTCTTAAAGTTTTGGGGATATAGATTTTTTGGTGTTTTCTTGATGATATCGTCTCGTTTTGAGTTCATAAGACTTTGCATTTTCAAGTATCCTTCAGTGAAGCGATCTTGGTTACGGAGGGGCCAGCCCAAAGATGAGCTGTCTATCAAATCATTTTCCATTCGAGAATGCATCTGACCTGTTGAATGAAATCTCTTGATGACTGCATTGTCATAAGAGTTGGTGGAATTGTTGAGCGAGCCTGGGCGGTGGTAGTCTGAAGAATAATTGGACGATGTTTCCGCTGAGCTCATATTTCTCTGAGACGAATTCTTTTTTCTGTACTTGCTTCGATTTATGTTTTCTTCATTATAACTTCCAAAAATGGGGTTGTGAATTTGTGGCAATTTGAATTGTTTTTTTTTGACGAATCTTTCACTTCTTGCGTTGAATTCTTTTCTTTCATTTACCAGAGGCTCTGGTATTAATGATTTTTTAGAATAGTAATTCATTTAGACAATTTAAACAAGCTTAAAATATTTTTTTTGATCCATTTTTTAATACCATTTCATTGAGAAGGCTCACATAAACAATAATACAAAACTAGTATAGAGTTTCATATCCAATGGCGACGAGGGCTTATTTTCAAAGTTTAGCTTAGTTTTCAATTTTATTTATCAAATCAATACTAACAAATTTTTGTGTCAAATAAAATAAATATATTATTTTTTTTGTAAATTTATTTACATGTTTTACTTTTAAATAAAGTTCTTGGTTTTAAAAAGGTGCTAAATTGCTCTTAAATTATTTCTTAGAATTTCAATAAAAATGGACATAAATATTCCGCTTGTTAAATGTTCCAAGCATGGTAAGTTATCAGAACATTTTAAATACAAAAAATTTTTAACTCTTATATAAACTAATCAACGTTGAAACTTCCATTTTATAGATTAAAAATGTTAAGTTTAAAAATTTGTGATGCAATATGTTCAGATGTAGAGTGCATGTTGAAAACGAGTTTGAGTACAAAACAAACGTTTTATGTGTGTCTTGAAAGTCGAGCCAAGTGTCCTTTCTTCAAAAACAGGTTGAAATACTGTCTGACAGTTCAATCTGGGTGTAAAATGAGTTTTTTAAATATTTCATTGAAATTATTATTTAAATCTAAATCAAAAAATTTTTTAAAACTTAGTAAATAAAGTTTAAAAAAAATATTTTCACATCAGCAACCTGAAACCCATAACCTGCCCACTCCACTCTGACAACTACATTCGACTCAGAACTTTGTGGAGTCAAGACCAGGCGTATGTGCCTATATAAACCTTTCAACTCATATTATTTACTCATAAAATTCAAACAGTTGAACTGCTATTTATATTCATTACATGAAGAGCATGTGAGTAGTTTAAAAACTAATAATAATTTACATCACTACTTATTCTCTCCATATAATACTACCAGGAGCTTTTTTAGGTGCAATGGAAATGCTGATACAGAAGCCAAGTGGTGTGGATACTATTTAAAAGTACTCATCTATCTATCAGCTGTTTTTCATGTTGAAAATATATTATCAACTCATTGCTTTCAAGGATGGTGATCGGGTAAAGTGGAAGCATTACAAGAAGAAAAATAACCAAGATACTTTTGAGCATATTTATAATAAAAATAAAAATATTACTAATAAAAATCTTAATAATAATAATAATAATAATCAGACTAGTAACAGTAATAAGGATAATACTGATCAGAATTTTAATACTAATAATCAAAAAAGTAATAATAATGCTTATACTACTAATAGCAGTGGACATTTTGTTAATAAAATTAACGATAAAAATAATAAGTGTTCAGAAGATTATAAAATAAATAATAATAATAAAGAAAAAAGTGTTTTTAGTAAAGAAAACACCATTTTTAAAAGCAAAGATGATAATAAAATAACAAATTACTTCAACACCAAAGAAAGCAAGTATTTCAAAGACTATAGGTACCAAACCACCAACCAAAATGACCATGAAAGATATGACAAAAACTATAGCAACTACAAAGGCCCAAGTTTTGAGAAGTATGGTAGGGAAAATAAAAAAGTTTTGGCCAATGATGATTTAAGTCTGATGAAGCCTACAATGCCAACAAAATCCTCCAATTATGAAAACTATCCTTTTCAACAGGTTTTTTGACTTTCTATATAATCAGTTGAATACTTGAATTATTTTAAAAAACAACTTCAAATTTTTATGAAAACTCTGATGAAATTAATTAAAATGGATTCTAACGCAACAAATAATACTGATACAATGATAAACATATAGAATAATTAGTTAAATTAGTTAATGGTTAGTTAACTTAATTGAATGGATTTTAATAAAAAACATCACAGAGCAGTAAAACAGAAGATGAACTGATATCAAAGTTGCAGTCTCTGAAACTTAAACACTTGAGTTAGTATTTAATTTATTCAACAATGTACAGGTTTCTAAGTTACCTTAGTTTCTTGGTTATTTTTACATGAGTTGATTTTGTTATAACAATGATGATAATGATTATTATCGTTAGTAGTAGTAGTATATCTAGTATTATTTGTAGCATTATTATTAATAGTAAATAGTGTCTAATAGCATGACATAACGACACACAGATGATACTGCACCCAGGTCAATAAAGCTGATTGAACCACTTTCCCAACACCCAACCACCAGCAAAGCAAACAATTTTTACCTCAACCATTGGAAGATGAAGAATGGAGAGAAGGACGAAGGAAACGAAGAAGTAGTTGGGAATCTTTATAGGTTAGTCCTCATCACCATTTATAGTCTTTATACTCACATTTTTAAGGCATTAGTGTGATGATTTATATAATATGAATTCGTATTATGTATAAATAAGGTATCAAATGCTTTCTCATTCTTCTTAGGCAACAAGAATCTTTACCTTCGAAGCAGCTTGAAACTCCAGATCCTGGCGACTTGAAGATTTCACTTTTCCCCTACCAACGAAGCGCTCTCACGTGGTTGTTGTGGCGGGAAAAACAAACGCCATCTGGCGGAATTTTCGGTTTATATATTTTCACATGAATTTCAACATGTATGAATTTTGGAACGTTTCAATAATTGAAACTGATGGAATTGGCAGCTGACGATATGGGGCTGGGAAAGACACTTACCATCATCTCCCTCATTCTCAAACATAAGCAAGATACCAGCAAACAAACTTCATCTTCATCGTCTTCTTGGACCAGCAAAACTAATCATAGTTGGTTATTATTTATCTATTTATTTATATCAATCATTGTCCCAAATAAATGGTTCATTTCATAAATTATGACAGAATAGTATTAATAATCTAGACTGACTGCTGTAATTCTCAGTTGCTGGAGCATATTTAGCAATATAATCCTAATATAATCTAGATTAAAATTAAAATTGGTCATACATGAAAACTAACTATACATCGCTCTTTTTATTCGATTATATATGTATACATGCATTTGAAATACACAGAAGAGACTACTGAAGCAACATTGATAATAACACCATTGAGTGTTTTGTTACAATGGCAGAGTGAAGTGCAACGTCACACGAAGAGTTTGAGCGTGTGTGTCTACCATGGTCCTGAGAGGAAGAGCAAGTCTGTGAAGGAGTGAGTGCGCCGTGTTTGATTCTGTTTGTTGTTGAGTTACGTTGGTCTTCCAAAGTTGTTTTTTATTGGTGATCATGTAGAAGTTTAAGGTCGTATAGAGTCAATAGTTTCTCGTGAGGATAGCTTCTGGTTGCAATAAATTGGAGCTGAGAATGATGGTTCTGTTGTTTTTATATTGTTTATTACATGTTAGTGCCGAGTTATAAATGTTTTTAATGCGTATTATTTTTGATATCTAAGTTCTTTTTTGTTGATTTTGTGATATTCTTCATCTTCAGGGTAACCAACTCTGACATCGTACTAACAACGTATGACATTGTGAGGAATGAGTTGAAAAATGAAATAAAGCCCTCCAAATTGAAACAATTAGACGAACTACCACCAAACACTTCAATACTGTCGAAGACCCGTTGGTTGAGAATTGTGTTGGATGAAGGCCATTGTATCAAGAATGACAGCAGTGCTACGGCGCAGTCGATTATTTCTCTTGAGGGGGAGTTTAAGTGGGTGGTGACGGGAACCCCCATTCACAATGGAATTAAAGATCTGTATCCACTAATCAGGTTGATCTTTTCATGATTTAGGTTTATAATGCTGAACTCGAAAGAATTCCAATAAACTTAATATTTACAGATTTTTGCAATTCTCTCCTTTTGATGACAAAAAATATTGGAAAAGCAAGATTGATAATAATTCCAGTGAGTGTAATATAAAACAGAAACATTGAATGCCATGCTGTATAAAATATTAACACTACCAGCGAAGGGA
Organism: Pterobdella sp. o SKG-2022; assembly: GCA_964035795.1. Taxonomy (NCBI): domain Eukaryota; kingdom Metazoa; phylum Annelida; class Clitellata; order Hirudinida; family Piscicolidae; genus Pterobdella; species Pterobdella occidentalis. The sequence goes on along the minus strand of OZ038323.1, from coordinate 7,962,707 downwards.
TTTAAGAGACTGGAACTGATTCGGACTGTGTTGGTGCTAAGGAGAACCAAGGAAGAGTGCTGTCCTATCACTAATAAAGCTATTGTGCGTCTGATGGGTGGATAGCTAGATAGATAGGAAAATGATAGCATGCATGAAAATTGATGGACTACTCACAAATACTACGTTAAAACAATGCCAATGATAATTTTTTAGGTTGATCTTCCAGCCAAAAAACAGACGATACACAAAGTAACGTTAAATGAACAAGAATGGAATTGCTATCAGCAACTGCTCGAGCTATCCAAGTTGGTGGAGACGATGGTTGCTAAATGTGGGGGTGTGGCTGGGTGAGAGATAGTGTTGGTAGGTGAGGTGTTTTGTAGTTTGGTGGGAGTTGGTGGTGGTGTAGATAGATGGAGTGGTTTGGCGGAATTTGTGATGATGTAGTCAGATGAGAAGATTGTGAGTAGTGATGATAGTTGAATTGATTTTTTTTAGTAATAGTATAATAACTTATTAATAATATTTACAGGAAATTTCTCAGAAATTATTTATCCGAATACAAAAATAAAACAAAAAACAATGAACATCATGAGAATAAGGAAAAAATTGATAGCAATATCAATAACGAAAAAAACAAAGGATGTAAAATGACCGCAAAAGTGATAGAAAAATTATTGACAGGCCGAACAAACGACTTTTCAAACGTGTTATCTCTCTTGACTAGACTGCGGCAAATCTGCTGTCATCCACATCTCATAAGCTGGGTCTGTGGGTTGTGTTTGAAGGGTAAGGGGTTTTTAGGGACGCGGTATAGTATTGTCTGTGATTGCATCGCTAATAATATATATAACATTTAGACTCATTCATAATAATTATGATTAAAGGAGGAAGAGGCTAACGAAGAAAAAGAAGGTAAAAAAGAATCAGGTCTTGAAGATTTGATGGATTCTCTCAATATCAGTGGTTGGTTTGTTTTTATAGGCTTTAAAATTTTTATTGATTTTATTTACAAACAAAAATTATATTAAATTTATTTTTGCTCAGTCTCACCATATAGATTTATTTAAACGTAACATTAAGAATTTTTCGAAATTCATTTAAAAAGTATCAGCTTATATTACTGGTATAAAAACTCTTGGAGTACATACCACTGTAATCATATTTTTAAGTGTATTCAATTTATAAAAAAATCTTTAAACTAGCTGTGAAGAGTAAGGAAGCAGCCTCCAGTGATGATGACATTGAAACGACAGACAACAACAAAGATACAAAACAACCCAACATTTATAAATCATCTTACCTCAGCTCCAAAGTATTTTGATTCATTCCATATTACCACTCATATTTTCAAAATAGCAATTTTTTTATTAACTAAACTATTCAATCCAATCCTTAATCAACCACCACTCACCATTTTCTCACTCTTCGCTTTTATGACCAACTGATACCTCTTCTATCAAGCATCACACAACACCATATTCGGCCCAAACCCAACCATACATCATCAACCTCATAAGATAAGACTTTTGATAGAAAACCTGCTCCAACTGCAGAGAAAGTCAGAAAAAAGTCAAGTCGTCATCAAAAGGTTTTTGATTCAATGCTTTCAAATACATAGGTATTGATTGTATTCTCATGTTTTTAAAGTTTTTTTGTCTCAGTAAGTCTATCAAAAAACTGTTATATTTGATACATTATTTGATGAAACTACAACAAAATGTCTCAAAAAATTTATATGTATCAATAAAAAAGTATTATTTTTTATCCTTTCTTGGGCAATAAGTGAAGGGCTGATGAAAAATTAATGAAGAGATTATGAAAAGATGAATCATAATTAAATCAAACTTCAAAATTTTTTTTTAATTCTTAAATTCTGTGCCATATATATTTGATAATAATGATGATGATACGAGATTGATGACTAAGAAGTGGATAATGATGATGTGAGAATAAAGTTTGTAATGATGAAGCGGTATAATCAAGTTGGTAACGATGATGACGTTGATGATACTGATCAACAGTGTGGTGGTGTCTCAATGGACCAGACTACTTGATCTTGTGGACATGCATTTGAGCAAACGAGGTTTCTATTATTTTTATTTATATTATTTTTTTTATTATTATTATTAGTAGTAGTAGTAGTAGTAGTAGTAGTAGTAGTAGTAGGAAGAGTAGTAATTAGAAGCATTGAAAATAATAGTATTACTATTAGTAGCAGTAGCATATAAATGGTTTCAAAATCTTGGTATTCATCTACCCATCTATGCAGGCATAAGGACATGCACAATCAGGGGGGACACACCAGTGGCTCAGAGGAACAACATCAAGGATCACTTCAACCACTCCCCTCTTTCGTCTCCGGTACCTTATTATTCATTATGATTTTGTAAAATTCCTCTCTCTTGATAAAGAAAAACGAGTTATAAGAATGATTTGATTGAGAGTTTGAATTGATTTATTGACCCAAGGTGATGTTGTTGTCGTTAAGGGCAGGTGCGGTGGGATTGAACCTGGTAGGAGCTAACCATCTTTTCATCCTTGATCTACATTGGTTTGTGGAATTTTTTTCCTATGATTTTAAAGCTGTAAACCCTTGAAAACAAGTTATTCTATATCTTTTTGATAGATTCACTTGTAACCTACCACCACATTGTGACAGCGACTTTACCATAAATCAATTAAACTTTGCATCCACTACTCGTTTCTTTTTTTCATTGATCAACTTCATTACACTTACGCAGGAATCCCGCCTTGGAGAAACAGGCTTGTGACCGCATATACAGAGTCGGTCAAATGAAGGAAACCTTTATACACAAGTATCACTATTGTTAAAATATTTGTATTTTGTTCTGCTTTATCATTGTTCAAAACATTTGAGTTGTTTTTATTGGATTGTTTTTGAGGTTCTAAAGACCCAAGAAATTTAACTGTTTTCGAAATTCTTTTCAAATTTATAATGTTTCAGTATTGATTTTTTAGTAGAATATTCAAAACATTAAGATTCGTATGTAAAGAGACGGTAGAAGAGAAGATACTAAGTTTGCAAGAGGAAAAGTCCAAACAGGCTGATAATTTCCTTACAGGGTTTTCATTTTATTCCATATTGCATTTAATTACTTATAAAATAATTTTTAAATGCCATATTTATACTTCAAATTTTTTCTTAATTAGTTTCAAAATTTTCAGGAGCAATAATTCATCAGATCTCAACTCAATTCAGTGGTTGTTTGGCTTATCAGATAACAGAAGTGCACCTTCATGAACATTTCGTTTATAAAATTTAGACATTTTCAAATAAATAAATTTGCATACTTAGTCAAATTTTATATAGTAGTTTTTAAAAATTTGGATGTATTTAAAAGTAGACTTAGAGTACCGGGATTTTCAAAAACCAATGTATATGCCATTCTTCAATAATTTGTTCGTAAAGAAGAATTAAATTTATTATTTATAAAAAAAATTTGTATATTGATAAAAATGCCTTCTGGGAACCGAAGAAATTCAAGAAGAAGTTTAGCTGACAATGGTGGATTAATCGAGAATTATCACAAGGTTTTATTGATTTTAAAAAAAGCAGATGAACTGAGTCTCAAAAAGCGTTTTGAAAATGACGAAGATCTTCGAGCAAATTCAAACAAAGGCGTGACTTTGAAATTGGCTGAAGTTGCTATGACTATTGCTGAGGAGATGAAGAAATCAATGAATAAATCCCAATCACAGAATATAGAGTCTGATAATTATGTTGAAAAATTCAGAAAAGGTGAAGAAGGATGGAAAAATTTGAATAAAGAAAATGATTATTTTAAGCCATTCAAGTGGGATTCTCCTGTTGATATGTGTGAAAAAGACAAAGAATTCATTGAAAAAAAGTGTAACTTAGAGCCAAGTGAATGTTTAAAGGATAATAATTTAAATAAAATGTTTGATAAGTTAGAAGAAAGCATGAATAAAGTGAATGAAGTTCAGAAGGAAAGTGATGAGGATATGAAGGAGGTGTGTGCTCACGTCCACAAGATCTTTTTTAGGAACATTACTGATATCTTCAATGATGTTTTGTAACATTGTTTGTTTTAATATTTAGTTTTTATTTATGAATGATATTTTTTTCAAGAATGAAGTATTTTTTAATATTTTTTTTACAGAATTGTGACTAAATACATTTATTTAAAATAAAGTTTTACTTTTTAAAAATTTTTTTGAAATTAAACATAGAAAGGTTTATTGAAATACAAATGACTACCTCTATAAACATTTAAGACTGGCATGCAGAGATGGGATAATTTTGAAGCTTTTATGTTGAAAAAAATCATTAAGTTGAAAGAATTTTTAGCTACAAACAATAGTTTTGAGTTGTCACTAACTGACTAAAATACAACAAATCAATGGAAATATCTAAAGATGCTAGTTTCATAATTAATCATCATTATTTCAACGCCACAAAGCTACATAGAAAGTGTTGAAGTTGTGTTTGTAAGCTGCTAAGCAAGAAAGTGGTAAATCAATGGATGAGTAGTCAACCATTTTGTTATAAAGACTGTATCGAGTCATTGAGGGTGAGACTGCCCAATACTGTGAAGTCTTTGGAGACCAGATTGCACTGAATTTAAGTCGTCCCTTGCTGTTGTATGTCTGTACATACGATGGAATCTGTCCCTGTTCAGCCTGCCTTGTGAGTTCTTGAGAAAACTGGCCAAGGTCGAGGCCCATTCTCACTTTACCTTCTCCTATAAACACCTTGTCGTAGATGGCAGCCACAAAGAGGCGCTTCTTGAATTCGTGCACTGATTGCACCACCATACGAAAGCCTTTCTTTGTCATTTTGTAAAACTCAGCTTTGTGTTTAGAAGGACTGTAACCCTCGTAAGCCAACCACTCTGGCCATTCGTCTTTAACAAACAACGTGGCGTATTTAAGCTTCCTTCCTTTGACGTAAGATTCCATGTTCACTAATCTGTATCCCTGTGCTACTCTGCTGTCGTATCGTCTGCGGTATTTGGCTGGCACCATGTCTATGTACAGTTTCCACCTGTTTGAGATCTTTAACTAGAAACAATCATAACTTATTGCAGCATGTACACGATAGACTAACTCTTTAAGCGGAGATAGATTTTTGGTCAAGATAACATTAAAGTACAGATTTTGGTCTTGCTTTCTTCTCCATGTGTCTCTTTTCACATCCTCGAAAACATCAATCCAAACGGGTCTATAGTCTTCATTATGCATCCACCTCACAAATTCTTGCATGTCACGTTCTCTGATCATTGTCCTTATCTGGTTGTTTCTACCACTCTCAATCCCTTCGTAAGTCGATCTGATTTCATGTTTAAATTGCATGAAAAGCGGGGTCATCTGAACCTTTACATTCATAATTCCTAATTCACTTATTAAGATTTTTCACACTACCTTTTATTGACAAAGCTGTTTGGCTTCTGTTGAGGAATTTCTTTCGCAATATAATCCATCATTCGACCATCGCTCCAAGCATCATCACTTTCACTTATATAGTCTTTCTCTAACTGCTGTTTCACTTGTCTTACGGCATATTTCATGAATTCAATCAGGTCATTTGGGTAAAGTTTACAATTGAGAAGAACCGCCCATGTAAAGTTGTTATTTCTGTAGAGAAGACTTGTTGACCCGTCCAAACCACCACTATGCCAGAATACTCTGCATGTTAAACAAGAAGTAGTTCTATATTTATAATAATGCTGAAGTTTAAAATGTATTTTCAAATCATACCTTCCTTCATCCTCAACCACAAGACCCAGTCCATACCAGGCTGATGTGTTTCTATCTTTTAAATACGAAGGTCTTTCTAGCATTTTTTCTAAATTTTCTTTTTTAACTACATCAGCAAACTTTTTTTGTGAGCTTTTGTCATTCTGCCAACTTCCTAGAAAATCAAAGAGCACGACCAGATCAGCAGCCGAAGCAGACCAGCCACACGATGATGCTGTGAGGGAAGGCTCCAAAAAAGCCAAGGCCATCGTCGTTTTTATAATCGATGCTATTTTTAACTTTCGGCCATGTCTTTTCTTGTATGACATTATGATTTTGTAATAGTCTACATGGGAAGAGGTTTCAATGTCGACAAAATTTCTGTTCAAATTTGAAAGCTTCGTTGAATCGAAGTCATTAATACTCAAATCATCCACCACCATTCTATTGATATGTAGCCTGGTTAGAACTTTTCTGGAATATTCCTCGTATGAAAAACCAGAGACTTTCTCAATGATGAGACCCAAAAGAAAATAATTGAAATTGTTGTAAGAGTAGGATGTTCCTGGTGGTTAAATTCTATTGTAATAATGATAAAAGAAAATATTGAATTTTCTATCATGGAACGCATAGGAAAAAACTGAAGCGCTGAAAATGTTGCGTACACCAAGATTTGAGCCCCGTGTTTCCCGAAAGATTCATTGCGACGTATTGAAAACATTTTTGAAGTGAACTGAATACAAAAAATTAATGTGAAAGAGAATTTTACCAGGTGTTGATTGCAGACGCTGAGTGAGAAAGAACCTGAGCATCTGTGTCTTGCTTATATCTTCTCTCTGCAACAACTTCAGGTATTTATTCAATCTTTTTACCTTTATTTTCGAGTTTCTTAGTTTCCGTTTTTCTAGATGTGTTAGAAGGCTTCCAACTTGTTTTTTTTTATCAAGGTAATTTGAAATTTGCTTGGTCAACTGTTTCTCACGAATCAATTTATTAATTGTTTCGTTTTTGTTTTTAATAGACCGACATTTTTTTGAACTCTCATTTTTGAGACAATCTTCATAAATATTTTTTCCATACTCTTTGAAGTCATTGTGAATCTCAGTTGTTTTTCCATAATCTTCAAAATCTATTTTGTCTTTGATATTTACATCTTCAGTCAGCCCATCTTCGAAAAATTGCCTCACCAATGAAGGCTTCAGGATTGGGTCACCTGCCAGCTAAGCACCAATTATCGGCCACTTAATTGTAAATTCAACACGAAAAGATCTTAGATACACAAAATTAAAAGAAATAAAACATTTGGGACATAACGGCCCCTATAGCTCAATGGCTGAGCATTAGACTAATTATCTAAAAGTTACCGGGTTCAATCCCGCGTGAGCCGACAATTAGCATCTGTTCCACAGTGTGTTTTCGCTACATTAAATTTGTAGCAAGCGCTTTGATCTATAAGGAAAAGCGCTTTATAAATACCGCATTACATTACAATACAACCTGCTTCTGCCAGCCTGAAGTGTGCTGCAACAGATGCCTAATAGTTATGTTGAATACTCGTTTGTCGTTTGTGTTTATCAAATCCTCACGGCCGCCCAATAGACCTGGCAAGTGTTTCAAACAAACCCTTTGATTGGACGTCAAACTATCAAAGCTTTCCGATAATGTTTTAAAACTATTTGATAGAAAATTTTTTTCAATAGTCAAAAGCACAGTTTTTTTTAATGTATTTTACATTGAATGTTTTTTGTAAATGACTAACTCTGTTTTTATTCTTATACAATTTTTCATTTTTATTTATATTGTTGATCTTGATAAAATAAAAATTTTTTTACTGATTAAATTACTAAGTATTATTATTTTTTATATTTATTTTTTATAAAATAATAAAACTAATAATTTTTTTTATTGTTGTTGTTATTGGTAGGATGTGTGAGAGAGTAGACGTCGATAAAGTGTGGGAGATGATGAGGTGTCAAAGTAAATCAATAAAATTGAAAATATGCTATTTGAAACTTCCTTGAATTTAATAATTTTAACACGAGTAATTTTTTTTAAAAAGTATTCTCTGCTAATTTTTTTCTTTCTAAATATTTACAGTGACAGATTACTTTTAAATCTTTCGATACATTTGTTTACTTTTTTTGTTCATTTTTGTTTACTTTTAAACGAGTTGTTTTATTATAACATTTTTATTTTCCACCCATCCCTCTAATTTGAAGCCGTCAAAACACCATCAAGAGTAATAACTTACAGATACCTCAAAACCCTCTGCAGTTTCTTGAGTAATAATAGTGTGAAAATTAATTGTATTTTGTAGGTCGAGAATAATAGAGTTCAATTTTACGGCGTACTTTAGTCATCTTATAAGGTATAAATAGCAAATACAATTACTTTCTGTATTAAATAAATAAAAAATCTGTCAAAAATAACTGCTCTGATTATGAACATTCTTTCGGCCGCTGATCTCTATTATTTTGAGTTATTATTATTTTATTATTCTATTATTATTATTATTGTTTTTTTTATTGATAATTTTATTTTTTGTATTTATTATTACTATTATTAAATATTTTTATTATTTCAAATAATTATTGATTATATAATTATCCTTGATTTATTTTTAATCAGTCAAGCCGTAGTATAAAATCAAATAAATCAAGAATTACTGTAACGAAAACATGCCAGGTTAATGATTGCTCAAAAATATCATTCGTTTGGTTAATGTTGATGGAAAGTACACTCATCAAGCAAATATCATTTCAAGTTAGTTTTTCTGACAAATCCTACTCAAGTAAGATACATTAAACTGGCAATACAGACGAAATAACAACACCTCATCATCTGAAGATTCAATGTGTTAAAACCAACTACCTTTATATTGTTTATAGAAAATATCTAACGTTCTCAACTCAGATAACGAAAAATTTCTTTTGTGCCATCCAACAAACAACACAAACCTCCAAAAACACAGTCTTCTAAGTTTATCTTTCCATACTGGACCAACGACATCAACACCACTGACGTCACAACTTTGGAAACCCCTCCTATCTTCACTAACGTCCATGGACTCATCAGCTGGTGTCTGCTTGCTCTGCCGAATCCTGGAAGATGGAGGGATGAATAGGTGGATAGATGGATGGATGGATGGATGGATGGATAGATAGATAGATAGATAGATAGATAGATAGATAGATAGATAGATAGATAGATAGATAGATAGATAGATAGATAGATAGATAGATAGATAGATAGATAGATAGATAGATTAATGAATAAATAGATAGATGGAAGAATATGCTTCTAGGCAGATGTAGTTAATACGTTGTTTTTCACTCGAGTAGTTTTTTGACGCTTGCAATTTTGCCAATCAACCAATCAAAATTCAATTCTTTTAGGCATTTTGAAATTTATTTCTAATTTTAATTTTTGTTGTATCATTTTTAATCTTTATCCAAAAAATTTCATTCAAGATTTTTTTTTGATTTTTTGATCTCCCAAATGATGCGATGTTTCTAAAGAAATTACTTTAATAGAAATGACTTCGGAAAGCTAAAAACAATCAAGCGGAGGTAACAGGGATGCTAACGGATGAATTTTAATTAGTGCTTTTGTTAATTGTTTTGAGGTTTTATTTTATCTTTCTTACACTTCATCTTTCCAGTTCACTATTTTCAAAAATCATAAATAAACAATTTTTTAAGTATTTTGTTCTGAATTTACTACTACTACTACTACTACTACTACTACTACTACTACTACTACTACTACTACTACTACTACTACTACTACTACTACTACTACTACTACTACTACTACTACTACTACTACTACTACTACTACTACTACTACTACTACTACTACTACTACTACTACTACTACTACTACTACTACTACTACTACTACTACTACTACTACTACTACTACTACTACTACTACTACTACTACTACTACTACTACTACTACTACTACTACTACTACTACTACTACTACTACTACTACTACTACTACTACTACTACTACTACTACTACTACTACTACTACTACTACTACTACTACTACTACTACTACTACTACTACTACTACTACTACTACTACTACTACTACTACTACTACTACTACTACTACTACTACTACTACTACTACTACTACTACTACTACTACTACTACTACTACTACTACTACTACTACTACTACTACTACTACTACTACTACTACTACTACTACTACTACTACTACTACTACTACTACTACTACTACTACTACTACTACTACTACTACTACTACTACTACTACTACTACTACTACTACTACTACTACTACTACTACTACTACTACTACTACTACTACTACTACTACTACTACTACTACTACTACTACTACTACTACTACTACTACTACTACTACTACTACTACTACTACTACTACTACTACTACTACTACTACTACTACTACTACTACTACTACTACTACTACTACTACTACTACTACTACTACTACTACTACTACTACTACTACTACTACTTCTACTACTACTGCTACTACTACTACTTCTACTACTATTATTACTTCTACTACTACTACTACTACTACTACTACTACTACTACTACTACTACTACTACTACTACTACTACTACTACTACTACTACTACTACTACTACTACTACTACTACTACTACTACTACTACTACTACTACTACTACTACTACTACTACTACTACTACTACTACTACTACTACTACTACTACTACTACTACTACTACTACTACTACTACTACTACTACTACTACTACTACTACTACTACTACTACTACTACTACTACTACTACTACTACTACTACTACTACTACTACTACTACTACTACTACTACTACTACTACTACTACTACTACTACTACTACTACTTCTACTACTACTGCTACTACTACTACTTCTACTACTATTATTACTTCTACTACTACTACTACTACTACTACTACTACTACTACTACTACTACTACTACTACTACTACTACTACTACTACTACTACTACTACTACTACTACTACTACTACTACTACTACTACTACTACTACTACTACTACTACTACTACTACTACTACTACTTCTACTACTATTATTACTTCTACTACTACTACTACTACTACTACTACTACTACTACTACTACTACTACTACTACTACTACTACTACTACTACTACTACTACTACTACTACTACTACTACTACTACTACTACTACTACTACTACTACTACTACTACTACTACTACTACTACTACTACTACTACTACTACTACTACTACTACTACTACTACTACTACTACTACTACTACTACTACTACTACTACTACTACTACTACTACTACTACTTCTACTACTACTGCTACTACTACTACTTCTACTACTATTATTACTTCTACTTCTACTACTATTATTACTTCTACTACTACTACTACTACTACTACTACTACTACTACTACTACTACTACTACTACTACTACTACTACTACTACTACTACTACTACTACTACTACTACTACTACTACTACTACTACTACTACTACTACTACTACTACTACTACTACTACTACTACTACTACTACTACTACTACTACTACTACTACTACTACTACTACTACTACTACTACTACTACTACTACTACTACTACTACTACTACTACTACTACTACTACTACTACTACTACTACTACTACTACTACTACTACTACTACTACTACTACTACTACTACTACTACTACTACTACTACTACTACTACTACTACTACTACTACTACTACTACTACTACTACTACTACTACTACTACTACTACTACTACTACTACTACTACTACTACTACTACTACTACTACTACTACTACTACTACTACTACTACTACTACTACTACTACTACTACTACTACTACTACTACTACTACTACTACTACTACTACTACTACTACTACTACTACTACTACTACTACTACTACTACTACTACTACTACTACTACTACTACTACTACTACTACTACTACTACTACTACTACTACTACTACTACTACTACTACTACTACTACTACTACTACTACTACTACTACTACTACTACTACTACTACTACTACTACTACTACTACTACTACTACTACTACTACTACTACTACTACTACTACTACTACTACTACTACTACTACTACTACTACTACTACTACTACTACTACTACTACTACTACTACTACTACTACTACTACTACTACTACTACTACTACTACTACTACTACTACTACTACTACTACTACTACTACTACTACTACTACTACTACTACTACTACTACTACTACTACTACTACTACTACTACTACTACTACTACTACTACTACTACTACTACTACTACTACTACTACTACTACTACTACTACTACTACTACTACTACTACTACTACTACTACTACTACTACTACTACTACTACTACTACTACTACTACTACTACTACTACTACTACTACTACTACTACTACTACTACTACTACTACTACTACTACTACTACTACTACTACTACTACTACTACTACTACTACTACTACTACTACTACTACTACTACTACTACTACTACTACTACTACTACTACTACTACTACTACTACTACTACTACTACTACTACTACTACTACTACTACTACTACTACTACTACTACTACTACTACTACTACTACTACTACTACTACTACTACTACTACTACTACTACTACTACTACTACTACTACTACTACTACTACTACTACTACTACTACTACTACTACTACTACTACTACTACTACTACTACTACTACTACTACTACTACTACTACTACTACTACTACTACTACTACTACTACTACTACTACTACTACTACTACTACTACTACTACTACTACTACTACTACTACTACTACTACTACTACTACTACTACTACTACTACTACTACTACTACTACTACTACTACTACTACTACTACTACTACTACTACTACTACTACTACTACTACTACTACTACTACTACTACTACTACTACTACTACTACTACTACTACTACTACTACTACTACTACTACTACTACTACTACTACTACTACTACTACTACTACTACTACTACTACTACTACTACTACTACTACTACTACTACTACTACTACTACTACTACTACTACTACTACTACTACTACTACTACTACTACTACTACTACTACTACTACTACTACTACTACTACTACTACTACTACTACTACTACTACTACTACTACTACTACTACTACTACTACTACTACTACTACTACTACTACTACTACTACTACTACTACTACTACTACTACTACTACTACTACTACTACTACTACTACTACTACTACTACTACTACTACTACTACTACTACTACTACTACTACTACTACTACTACTACTACTACTACTACTACTACTACTACTACTACTACTACTACTACTACTACTACTACTACTACTACTACTACTACTACTACTACTACTACTACTACTACTACTACTACTACTACTACTACTACTACTACTACTACTACTACTACTACTACTACTACTACTACTACTACTACTACTACTACTACTACTACTACTACTACTACTACTACTACTACTACTACTACTACTACTACTACTACTACTACTACTACTACTACCACGTCACATCAAAGCCATCTCGAATTGACATTCGTAGGTGAACTTCTCCTAGCACATTGTTTGCTTCTCGAATTATTAACTTTTGATTATTGACACACTAAACAAGATTTCTGCAATAGTAATTTGTAGTTGTTGGTGGCTTATGGTGATGATAGTAGTTTTCATGAGATAGTTAATCATTTGACTTTTTGAAGACAATTGAATGTATCTTTGATCATTCTTATTTTATGTTTTATGTTGAACATAGAAAGTTTTTTATGTATTAATTAACATGGAAAAAAGCCATGAGTTTCACCATGTGATTCTACTACTACTACTACTACTACTACTACTACTACTACTACTACTACTACTACTACTACTACTACTACTACTACTACTACTACTACTACTACTACTACTACTACTACTACTACTACTACTACTACTACTACTACTACTACTACTACTACTACTACTACTACTACTACTACTACTACTACTACTACTACTACTGCTGCTTGACCTTTTTTAAAGAGAAACCGTCCGTTGTGACTGATAGCAACACTGGCTCCGGGAATTTTTCGTTCTTTCATGTAAGTTGACATCATTTCATCGAAGATTGACGTATCCAACATTTTTGCCGCTATCTTTGAAGTCTCTCTACTCCATTTAGGGGAGTTAGGATGGTGGGTGCTGGGTTTTGGCGTTCTTTCATGTAAGTTGACATCATTTCATCGAAGATTGACGTATCCAACATTTTTGCCGCTATCTTTGAAGTCTCTCTACTCCATTTAGGGGAGTTAGGATGGTGGGTGCTGGGTTTTGGGGTATTGTGTAGATAGTTGTGCGTTTTTCTTTTGTTTCTCAAGTTGAAGTTATATGTGAGGTTACTAAAAAAGTTGGAAGACCGAGGTTGCGGCTTTTCATCTTTTTCCGAGGAAATTTCTATACGATTAATTTCGTTTGGTATTTAAAAAATTTAATTGGTATGACGATAATGAGACTGACCTTCATTTTGAAATGAAACTTTATTTTCATGGGTTTGTTTTTTGATAGAACTTATCAAAAGAAAATTTTCGTCGAATAACAAACTGAACCCTGAACAAAGTTTAATCAACTTTTATATAGCATTAAAATTTCACGAAAAAACTTCACCTTCATGATTATAGGAAACGAGAACAAAATAAAAAGTCAAAAGGATGAAAATATTCATAGCTAACGTTGTTTCACGATAGTTTCCAACACTTCTTTCAACCGCGTCCTTATATAGGTTTCATATGGGTAACAATCGATTAACATATATTTTTAAGTGTTGAAAGTTGTTTAACAACTTGAAAAAATATCATTCCGAAATAATCTTCAACATTTCACAAGTTATAGTATTTTTTCAGTAAGGCGCTATTTTGCTAAAAGTTACTTTTAGCGCTCAAAAACTAAATAGTTTGTTGGGGATTCGTGTTTTGTTATTTTATTTTAAACTTTTGTTCATTATATAAACGAAATACTATTTAATTCATATTAGATTTAATATTTTGGATTAAATTATTTGTTAGTGATAAAATTTAAAGGCTGAATAGTTTGAATTTAAGAATGATTGTATAATAGTTATACCACTATATTGAATATAAGTAAAAAATGAGCGAAATAAATAACATTTCGAATGTTCTGGAAGAAAGAGAGTTGGACGACGAGGACTTACAAGGTATCTTTGGACAGTGTGAACTAGAGCAGGTTGTGTCGCAAGAATTTTAGATTTACTTTATAATCGTCAAATTGAACAGCTAAGATAATAATTAATAGCTTAATAATGTATTCAACATTAATTTAAAAATATATTTATACTTAAAAATTTTTTTTAATGAAAATACTAGGTAAAAGAAAGATGTGTTTCTTTGGAAGAGGAAAACAAAAACTTGAGAACAAGCATTGATAAGTTTTTGCAACAAATTGAGAATTTCAAAACACAGGTTGGTTTCTTATTTCTTATAGATTAATTATTAAACATTATTTCATCAAATAAGATCAATTCATTTCAAAATTACCATAGATATTTGATAAAGATTGTGAGTTGAATAAAATGAAGGAAGATTTCCAGACTATATTAACTTCAACAAATGAATTGAAAAAAGACTTCAACCAACAACTAAGCACACTTCACTTGTACAACCAAGAGCTGCTCAAGGTGATTCAATTAGAGAACACAAAAAACAAAGATTTCGCTTCAAAACTGGCACAAGAAAATTTAATAAACCAAAAGCTGAGTAAAAAAGTGACAATATTGAAGAGAAACTGTGAGAAGTTGATTCAACGAGGCAGGTCTTCTCTTACTTTTCCACCCTCTTTCACACACCCTCTATTTCATCAGCAGTCATCAAATAAAGACATTAATAAAAAAAATAATGATAGTGAAAATAATAATATGAACACTTCATTAAGCACAATAAAGCCAACTCCTATCCAACAAGATTCAGATTCAAGAATTGACATTTATTCTGATTTGTGTAGTCCTTATAATAATGATAAAAATATCGATAATAATTTAAGATCAGGACAAGATGACAGTATGTATGATGAAATATACTCCTCTAGTGACATCAACAATCAGTGTAACAAACCTCATAGTGGTGGTAAGTCTACTGAATGTACTGATAGTGGTATCTCAGAAAAGGGAATTGAACACGGTAAGTCAGACAAATTTAATGATAGTGGTAAGTCAAATAAGTGTAATGATGGGGACATGGTATCAGAGAATTCTTTTGTGAGGGATTTGATTGGTAAGGTAGGTGATGATCATTCAAAGGATAAAAATGATGAAGTTGATGTTGCTAACAGAGATGATAATGATACAAATACTATCAAAAAACTAAACTCAAAAACGGATAAAAACAATGAACTCAATAATAAAATTACTACACTCAATAATAAAAATATTAGCACAACTAAAGATCAAACTGTAAATAATCAAAAAAAGATAAAAAATACAAGCAAATCTAATATCATAGATGAGATAGCCAGTGTGTTAGGTATGAAAGGAGTTCGAGGTGGGTCTGTTCATAGTGGTATCAGTCAAGATGACAGCTCTGTTATGTCGAGGAAAGGGAGCTGTGGGAGTACTTTGAGTGACAAAAAGAGACTTTCAAATTATGCCCAGTTGGCTGTTAAACGGAAGAAAATTAACAAGAGATCAACAGTGGTTGTTGAGTCTGTGGGTGGGAAAGGTAGTGGAGTTGCCAATCCAAGTGGTAATGATGGTGTTGAGGCCAGTGATGGAAGTGGGAATGGAGACACAAGTTTCAATGGCTACATGAGTTGTGATAATGACGGTAGTTTGAACTCTTCACATTTAGTGGCTCAAAGCTTAAACACTTTCACTACGAGGAGGCTGTCAGAGTTGATGAAAGGGAGGAAGATGATGGGTGCCCAGTCTGTTGAGGCTGGTAAAGCTGATTGTGGTGATGTCAGTAAAAAAAAAGTTGTTGATGGTGGAAATGTTAATGATAAAAATATCGTTAATAATGATAATGGTATTGTTAATAATGTTAATATTGATGATAATAACAATCTTAATGGAGATTATAATGATGATGTGAACAAACATAATGTCAATGATGGCGGCAACAATGATGAAAATGTGCATTCTGATTCGTCAAGTAGTATTGATGGTGAAGAGGAAAAGGATGAAGAGATTGAAGTTGATGATGATGAACAAGAAGAAGAGGAATATTGTCAGCAGCTGACGGACAACACACCCAAGCATCCAGCCAACAACCCAGCTGACAATTGCATAAGTATCAACTTCGGCAGCTGCAGTCTGCTTGCTGACAATCACAGCAACGAACTGCAGTCTGGAAACCACAGCAACCATTCGTCGCAGTCTGTCATTTCACTCACAAGTCCTTTCAAGTCAGTAAGGAAAGTGAGTTTGTCAAGAGATGGAAGTGGGGATGAGGAGGGTGGGGCAGATTCTTGCAAGGCTGCGGGATTCAAACAACCGCAGTCATATAACTTGAGAACTCCAAAGAAATATTCTACTAAAAGTCCTTCTAAACCGTTGAAAAAGAATTTGTTTGATAGTTCTCCTGATAAAAAGACACTGGGGACTAAAATAGAAGTTTCGAATGCGAAGAATAACGATGATAGAATTAATTGCTCAAAAAATTTTTTGAATTTAAAAGCAGTTTCGGTTGAGAAATTTGAAGGAAATAAAAAAATTAATAATGTAAACATGGAGGAGGGGGAATTAGTGGAGGAGGATGAGGGGGAGAAAAGAGGGTATAAAGAAGACAACAGGAATATGGATCGCAGGAGGAGGAGTGGAGATGTGATGCAGAGATGTCGTGATAAAAAATTCCGAATGGAACATAGACGGGAGGAAAAAAGAGAAACAAATAAATATGATTCTTACCGAACTTTGAAAAAAGACGAACGAATAAATAGGAAAGGTGAAAAGAGGCGGAAATACGGCAGAGATATAAAAAAGAAACCTAACAATACCGCTATCAAATCGTTTAAGGAGGATTTAAGGAGATTTCAATAATTGATTTTGTATAGTTTATTTCAGAATTTTTGTAATAAAATCCCAAAAGACTGTCGAATAATTTTCACAAAGAGGTTTTATTTGGATCCTTCGTTGGTTTCATGGCGTATGAAATGAACGTCGAATGTTCTGTTGGCCGTGATAGTAATTTATAATTGAATAGCCAATCTATCTTATTTGATCGATAATGGAAACAAAAAGTAGAAAATACCTTTTATTCTTTAAATTGTGATATAAAGATTTATATAAGCATTTCACGGTCTACTTCTTAATCATTATTATTACCAGTTGTCACACAGAATTAGTTCATTGGCGATTTACAAATATAATGGACAATAATATAGAATTAGTTACTGCTATGTAAATCTACCCAATGCTAGTTCTACTACACAAGATCTCAATACTTCACTGAAACTTCAAGTATGTAAGTCGCAAAAATTTCAAAAATATAACGACAAATGCCAAAATGAAATAGATGTAAAAAAATTTAAAATATTTTTAATCACAGTTTAAAAAATGCGCATATAACACAATGAAATCATCATTAAAGAAAACAAAGGCAATAATTTTATAATGATAAAAGTCTAATGATATTTCCAGCGTAGTTTTCTACAGTTTAAGATCTTAAGCGATTTTTTGTGTATACCAATCTAACCTTCATAAGAGTCATTAAAATTGTTTATGTCTGCGAAAGAAAGAATTGAAAAGTTTTATATATAATAAAATCTTCAGAGTTATTCCATAACTTATCCATAAAACCGGGCAAATACGAGTATTTCAATTGTAGGAACTACAATATGATAACATTTTTTAGAGGCATCTTATGTCTCTTTTTTATATTATTTGAATAAACTACTAATGATTTATAATAAGGTTGTACATATCGAAAATTTTAGTTTTTTTTTAAATAAATGTATCAAAAAATTTTTCATAAAAAATTGAAAATAAAAAGTTTTTCAAATAATATGATAACATGTATTTCAAAGTAATACTTGTTTATTAATAGCCTTAAATGATGAGACGCTGAATCGTGTGTAAAACATGAAATGCTGATCATATTGAAACGACAAAACTTACTATATTAACTACAGGCTATCACACAAACATCATTGTAAAGCGCTAGATAAGTTTCACGTGGATCAATGTTATCGATTTAGCTGATTGTTATGTACCAGATTGCTAACTTCAGTGACTTTAATAATTTTAAAAGCAGCCTTTTCAACTTTAGCAAAGCAGAATGAATGTTACTAAAGTAATCCATCGACTTACCCAAGTTTAAATATTAAATAAGATCAAAAGCACTAATGTAAATAATTGTTACCAATGTGTTAAAGCTTTAGTACTAAAATATTAACTCTGTATACGCTGAATCCATTAAGTTGTTCTTCCATTGAAATAATATCAATTATCGTTATTTTGACATATTTTTGCCAACTTGTTTTTAGGAGTTTTTAAGGTTTTTTTGTAGTATATAACTAATTTTTTAATTAATTTATTGTTATCACCATCAAGACTATCGTTATACTATTTATTGCTGTTAATAATATTTTTCATAATATTATTGCTGCTGTTATTATTCTCTAACTTATTATTATTATTTTTATTATTATTATTGTTGTTGTTCATCCTTGAGTATGATTTGTTGGTTTTCATCTCGCCGCTCTAAACTGTGCCACATGCCATAAGAGAAATAAACCACGAACCCTGATTGGTGCAGTAACATGGTCATAATGTAGCCAATTATTTCAATAATTTTATTTTTATGTCTGCATCTTCAGTTATTCGGCTTAAATTAATTTACTTTGTATTGAAAAAAGTGTAAATTAACTAGAATTTTCAAAATTTTCTAATATAAAAAGTTTATTAAAAATCAATTATTCCAACGCCGTTAAAACAGATTGCATTTCTATGGTAGACGATAAAATACTTGAAAAAATATATAAAATGTATAAAAAACAGCATTATATGACTATTTATTACTTTAAATACACAAATTGGGGAAATAAGTGAAAGAATCAAAAAAAATAACAATAAAATCGAAGTAGAAAGAAAATTGGTTGAAACCCGTATGAAAAAGTTGAAATAAATTTTAATATAATCATATATCTACATTATGAAACTTGCTTCAGAATTGCATCTTATATTAAAGGTACATTATATATAAAAATGGCACCATATTTAAAAAACAGCGCTAAAGTAACCGATGCTGATCCAGATGGTGAATCTGATCCATGTGAGGTCAGAGAGGGTGAACATAAGGTAAATGTTGATGAGAATGGAAAAGATGGGTAACAGAGGAATCATTGGAGTGGTGAAGATCAAAGGAGTGTTGTTCTTCGGTTGTCTCCATATCACTGCTACCAACCCCATCAGAACCAACAACAACACCACATATGTCACGCCAATATACCAATTGAAACTCATTTTAGGGATATTTGTTTGACGGATATTCTTTACGTCTTCTTCTCCCACTTCAACAGCCATCTTTCCAGGTTGTTTGAAAGATTGTGTGGTGTTAAGGGGAGTTGGTAGCATGCCTGGCCCGTGTATGGATAAAGCACAAAAAACCACCCACACCACCACCATCACCACTGTACACACTATAACATTTTGTCTCGTTCTTTGTGAGGTTTGTGGGGCTAGGCATTAGTATTTATTATTTAATCTTTTATATGCAGATTAATGATCTCTACATGTGAATAAGAAAAAAAAATAAATTTTGAAATGCATTTCATTGAAATGTATTTAACTTTGAAATGAATTTTATTTTGATAAAGATTTGTCACTTGGCCCGCATAGCTCGGCTGTTAGAGCGTTAGACTAGTTATCTAAAGTAACCGTGTTCAATTCCGCGCGGGCCGACAATTATGCACACAAAAAGTATCCCTCTTTTAAATTTTTTTTGAGCTAACGAAACCCCAATGTGGAGCGACTGAAAGTCGATCTAGAAAAAAAATTGTCAGTATGTTTATATAAATATGATTATATAAGTTTACTTTTCAGTCGGTTCATCTAATGGTTGCAGGCTCAAAGAGCTTTGTTCCATGCGTTCATAGGAGCCTTTCTTTTTGGATTCGGGTTGGTCGAGTTGTGGTATAGTGGAGCTTTCAGGTTGTTGTTGTTTGATTCGTTGTCGATATTCTTCGACTACGGAAGGTTTTTGAGTGATAGTGATGGCGGGAGTGATGACATCACTACTATCATCACCATCGCTATCTTCATTATCACTCTTTGGCTTGAGTTTTCTGACAACTGTAGTCGTCTTCGTTGGCACGTATCTTACCTGTAAGTACGTCAAAAAATGTTTTATTGAAATTTATTGAAGATATAATTAAATTTGCTTTTTGATATTTTTTGGTCACTTTTCAATTATTCTGTGAATAATTAGGGAAGTATGGGAGTTTTAGTTTGAATTTAGTAGATTTTATTGCAAAACTCCTGCTTAGTAAAATTTTTTTCTTCAAAATGATGAAATTCCATTTCGTAATTGAAATTTACAAAAAAAAGGCTATAGAAAAATGAAAAATTACTTAAAAATAAAAGTTAAATAAAAACAAAATAAAAATAAAAAAAAAGAAAATCGCCATTAAAAAAAAAATAACAAGAAAAATAAAAAAAATTCTAACCTTGTTTCCTTTTTCTCCTCCCACCCTCAACAATCCCGTGTCTTCTCCCATGGCTGTGATACTGGTATCGATGTGCGAGAAGAGGCGAGTGGAGTGGGGGAGAGATGAAGCGGAGGAGAAAAGAGATGCTATTGAATGGCGTTTGAAGTTCGATGAAAGAGTTTGGAGGTTGTTTTTGTTGTTGCTTTGGTTGTTGCTATTACTATCATTGTTACTAGTTTTATTGATATTGCTATTGTTATTGGTATTAAAACTCTTGTCACTTATGTTACTAATGATGCTGGTGGTTTCAATAGAGATGGCGGGTGGGAAGTTTTGAGACGCAGTCAGCCCCACATTATTCTTCTGGTACCTCAGCACTAAAACACTGATGGCCACCAGGGTGTAAGCCATGAGAGTGCCAATGGACATCATCTCAATGAGACTGTCCAAATCCAACAACAAGGCTGTTACAGCTACTAGTAAGCCTGACACAATGGAAGCAGCTAGAGGAATTTGAGTTTTTTTACACACTGTACCTAGCCATTTGAAAAGAAGACCGTCTTGAGCCATTGAGTAAATGCTGCGAGGAAGTGGGTAGATCTGCACAAATGTGGAAGCAATCAAGCCACACACACCACCCACTGCAATGGCATATTCTGCAAATGTAATCCCCTGCTGAGCAAAGGCTTTGGGCAGTGCGGCAGTGTGAGACAGGGTATTCCATGGAACGAGGAGGGTCAGAACTGAGCCCACTCCCAGGTAACACAACAAACAGACGGTGAGGGTGGTGATGATGGCTATGGGAACGTGTTTGGTTGGGTTGACCGATTCTTCTCCTGAGGTGGCGATGTTGTCGAAGCCGATGAAGGAGTAGAAACAGGCGGCAGCTCCCGCCAGCACCTGTAATCAATATGTACTTCGGTTCAGGTTTCAGTGCTTACCATGGAAAACATGAATCAATACAATAATTTGAAGCATTTGAAATAATTCTTAACCCCTCTAAAGCCAAAAGGAAAGAAGCCGTGTGGAGAGCGTGTCCAGTTAGAGAGGGTGCAATGAGGGAGACCTACAGCGATGATGATGATGATCATCAGCATGTTGATGAAACTGAACACTACATTGATGCGCGAAGATAACTGTTGGTGAATTAAGTTTAATGCGTGTATTTCTACGGAATATCCATTTATAGAAATCACAATTACATCGTATTACTTGCTATAAAATTGCTGGAAACGATGTTGTTGTTTGGTAATTTCATTTATGTTAATCACATCAACAAATGCCCTTGGATTGTTATTTAGTACAATATATATGGATTCTATGTAGAAAAAAAAAACAGAAACAAAAGAAGAAAAAATAGAAGGAAAGAAGAAGGGAAAGAAAAATTAAAATGATAAAAAGAGAAAAAAACACAAAAAAATGAAAAAAAAGGGATGATAGTGATAAAAACCTTAGATACCTTAACTCCCGCAGTGGTGAGAATGAGAACCAGGATGACGAACATCAATGCCAGAATATCAGGGTGGCTGTCCATCCAACTATCGTCTCCTGATGCCAGTCTTGCGTGCTTTTCTAGTGTTCTGTTGTGTGCGTGTGTGTATGTGTGTGTGTGTGTGTGTGTGTGTGTGTGTGTGTGTGTGTGTGTGTGTGTGTTTTTTTTTTTTTTTTTTGGAGTGTATTTGTGCTTAGTCTTTCATATTTCTTATCATACATTAATATTACCAATGATCCATGAATATATATAAAGCATTTTTTGGTTTTGGTATTATGTATTTACATCTGAAAGCTTTAAAAAGGCCCAGTGTTTACCAGGTATAAAGTGTTAGCAATGTTTGAGTGCCATGAACCTTTCATATATTTCACAATAAAATTACATAAAAAAACAATGATAATAATAATGAAAATAGCAAAAAATTCTTATAGAGAGAAATAGTTTAATCTCAATTATGGATATTAATGACTAGGAATTACAGATAAGATAATGATAGGCGAGTACGACAAAAGCTGCATAACAAATCAATGCTGGGGTTGTTTCATAGGTGAAAAAATTTCAAATATCGTGGGCTACAAAAATAACTAAAAAATTTATAATTATTATACAGCACATGACTTGAATATGCTCTTATCGATGATTTATCTTAAAGTGGATCTGAAATATTACTCATCTGATAAATGCCGATAACCAAATAAATGGAGTATAAAAGAAAAAATTCTAATAATGGAAAAACTCACAATAAAAATACTTATATAAAAAAATAGCACTGAAACCTGCTGATGGTATCATTGAAGATCGAATCTACAAATTGACTCCACGCTTTCCCGCTTGCTGCCACTCCTGAGTGGGGTGGGGGTGCGATAAAATGCTCGAGAGATGAGCCAGGGTGGGAGATGATTGAAGAAAGTGGCAAAAGAGTGCAAAATGAGAGGGATAGTGCGTGGGATGCGTTTATGTTTTGGGCGTATGTAGCATCGATTTATGTGGGTTGAAGCAGAAAAACTGTTATATCAATGCCATGATGTTTTTAATGTATGTTCAACTTCCCTTCAATAAATAAAAAATTCTACAAAATCATTTTCTACATTGTGTTCTTGTTCACGGACATCTTGAAGAAAGATTTGAATAAAACTCAAGCTTCGCATACTTATTTTAAAAGATGATTGTTTGAGTAAAAACTTTCATATGTACGCAAAGCACGTATGCTTTGAAATCGGGCAAATACTCTTCTGAACGTTTTTAAAAATAAGAAAAAACTAAGAAATCTAAAAGCATCCGCATGGATATATATCTACAGCAGTAACTTCTATTTTTGAATCCATGCAGCTCTTATACAGTTATTCAAACTACCACCCATCCATCAATTCATTTTTTTGTTTACCCATTCAGTCATTTATCTATTAATTCAGCACCGATCCTTCTTTCCATACACACTCATTAATCAATCCATCCATCCCCTCATCAAACAAACATATTCTTTCATACACACAATACAAACCAATGATATTTTCTAGTATCATGTTCCAGCCAATAACAAAAGCCCAGAATTCCCCAACACTGACGTAACTATACATGTAAGCGGAACCTGCCTTAGGAACTCTTGCTGCAAACTCCGCATAACACATTCCTGGTCAAAATAGTGTGGTCATTTGTCGGTGTTGCTTTGTATAGCATGCTGTGCATAAAGAAGTAATTTTATGTATGTGTGTATGTGAGTTTAACATTAAAGTGTCCCATTCGCAAGATTGTTGTAATTAAGCGTTGTGGAGTTTGGCGAAACAAAGTTTGAAATGTTGTGAACATAAAAAAAATTATCAGATGCTCCGTCGAAAAATTCATTAGCAATCTGCTCGGTGGTAAGTTGTGCTTCATTTTTATTGGAATTTTATGAGAGCTTACATTTGATTTGAATTTATTTTTTTTTACTATTTTAAATCTGGTTTCAACTACAAACTTTATTATTAGAATATTTTACATTCATGTATTGGGCATTTATTTATGGTGTACTTGATAAATTTTGAATTTTTCGATATTTATGAAGAATTTATCTATCTAAAAAGCAGGGTAAGTGCCAACGGAAACTCAGGATGAGATATGCAAATGGAAAGCATAAAAAGCATTTCTGAAATTGATTGAGGTATGGAAAGACACAGTCGTGAGTACTATCATTACAGATCTTCAATTCGACTCTCATACCTGTACTGTTTAATGCAGCTGAAGTAAGCTTATTGTCAATTATGACTCTACAAAATGTGCAGGTTTCCATAAATCTTTGTCTTAGAAAGATCTTATGTATATGTTGGTCAACAACTATAAAATCTAAGGCATCGTAAAAGAATATGCAAGAAGAGATGCTTTAATGGAAATAGAATTGGATAAGTTTATTCCTCAAAAACAGGTCACAAAATTTTTAAAAAAACTTTCAAACAAAACCTTCAAGGTGGAAAAAAAAGAAAAAGACCAAGAAACAACTATAGCTTGGAGGTGAAAAATGAAGAAAGGTGGGACAATTGCGGTAGAATTCGAACAATGAGGCTTAGAGAGTCTTTGTTGGGGTTTTCAATCTTTCACAGAATAACAGGACTAAATACTGAGTATAAAAAACTAAAAGCTTAATTAATTCGAAGTCTAAGAAATTGTATTTTTTCCTTTGAAGTAATCTTTTTTATGCAATTTGACTTTTGCGAATCTATATTTGAGATAAAATTACATGTTTAAGAAAATTTTTTTGTTGCTAAACTATTTAAAAATGAAACTTCAAACTATAAAAGAGGAATTTTTACGATGCTTCGAAATGTTTACACTGACCATCTCTCGTACACAAAGTATAAATGAAATTTACATACTATTGTTTTCTATTTGATTTTTGGTATTCAAAAAAAAAGACGTTTGATAAGCGCAAATTATTTCCAAGTGAAATATCAAATTGCTTTTTGAAAGAACTTTTTGAAACAAAGTTGAAAAAAAAAACTCAGAGAACGTCCGAAGTGTAAGAAATAGTTGAATTTGAAAATTTGAAACTCAAAAAATTTTTCACAAAAATCAAATAATTTAAAGTACCGTTGAAAAATAAATTGTGAAAACATGTCAAACATCCTCATTATTCATCTAAAATCGCATTGTCATTCAAGTATCCACCATGTATTCCCATCTACCCAGCTAGCCACCATCGACTTCTCACCAGAGAATAAGGAAGCAAGAGCTGCAATGAGAAAGGAGAAGACGATGGAAGGCCCAGATAGGTTACGGGCGACGGAGCCTAACAAGATGTACATTCCTGCACCCAAAGAGCCACCAATACCTTTTGATTTAGTTTGTTTAAATTAAACTTGAAAATATGCATTGGAATGAATTTACGGTTCTGGAAAGTTCAATTAATTATAATTATCATTTTAAACGGCTTATCAGGTAAGATTAAGAACTTTCAGAGGAAAATTAGTTATTAATTTTTCACAGAAGATATAACTTAAGTCAAAAAAATAATCAAAAAATGACAGATAGACGAACCGAGGGCAGTGAGATCTACGAAGGTTAAACACCTCTTCAGCTGACTCTCTTCCAACTTATCCACATCAACGTACTTCTTCCGGGTAAGACTCCGCCATATTCCACTTGTTATCTTGCTCATATTTAGTATCTGTGGGTAAATGTTAACTTAGATTTAAAAAATTTTTCCGTTGGTGTTCAAGTGTAGGTTGTTGGAAGATTAATTTTTTTAATTCCGTAAGGAAATGTTATTTTTCC
Organism: Pterobdella sp. o SKG-2022; assembly: GCA_964035795.1. Taxonomy (NCBI): domain Eukaryota; kingdom Metazoa; phylum Annelida; class Clitellata; order Hirudinida; family Piscicolidae; genus Pterobdella; species Pterobdella occidentalis. The sequence goes on along the minus strand of OZ038323.1, from coordinate 7,935,957 downwards.
ATCGTGTTTCATGGAGAATTTATCTCTCAATTACATTCACAAAAGTCACTGTGGCAAATAAGTGCAAAGAAATAAAAAAAACTCATATAAATTGAAAGAAAAAGCGACAAAAAATTTATTAACATACATAAATTTATACTCTCTTAAATAATAAAATTAATTAACTATAGCCTAAAACAAGTATCCTAACCTCAAAAACCTTTAATTTATGGACATCAAGAAACTTATTATGAAACACCCAAATATCATCCAAATGCCGAAAACACGCAAACTTGTGAGCAAACCCTTCAGTGTTTGGTATAACTTGTTGAAATAACCAAATAATAACATTGAGAATATTACATGGTATTGAACGACTCTTGAATCTCTGTTAAAACTAGTCCTCTCAAAAATCGATGGATCGAAAAAGTGTTATCTATTGTTTTTTGATGATTTTATCTTTGCTGTTTTTGAGTTTGAATCTTAATGCTAGTTTTTCTGGAGTTATCAATGGTACTTTTATTATTATTATTATTATTATTATTATTATTATTATTATTATTATTATTATTATTATTATTATTGTTGTTATTATTGTTATCCTTATTATTGCAAGTATCCTTTTATCGATTCCATAATTGCGCTACAGCTCTCTATTTTTTCAACGTCTTTTTAATTTAAAACCTTTTGCTGCGTTTATGTATCGGATACACATAAATTCTCAAATTCAAAATTGCCTTTTTTACTACAAGGATACAAAACTCTAAAGTTATTTTGAGTTTTTTTTAAATGCCTTCGATTCTTCTTTCGAACTGCAGGAAATAACACTATTAGTTGAAAGAAAAAGTTTCTTTATTTTCTCCATGCTTCATGTGGTTCTTGTTTTTCTTTCATTTTTTAACACAAAATCTAGCAAAGGTTTTGTTCTTGTTAAAAGAAATCATTTTATATGAAAAAAATTAATATAAATTTTGAAAAAATTTTTATTATTTTGAAACTTTTTTTAAAACATATGCAGAGAATAATTTCGAAATAGTACGAAAAAATATTAATTATATTTTGAATTTTTTTGAAAAAGTAAATTAAGAAAAGGACAAAATAAAGCGAAAAATTTCGTGTTTCGTGACATTGAAATTATTATAAAAGTACTTCAAAATGGAATTCAACTTAATTTGATTAGCGAATAAAATGATTTTAATTTCTTTTTTTTTTAAATAATAAAACTCTCATTATTATACTAACAAAGCCTTATGAAAACAAATTCAAAATGATAGGAATAATATTCGGAATTTATACAGCGCTAAAAAATTTAGAGTTATATACATAAAAATGTCAAGTTTTTTGAAAAAATAAACACTAATCACAATATAACCAAAATAGTAAAATAAGAATTTCACTCTTAATATGCCGAGTTATTTCCTGTTTCGCAACTCTAGGCATTTTCATATTTGCCAGTAGTTTATATTGCAAATTCAAAATTTTTATTTACGCTTAAGCGCTTCTTAACGGAAAATATTCATAGAGAAAAGCGGATTCAAACAGGATGAAAGAAAAGTGGATTGAAAGATGCATGCATTTGAAGCGCCAAATACAGTAAAATGATAATTAAACAACACAAAATCATTGGTAAGTCAGTGCATAAATATCAGTTAATTGGTGATAATAACCGGATAACTTCAAAAAGCTTGTATAGCCATAGCTGGTATCAGTCCCCTAATTCATGAGAATCCTATTGAATGATTCATAATGAGGGATGCAACGATAACAATAAAAATAACAACAATAATAATAATAAAAATAATAAAACCATATTAAAAAAACCTAAAAATAGTTTTCCAATTTAAGGTAAGCAGTATAAAACAATTTGTATTAGATAAGCAAAACTGAAAGACTAGCTTCCAAAAAGCTCTGTTTAGCATTATGGTAAGAACACCCCAAAATAACATTCTGAAAGTAAATTTATAACTTTAGAGTGTACTCTTACTGAAAAAAGTTAGATTTTTTTAAAAGTTTTTATACTTTCGAAACTCATTCATCAGCAGAAGAGTTTATCTTTAGATTTCAAAGACACTTTTACTCGCGTGAACTAACTAAACGGTCTTTCAAAACTTGTGAATTATAATTCCAAATGTCTCTTTGGCGTGCTTCCACGAAGAATACTCAAAACTTGAAAAATTATCTTCAGTTTTATAAAGTTTTCAACTTCAAACACATCTTGCTCACATTTTCCAGGCAGTGAGAAGCGATTAAAATAATTTCTCAGTAACAATATAAACAACTTAATAACAATAGTTCATAAAAAAACTAAACTTATCGAAAATTGTAACTGTTTTTGCATAATAAATGGGCTAAAATTTTTTCATAAAAGCTGTTGAATATGGTCAATGAGTACATTAGGTTGTTTCTAAAAAGTTGCACATTATTTTTTAAGTTTATCAGTTCATTAAATTTTTTGATCTACACAGAAATCCCCATATAGTGAAATGATATCTTTTCTGGAGTATGTTGCAAAACTAAATTAAGAACAAGCTCATAAAAACGAGCTATGACTACGTTTAATAAAATGGAGAGGTTGGTCTAAAATTTCACTTCAGAAAAAAACACTATATGATTTTTATTGGAAATCTTTTGTTCGCTTCGTTATTAGTTCATATCTGTTAACTATGAAGGTATGTAGGAGTTTTTTTTTCTCAAAAAATGTTTGTTAAAAAAACTTAAAATGTCTTAAAAGTTATAAAAATTTGATAGTTGTGTGGTGTGGTGATTTGTAGGGTGGTTTTGTGTGGTATTTTGTGGTGGTTGTATGATGGTTTTCGGAATGTTGTATGGTGGTTTTTGTTAGTGGGGTGCGGTTAGGGATTCACATGAAGCTTTGTTGATGTTGTATATGCATAGGAGGGAAAGTTTTGTGGGGCATTTTGTGTGCTAGGTTAAATGTATTGTGTGCTTTTTGGGCTGATTATTTAAAAGAAGATACAAAAAGCAGAAAAGTATAAGATCTTTTCGCAGTTTTATGTTAATTTGATAACCTCAAGGTGGTAATAAAGGCACTCAACAGTGATATTGAATTCTCATATTGCAATACAATCGATAAATGCGCTTTGTGTTAAATCCATTCATGAATTTCGGAAAAAAATTAAATAAAAATGGATTTAAATAAAATCTGAATGAACTAATATTAGTATCATACGTAAGAATTATTAAGGCTGTTGCCAATTTAATATATAACCGATGTTCTATTTAATAGACCCAATTAAAATAAATACAATGAAAAATACAAGAAAAATAAAAATTTGAAAATTGTGTTTATTTCTTATTTTATCTATCGTATCATCTCAGATTTTCCATATGCACGAAAAATCAGTTTTTCATTAAAATAAACACTAAAGAAATTCAGTTGGCCAAATGAATAAACTGTCAACGACTCAAACCTTATCGAGTAGATATCATCACCCAACACTGCATTAATCACCCCAAAACACCCCAGTTTTTCTTCACAATTTAATGCTTTTTACACAACCCTATGACACAACAAAATCCCAGTATAATAGATACAACCTTATGAAATGCAACCAATGTTTGTTGTGATGTGGTAGAAAGTTGAACAAAAACTCTATCGAGTTAACATAGCAACAAATTCCATAACGTAGTCTTTATTAGTTATTAGTATTACAATATTGGTGTATGGTAATTTCCATTTTCGTTAAGCTTTATATACAAAAAACTGCATTTCTTAACGATACTAAAACGCAACGGTTATGAGGTTTTGTCATCATTTTTCTTATAACAATATTTATTCAATTAATTTTTTTTGTTTTTTTTTTTGATATTATTGTTTTATTTATTTTTTTAATGATGGAGTAGTAAACAAATCTTGAGAAAATCAAAAAATAATTTAATTTATATGCTTTTATATTTCTCTACGCTTCGTGTCTGCGTGTTTGTATCTGTTTATATATATTTTCGTAGTGTCTGAGTGCTTTTTTATCTTTTCCTATACATATTTATGTCTATGTGTGCGCGTTTGTGTGTTTTTATGTGTATAACTGTATGTGAGAGTGCAAAGTTTGATTACTTTTTTGGTATTCACATATATTTCAATAAAAATTCTGTATGCAAACACGAATGATATAGCGTGTATATAAGCTGTTATTTATATAACATATATTGCGTTGAACAGAATGATGGCCAGCTGATGAGCGTTAGTTGGTTGTAGCCATGGTGTTGTGTGGTGGTGTTGAAAAAGATGTGATTTTGGGTTGATTTGAATTGAGGGGGACCTGTGGATGTGAGTGGTTGGATTTATGGGTAAATAAAGATTTAAATATTTTTTTTATTCTGGTTTTTTGAAAAGTAATCTGTTTTAAGACTATGTCTTATCTTTCAAACGTTTTAAGTTTAAGTTTTTTTTTGATCTCTAACGTCAGTAGTAGTAGTAGTAGTAGTAGTAGTAGTAGTAGTAGTAGTAGTAGTAGTAGTAGTAGTAGTAGTAGTAGTAGTAGTAGTAGTAGTAGTAGTAGTAGTAGTAGTAGTAGTAGTAGTAGTAGTAGTAGTAGTAGTAGTAGTAGTAGTAGTAGTAGTAGTAGTAGTAGTAGTAGTAGTAGTAGTAGTAGTAGTAGTAGTAGTAGTAGTAGTAGTAGTAGTAGTAGTAGTAGTAGTAGTAGTAGTAGTAGTAGTAGTAGAAGTAGTAGTAGTAGTAGTAGTAGTAGTAGTAGTAGTAGAAGTAGTAGTAGTAGTAGTAGTAGAAGTAGTAGTAGTAGTAGTAGTAGTAGTAGTAGTAGTAGTAGTAGTAGTAGTAGTAGTAGTAGTAGTAGTAGAAGTAGTAGTAGTAGTAGTAGTAGTAGTAGTAGTAGTAGTAGTAGTAGTAGTAGTAGTAGTAGTAGAAGTAGTAGTAGTAGTAGTAGTAGTAGTAGTAGTAGTAGTAGAAGTAGTAGTAGTAGTAGTAGTAGTAGTAGTAGTAGTAGTAGTAGTAGTAGTAGAAGTAGTAGTAGTAGTAGTAGTAGTAGTAGTAGTAGTAGTAGTAGAAGTAGTAGTAGTAGTAGTAGTAGTAGTAGTAGTAGTAGTAGTAGTAGTAGAAGTAGTAGTAGTAGTAGTAGTAGTAGTAGTAGTAGTAGTAGTAGTAGTAGTAGTAGTAGTAGTAGTAGTAGTAGTAGTAGTAGTAGTAGTAGTAGTAGTAGTAGTAGAAGTAGTAGTAGTAGTAGTAGTAGTAGTAGTAGTAGTAGTAGTAGTAGTAGTAGTAGAAGTAGTAGTAGTAGTAGTAGTAGAGTAGTAGTAGAAGTAGTAGTAGTAGTAGTAGTAGTAGTAGTAGTAGTAGTAGTAGTAGAAGTAGTAGTAGTAGTAGTAGTAGTAGTAGTAGTAGAAGTAGTAGTAGTAGTAGTAGTAGAAGTAGTAGTAGTAGTAGTAGTAGTAGTAGTAGTAGTAGTAGTAGTAGAAGTAGTAGTAGTAGTAGTAGAAGTAGTAGTAGTAGTAGTAGTAGTAGTAGTAGTAGTAGTAGTAGCAGTAGTAGTAGTAGTAGTAGTAGTAGTAGTAGTAGTAGTAGTAGTAGTAGTAGTAGTAGTAGTAGTAGTAGTAGTAGTAGTAGCAGTAGTAGTAGTAGTAGTAGTAGAAGTAGTAGTAGTAGTAGTAGTAGTAGTAGTAGTAGTAGTAGTAGTAGAAGTAGTAGTAGTAGTAGTAGTAGTAGTAGAAGTAGTAGTAGTAGTAGTAGTAGTAGTAGTAGTAGTAGTAGTAGTAGTAGAAGTAGTAGTAGTAGTAGTAGTAGTAGTAGTAGTAGTAGTAGTAGTAGAAGTAGTAGTAGTAGTAGTAGTAGTAGTAGTAGTAGTAGTAGAAGTAGTAGTAGTAGTAGTAGTAGTAGTAGTAGTAGTAGTAGTAGTAGTAGTAGTAGTAGTAGTAGTAGTAGTAGTAGAAGTAGTAGTAGTAGTAGTAGTAGTAGTAGTAGTAGTAGTAGTAGTAGTAGTAGTAGAAGTAGTAGTAGTAGTAGTAGTAGTAGTAGTAGTAGTAGTAGTAGAAGTAGTAGTAGTAGTAGTAGTAGTAGTAGTAGTAGAAGTAGTAGTAGTAGTAGTAGTAGTAGTAGTAGTAGTAGTAGTAGTAGTAGTAGTAGTAGTAGTAGTAGAAGTAGTAGTAGTAGTAGTAGTAGTAGTAGTAGTAGTAGTAGTAGTAGTAGTAGTAGTAGTAGTAGAAGTAGTAGTAGTAGTAGTAGAAGTAGTAGTAGTAGTAGTAGTAGTAGTAGTAGTAGTAGAAGTAGTAGTAGTAGTAGTAGTAGTAGTAGTAGTAGTAGTAGTAGTAGTAGTAGTAGCAGTAGTAGTAGTAGTAGTAGTAGTAGTAGTAGAAGTAGTAGTAGTAGTAGTAGTAGTAGTAGTAGTAGTAGAAGTAGTAGTAGTAGTAGTAGTAGTAGTAGTAGTAGTAGTAGTAGTAGTAGTAGTAGAAGTAGTAGTAGTAGTAGTAGTAGTAGTAGTAGTAGTAGTAGTAGTAGTAGTAGTAGTAGTAGTAGTAGCAGTAGTAGTAGTAGTAGTAGTAGTAGTAGTAGAAGTAGTAGTAGTAGTAGTAGTAGTAGTAGTAGTAGTAGTAGTAGTAGTAGTAGCAGTAGTAGTAGTAGTAGTAGTAGTAGTAGTAGAAGTAGTAGTAGTAGTAGTATTAGTAGTAGTAGTAGTAGTAGAAGTAGTAGTAGTAGTAGTAGTAGAAGTAGTAGTAGTAGTAGTAGTAGTAGTAGTAGTAGAAGTAGTAGTAGTAGTAGTAGTAGTAGTAGTAGTAGTAGTAGTAGTAGTAGTAGTAGTAGTAGTAGAGTAGTAGTAGTAGTAGTAGTAGTAGTAGTAGTAGTAGTAGTAGTAGTAGTAGTAGTAGTAGTAGAAGTAGTAGTAGTAGTAGTAGTAGTAGTAGTAGTAGTAGTAGTAGTAGTAGTAGTAGTAGTAGTAGTAGCAGTAGTAGTAGTAGTAGTAGTAGTAGTAGTAGAAGTAGTAGTAGTAGTAGTAGTAGTAGTAGTAGTAGTAGTAGTAGTAGCAGTAGTAGTAGTAGTAGTAGTAGTAGTAGTAGAAGTAGTAGTAGTAGTAGTATTAGTAGTAGTAGTAGTAGTAGAAGTAGTAGTAGTAGTAGTAGTAGAAGTAGTAGTAGTAGTAGTAGTAGTAGTAGTAGTAGAAGTAGTAGTAGTAGTAGTAGTAGTAGTAGTAGTAGTAGTAGTAGTAGTAGTAGTATTTTTTTTCACCACTGTTTTTATTTTTGTTGCTTCCAAAGGACATTAGCATTCTACCTACCCCATCAACAGTACATCTGATTGTAATCCCTCCATCTAACTTAATTCTTTTGAATTGGCATTAATAGATATGGAATTTCATTTTAATATCATGAGATTATTTCAGCTTTAAATATTCAAAAAAAATCTCATTAAGCTTTCAAAATTAAATAAATTTAGAAATTAAAGATAGCTCGCCAAACAATCTCAAAAAAACGCAAAAAATTCTAAAAAAGCTAAAATTAAAAGAAAAATTTAAGAATAAGTAAAAGTGCTTTAAAGTTAATTTTCAAAGATTAGTTTCAATTTAAACACAAGTTCAGTGAGATTACACAGTCAAAGTAACATGGCAGTGGTAAGATTTCCATATGTATCCCATAGTATCGTTCGTGGTGATTGTGCTGTATGCAACATTATTCCGTGTCTTTTTGAAGTGGTATCGAAAATTAAGTTTGATGACATTGCACTAAAAGTATGTTTTTTTAAAGTGTTGGTCACTCGATGTCTCAGGGTTCGAATCCCGTTTAAGGAGATGGAGAATTTTGTATGATAGGTTTTTTATGTTTTTCTAATGTTTAAAAATATTGATTGAAAATAATTTTTTAAAATTATTGATTTTTTATTAATATGATTTCAAATTTTTACAAAAAAAATTATGTTAAAAACTCGAATAAAACTGAATTTTCATTAATAAATTAATATTATTACTAGTAAACGTTTTAAAAAAGGGGACAATCAAAACAGCAAAATAATTTGAATCTCAATCATCAGCAGAATCATGAGCTTGTGAAGTTTATTAAAGATTCCAAGTTTCCATCTTGAATTTATTCACTTGTTCATGAGTTTATGAGCTAATTAGGCTCCTCAATCATCGAAAAATGATGCATCTATGTTCATAAAAGATTGCTCTCAAAATGTATTCAGTTTATAATGGTAAACCGAGGGTTCTAATATGGGTATTTAAAATGACTGTATTCAAATTTATTTTTTTTGTTTTATTCATAAATTTTTTTAATATGTTTTTCCGATTTGAGCTCCATCTTTTTTATTTTCACATATTGAAATATTTTTCCCATCAAAGCCATTTTCCTATTTAGCTTAAATTTTTTATTTCTATAAAAAAACTTCTCTTAAAACCATTCAACAAAACAAAAACTCTCAATTTTAATTTTAAAAAATAATTACTACGACGAATAATTAACGAACTAAATTGACAAGTTTAAAAGAGTATTATTCTGACGATGGAAAAACCAATTAGAAATTTGGATCGAAAGCAGCATGAGAAATATTACAGTGAGCAGAAAAAATTTTAATTATGGCATGCGATTTATCATTTGTAATTGAGCTCCAATTTTTCAAGTTTTATAAAGTAATTTGCATTCAAATTGGTATTCCTATCAAATTATAAATTGAAAAATAATGTAGTTTATAAGAAAAATTTGGTGCAAAATTTAGCTTATATTTAATTTCATATATATTTTTTAAAATTTTAATCTTTTTGAAACTTAAAATATATATGAAATAATTATGATAAATTGATAAAATTTGTTTACAAATTGGCCAATTAAATAAAAGCAATTATTGTATCCAATTATACGCCAATATAATAGGAAATGACATGAATAAATTTTAAACTAGAGTCCAGTGAATAAGAGTTTGAGCAAAGTCTTCATTGAATTTTTTGAATGCTATTCCTATCAATGAATTTGTCATAGATTTTAAAGAAAAATTTTGAAAAAGTGAAGAAAACTCAAAAAATTGTATTTTAAAAGATTTTTGCTTTAATCTCTACAAAAATCTCCACAAACATTCAGCAGTCTCACCAAGAAATCTCAGCATCTGCAACAATCCATTGAAAATCTTCAAAAAAAAATTAACTTCTATGAAAATAACCTCTCAAAAACCCATACAAGCACCCTACATAAAAACCTTCACCCCATTCTCAGCCTCACAATGCCGGAAAACCCCCCAAAAAGCACCGATTGTCCTCTAGTTCCAGATTGCCCAATTTGTAAGATCTTAATAGTAATTTTGTTTGAAAGCATTTCATGGGTATGGTTTTATTTGGATAATTTTATAGTTTATTTGGCTACCTACGCCATTACATATAACTAGCCAAAATTAACCCTAACCCACTATCCATCTTTCCAAAATCATAAAAACTATTAGACTCATAATTTTATGTACATTCTCCACAGCTGAAGAACATATATAACCACTATTTTAAATCTACCTTTTCTACCCTAACACTTACCATCTACACCACAACACATCACCTCACTCAACCAAATTAACCCACTACATTGCTCATCATACACACCACAACCACCTTCCCTTACCACACTTCTCACCCTTCAAACTCCCTGGGTTGAAAATCTATATAATAAACCTCGTAGATTATTATTATTATTCAAACCACAGCCATCTTCATCTACCCACCAGCAACCAGTTGCTCCCCAACTACCCTCACCCACCACACCACTAAACATTTACAGCCCAACTACCGTCACCCACCACACCACCCATCATATAAACAGGCCAACCCTTCACTCACCACACCACTCATCATATAAACAGGCCAACCCCTCACCCACCACACCACCCATCATATAAACAGGTGAAAGTTCAAAGCCTTTGATTATATCTATAATATTCCTTACTGTCATCCTAATGGTACTTTTCGCTTACATAGCCATTTTCAAGATAAAGATGCTCAAAGCTGAAAAACCCAAAATACCTCCAAAGAATCTTCCCAGCGTCGAATCCTTAGACAACATCCCTCGGAAAAAGATTTTGAAAAACTATTCTTGATTTATATATTTTTTTTGTTTTTTTTCAGTTTTTTTGATAATGGATTTTCATTTTTATTGATGTTTGTTATCATTAATTATTATTTCAATCATTGTAGCTGTTTTTTTTATTTATTTTTCTATTTATTGTTTTTTTTTCGTTGTTTCCAATTTTATTTATCGCTGTTGTTCCAGTTTCGGTTATAATTTTTGGCGTTTTTATTTCCGTTATTTATTTAGATTGCTGTCTCCTTGTCCTTTATAGGTTTTTGGTTTTTCGCTTTTTGCTTCGAAGGTCATTATTTATTTTTATTTCAAATGGATTATTTTTTTTTATATTATTTTTTCCAATATTATTTTTTTTATTATTCATGTATATTTTCATGTTTTTATGTTTGTTTCATTTCTTTGGTTTTTATTTCCACTTAATCTACATGATTTTTCTTATTTTATTTTTATATTTCAAATTTTATTCTTATGTTTTTATTTTTACTGTTTTATTCGCAACATTGTATCGATTGGCTTCATAAACGTTTTGCACAAACCTTCCGAATTATTTCTGTTATGAATAGCTTTTTCACAACAAAAAACTTTTCCTAAATATATTTTCAACATTTAAAATTTCAATTAATTTCAATCTACTTTTCAACAAAACCAATGTTTCAACTCAAACAATTATTAACCATCTCCGAATTGTCAAACTAGAACGATGCATGTTTTGAATGATATAAAAATTCTATTCAAGCCTCACAGAATACATAGATAGATTTGCATCCCTTAAAGTGATGTATTATTTAATAATTAAGCAAAAGAAACACAAGAACAATAAATAGCTTAAAATAGCCTTCATCATCATATGCACGATGATAACAATGATAATAATAGCAAATAAACATGAAACATTAGTAAGAATTAAACATTAGCAAAACTATAAAACTAGGAGGTTCAATTACTATGTCCAATAGAATCTGTCAAAGGTACTTTCATTCTATTGACTTATTTTTGTTATTAATATTATAAAATTATTGAAAATTTTTTCCTAATTTTTTTTTCTTATTGTTAATTAAAAAAAAATAATTATTAAAACTATTTGAAAGGATTTCCAAGCTGATTACTTCAGCTTTTCTCTTCTTGATCGTCTGCACTGGCCATCAGTTGTCCAAAAATGTCAGTTTGATTTTTTTCGGCTCATCGCCTGCATTTCAACGCTTATCAATCTGTCTGTCTATATAATTTTTTTCAGAATTAACTATTCAAATATCAGAAATATTCTGATCTTTAAACTGGTTTCCAGCTAGTTTGCCCAAGCTCCTTCTCTCCCCAAGTTCTACATCTATGGAACTCTCTCTCACTCAACTCTCTCTCATCACCTTTTTAAAAAATTTTTGCAAACTTTTGAAAACTCACATTTAGTATGGACATCTTTGTTCGTTTTTCACAAGTTTATGCCCTTTCGGAGTGAATTATTTTTTAAGTTGCGCTCTTCATAAAGATAATGATAATAATTATTTTTATTATATTTATTTTTATTAAATTTTTTTTCGCTTTTAAATACCAGTTTTTTACTATTCTTAGTTTCAGTAATATTTTTTAACATCTCCGATGTTATAGTGTTCCAATCAATGAAAGCGGATAAATAATTCATCACTGAAGCACGTATAAATGCCTTTGAAATAAGAAAACTCTAATTCAATATAAAACGCGTCTATATAGACACCAAAAAAAATTGTTTAACAACATGGCGGACGTTAGAAATGCTTTTATGTTGTCTGTTGAGACTAAGTTGATTGGTCTGAAGATTGAAAATGAAAAACTCGGCAAAATACTCACTCTAAAGCGAGAGGTTTGTTTTTGATGATGTTTGAGTGCTTGCTTAAAAATATTCATACAAAACGGATAAAATTGCTGAATAAATTGAAAAAAGAGAAAAACAACTTTGAAAGAGATGGGACTGAAAAATAATCAACAAACACTTGATTAGTTCTACTTGCCAAAAAATATATAAATCAGACTATTAATTAATCAGGCAAAAACGCATTTTTGAGATAATTTTTCAGGAAATGTCAAAGAAGATGAACGCAGTAATTGAAAAAAAGGCAAAGATGGAAGAGAGAAAGGTGAAGATGAAGGAAGAATACAAGAAACTGCAACACCATTTTCATGTTATTTTTTGTTTCCATGTTATTCTCCTTAGCTTTGCATTACTTCAAAATGATTGTTTGACAGTCGTTACATCGTTATTCATTTGTAAGGCGCATAATTTGCAAACTAGATTTGCTGCAGAAGCGCATTATAGATAGAATTATTTAAAAACGTGTATCAAATGGTATTTGAAAACAAATATAACTAATTAATTCAAAAACCTGTTTACAACCCAATCTTAATAATGAACTCAAAAACATTGTTTAAATTAGCCTAATGATCAAAATAACATACATTCCATTTTAAAATTCGTGGCATTACATTGAAAAGCGCTTCAAACTGGTTAACCCACAAAAAAATATATAAAAAATACACTCTGAGAAATCAACTTGAACTCTTAAATGAATTTAAACAATTCAATCAATCATCGAACAAGGTGTATTTCTACATACTTTACTCACTACCAGCATATACTCGACTTTTTTTTGGCGATTAATTTAAAATTTTCTCAGAAGTTTTTAAACTTTTTAACCAAGAAATAATTGAGAATTTATATCAGCTATAATAAACATTGATTAAGAACTTTGGGGCTTCATAAAGATTATATATTTGTGCTGCAGCCCTTATAACCACCCTGTTTGTGTTTAATCGCCTTCTTTATTTTGTTCGGAATATGATGCTAATACAGAAGAATAGTATACGCATTATATTAAATTTTATTGTATGTTATTAGTATTGCTTTTTAGTGTGATGAAAGTTGTGTATTAAAGGAGGTTGGCTGCAGAAAAGAGATGGCGTTGCAGAGAATCGAGGATCTAAGAGTAAAAACCATCCAAAACAACGCAGATCTAGACAAGTTTCATTTAATTTTTTAAAATTCTAAAATTTCATGAGCTTCAATGCATTAGTCAGTAGTTTCTAATCACTAGTTTGGCTTTTATAAAGTAAATTCACTTCAATTTGTAAAGCACCAGGCCAATTAATTGAGACGTACAAATGAATAATAAAAGTTCATTATAAAATATTTTATATATAAAAATTTGAATAATAATTTATTTATCTCAAGATTGAAGAAAGAACTAGAAATGCTAATAAGCCAACGAAACAACTTGAAGACAAAACTGCAAAAAAAGGAGGGTCTGAAGGCTTTTTTGACCAAAACCGCTGAAGTCTGCGGGCATAACAGTCTATCAGACCTCATATCTTATGCTCAAAAAATTCTTGCCACTAAACAGGTTATAATGTTTCTTTATTATGGGATCTTAATATTTATAATGTTGGGAATAAACTTGAGAATCGCCACAGGAGCTGGAAATGGTTGTTGCAGAAAACAAAAAAGCATTCCTCCAGACAAGCAAGCAAAGCTTGCTTTATAAAAGAGTTGGTTGATATTATTAAGACTGAAATGCAGACATTAAACTTTGATATTTCAAAACGTCAGATGAAACACGACCAAACATTGTACCAAAAGCTGGAGCTTTCTAAACTTGAGAAGAACAAACACACCACGCAACTGAACACACTAGACACACAGAAACAACACTCACATGCTTCCAAACACTTCAACGATAAAATAAACGCACTTGAAAACATTTTGAAGTAGGCATTCTAGAAACATGAAAGCATATACTAATCTCCAATCAAACGCAGAGGCTCCGACAATATGAATCGTATTCTAAGCCAACGTATGCAACAGGCTTTCCAAAATGAGCAGATAGCAAAATCTCCTATTGTTTCCATCAACGTGGAGAAACCCGAGAAAAATGGAAACATAAAAAGCGTACAAAAAGATAGCTTGACGGATGCAATTGCTAAGCGCTATCTGGATCGAGTTAGCATTTCATACATATTTATGCTTCATACATGTATATATTTAATCATAAAACGCCTATTTTGTAATAAAATTTCCTTATACATAAAACCAACATAATTATAAGCATTAAAAAATCCTTCAACTCTTTCCACGGTCGATAAAAAACTTTTAATTTTGATGTATGAATTTGTCATCATGAGAACAACTTTTACAAGTCTCTAATTAAATTGGAAAGTCAGTCAATAGGAAACAAAAATTCAGAGCACCAAAATCTCTTGTTTTTATAATACTAATGAAATTATTTACACGCCAGGTGGTAGCCCGTATGAATGATTTGAAAAGAATTATCAACGAAAATTCTGAATTAATACAATGAAAGCTTAAAATAACTCTGATTTCGAATAAATTATCAAAATTTCATGAATAAATCTATAGAATAAATATTGGTTCTGTGTTGAGTGTCATGATTTCCCAAGCCGTACGAAGGGTAGATTCAAGTGGTATTGTAGATCAATCTTTCCAGGGCATTTCCTTTTGTACATCAACCAATTCTCCATACATTCGTAAGCTAGTGGCTCGAATTTTGTCAAAAACTTGTTAGCAAAAAGGTTTGGTTGTTTGATGAGGTTTGGGAGATCTCTCAAACCAAAGACACATATAGTGTTTCTTCTCATGCCATAGCATCTACGGTCTCCCCACACTACATAAACTGGGTTTGTGTTTCTCTTGAAAAACGCACCTGATTTGAAAGAGATTAAAAGTTGCGTGTGAGAAACCATCAAGTTTTAAAAGATCAATACTCGTCTGACTCGGTATTCGTTACTATTTCGAATGTAAAAATTTCATTTTGAAACTTAAAAATGATAATCTATGCATATCATATGCAACCTTCATGAAATATTCTATTATCTGATGATTCTATAATGAAGATATACCATTGAAGCCTCCAGGAGCATGAACATGTGGGTTGGAGAAGGTGTGGTGCAGTGTGTTCCAATAATGCTCATCTGGACTGAATGTGTCCTTGCACCAATTCAAAAAGTCTTTCGCTATTTTATTCGTGAGAATGAAGTGTACAAACTCTCTAGAAAATACTCCATAGGCATTTCCTTTGACGATGGTGAGGTTGTGTGGAGGGGGTGGATGGTCTCTAGAGTAGCGCACAACTTTAGTTATGTTACCTTTTGTCACTACACGATGGACTTTTTTAAATCTTTTTTCTAGAAAATCATTGTTCTTAGTGTTGATCATGCCAATGTTGTTTGTTCCATTGTAGATCTTTAGCACTTGCACGAGCTCCAGGCTGGTTTTAAGAGGGTATGCAGAAGCGGCAGTATTTATGAGGTATTTCCAGTGGTTGTTTCTCGCTAGATGGTCCTGCATGCAGTTCAGATCGGCTTGCAGTCTGGAAAAACTCTGGTATATAACTTTTTCTAGTTTTGAAGCCAAGTATACGTTAGAAAAGCAGGCGGTAAGTTTTTTTATCTGATTCACCAACACAGTGTTTTTGTTGTCCACGTGTATGCAGTAAAAATGTTGTGGTCTATATATCCCTCTTAATAGACTCTCCGCTTGCTTGAAGTTGTCGTGCACGAGAATGTTGTAAGCTATGGAGTATGCTTTTCTGCTTGTATTTTCCATGAAAGTGCTTTCTTGAAAAATATAAAAATTTTTGAAATATTCCGAAAGGTCGCTGTAAGGGGTGTCTTCCAGCTCTTCTTCCGAGGGAGCTGATAGGTCGTAATTTCTCCATGCTTTGTACTCTTCACAATCTGAGTCTAAAAGCTCAAAAATTTTTGTTTGAGTATTATTATTAAAAAATTTTTCATATCTTTTCATTAAAGCCTGAACCTTCAGATAGTAGCTTATGTTGTTTCGAGGGTGTGAATACAATATATCACGACATTTGACCTTACTGCACTCTGTGCAGTCTTTGAGCTTTTTTAAACTTTCTGGAACATTGAGTAAGTGTTCAAGGCAGTTTAATTTGGAAGTTTTTTCATCTTGTATCGTTACTTTGTCGAGTCTATCATTAGGAGCGATGGGGTCGACGATCCTTCTCCTATTGGACCATCCTTCCCCAATAGGCTGTGGTATTGTGTTGATGAATGCTTCGTTCACTAGTGTTAAATATCCGTAATTTTTATTTTTTTCAAAATAAGTAGTGCCCCCATTTTCACTAATTGTCTCATAATTGCTCATATGTTTTTCGTTAATTTTCTCAAAGGTTTCTTTTAATATAGCCTTCTCTATCGGCCTTTTGTAATTATCTGTTATATAGTTAAGAGGTAATTTATTTGTTAATTCCTTTTTCGGCAATTTTTGATAGACATTATTATTCTTATTTGTTAAACCGATGTTTGTTTTTTGAAAGATCATTCCAACGGTTTTATTCTGAACAATAACTTGTCTCAAAAAAAATAATAGCAATAAAACAAGGCAATTCTTTAAGCTCAAAAACTTCCGACTTTGGATGAACTTTTTAACTTCCCTATCAAAAAACATAGTTTTTACTTTAAAATAAATATTTAAAAAAAAATTTGACTTATTCGAATAAATATTAATTATAGAATAAGTTTGAATTTAATTAAATGCCTTTCAAACATCATCTTATATATAAAACTCTAGTTACCAATAATATCTGGTAATTGCTATCCAATATCATTTATGCACATTAATACATACCTACTTGTTCATAAGTCATAACAATAGATGTATTCTACGAAACACTTGGCTAACATAATGTATTTGAATACTTTCATACATGAGTATTTCGGAATGAATATTTATGATTTGAAACTCAAATATTTAAGTATTGACTACACAGAAATACTTCGTTCAGCATTAAAACTGAAATTTTTGAACCAGGCATGAAAATTTAGAAAAGTTATTAATTAAACCGCAGCCATCATGAGAAAAATGTGAGTTACTTAGCAAAGGATTATATGGAAAAAATTGCACTTTTAGTGTTTGTACGTCAATCATACATTTCAAAGTTAATGTTTTTTTATATTATAAACCATTAAAGAAAGCCATGTAGCATAAATCGGGGATTCGCTCCTAGTTTATCTCTTTTTGTGTTATTTTATTGGTCTCTTTATACATTCAAATCTGCTCTAAAACGATCTATAAATATAATGTAAATTTTAAACTACTAACTATTAACGATTAATATTGTTCGTGTTTTTCTCAACCTGGTGTGATTTCACACTAAATCGAAGTTTCGTGCATTAAGTAATTTTTAAAGAATTGTGTTCAAGCTTATATCTAACCCTTTTTTCAATCAAATAGCTGGTTCATAATAGAAACAACTCAAATTTAATATGAATTTAAAAATTTTGAATAGAATTAAAATGGCTATTTTTATAGTGAGAAAATTTTAAAATTTGCATAACCATACTATAAGCTATCATTTAGGCACCATAGTAAATATCCCATCAACCCGCTTATCCTAATCTATCGAGTAACAAGACTTTAATTTATTTGAAATCCCAGGCTTTTTAATGAACGTAGATTTAAAAGTTATAATTTACTAATTAAAGAAAGCTAAAACTACAAAAAGAAAAATTAATTCTTATTTGTCAACCATAAGTTTATGGAAAATTCATGAAAGATCTATTATATTTCATGAACATAATGTTGAAATAAAAGCATCTTAATAGTTTTTTTGTTATTGGTACCTGTCTTATAAATTGAAGTTGGCTTGAACAATCGCCATTGAGAAAATGCATTTGAACAAGAATTTGAAAATCTCAACATAAATCATTTTTTAACTTTAGAATTTTTAAAATAATAATCATAGAGTATTTTAAATCTGCTATGAAATGAGGGGCTGCGGCAACATTTGATCACTCTGAATTATTCATGAATGAGAAGTCCATGGCTGTTTCGTGCCCAAAATTTTGTCATGAAGTATTTTATTTATTGTTTTATTTTTTTAAAATGTTTATGGTGTTTAACTTGAACTGAAACGTGATAGTTATAAAATATATAGAATTTAGAAAAAATGAAAAATTTTTGCATAAAATTTTTATAATTTTTTAATGAATAGTTTATTTTTTGAAAACAATAATATAATTTAATTAATTATAAATTAAACTTGCTATTTTATTGATTCAATTTTAAACGTGTAAAAGTGAATTAATTACAGGTTTTTTAATTATAAATTATTTTACTTTTGGAATAAGTCCATACTTTTTACAAAAGTGGGTGTCAATTAATTCAAATTTTAATATAAAAATTGTGTGTGAGTTGTTTCGACATATGGCTTAAAAAAAGTTAATTTTCCTATTTCCTTTCGGTAAGTTATGTATGAATTTTCAGGTAATTTTATTTTTTCAATTTGAATTTTTAGCACTTTTGTTTGAAAATTTATTCATGAAATATAAATTATTTTTTTATTTCGAGTTAAAGCTTTTTCATGGCATTCAAGTATAAACTTAACGTTTTCTAAAACTACATTTCTTCAAAATTCGAATAAATTTTTCACTTTTACTGATTATCATTGTAGAAAAAAGTTTTTTTTTAACATAAAAATATATTCGAAAAAAATGACTATTAGTGTATTCAAATAGTAATTATTCATGCTTCATAAGTTTGCAACATTAACACATCGAAATGTGAATATATACTATTTGTATAAAAAATAAATATAATAAATATTTCTTTATAATAAAGAGTTATTGCTCTTAATACCTCACTAACAAGGAGTCATAATGATAATTATGAAGGGTTGACTAAGGCTGTGGTGTAGAGGTGATAATGGTTGTTGAGACTGATAAGGGTATTAGTATAGAGAAGCTTGGAGAATGAATGACTTTTAAGCCAAAAATTATAGGAGGGATAATTTTAACTTCATGACTTGCTTTTTAAAATGTTCAAATTTTCAACTTTTTTTCATAATACTTCTTAAGAAATGATATTTTTTTGTAAAATAATGAATTTTCATCTTAAACTTGAATATATGCATTGCTATTTAATTATTTAAATAATATTCAATATTTTTTTTGAGTTGGAAAAAAGCAGTTTTCAAGAATTCAATTAGTGGCACCAAATATTTAATTTTGACTGATTTCTGAAAATTTTTTCAGTTTTTGTAGTTTTTTGTGTATCAAAACTTTAGTTAAAATACTTAATTTATATTTAATGTAATTAAAAATGATAATTTTCTTTCTATACATTTAAAAAATTTTCGATTAAGCGGTAACCTAAGGCAACAGCCATTATTTTTGCGTTAGCTCTTCCTAATACATCCCTATATAAAGTCATCACAGAATTGAATAATTCATATGCACCCAAAATCTTTCATTATCGCCACCCCATAGAGCTGTAACTAAAAATATCCCAACCATTTTGTTTACTTATTTATGCACCGCTTAAATAATTTATCTCTCCGTGCATTTATTTTTTATTTGTTTAATCATCAAAATACATTCTATATAAATAGATAACCGTTTTTATTTTTCGGGTCTTTAATAAGATTCGATACAACGGTTGTACGTACACCGAATAACACATCATATTACATTACGGCCGTCATACACTCACAACCGTACAAAACTTACATGGTAACTCGTGTACAGTCTTTATTATTAACAATTTTTCAACTATTTTTATCGAATATATGTTAGAAGCTCGAATCATAGTTGGGTTATATGCAGAAAATAAATATATATACACATATATAACGATATATCTACACGGACAACTAAATATGCAGGCAATGTTTTATAACTCAACATACTCTATAATTACATACTAAAACTGTATTTTATATTACGCTGGTATGTAAATGGTTATATATATGTAAAGATAGTGAGGTAGAAGAATGCTATATGAACCACAGTGTTTGTTTCTATTATATAGAATGTTATATGCTAATAGTATCTTATATGATAGAAATATTGGTATAGATTCACATAGGAGCAAGAGTCTGCTGTTATACGTTCGACGCCTTTATATTTTTAGTCTTGTTTTTTTCTTATTAAACCTGTTTTTGGTGGAAAGTCTGGCAGGGGTTATGTTGATTTTTGACTGGATAGCTAACATACCGTTACCAGGTCTGTATTTTATTCGCTGTAGCTTTTTGTGTAGTCAGTTGTTTCCGTGTGGCGAAAGGTTTTTTTGTAGCAATATTGTGTGTTTAATGTTGAATTGGTGTTGGTCATTTCATCGTCTGTATTGGCGGTGATCTTCTGCTTGTAGTTATATTCTCACCAATACTTTTATCCATTTGAATCATTCCATTTTTAGTGCACTGAATATTTTGAAATGTTCCTAATTCAAAATGCTACTATAGGTGAGCTTCACGGGTTCAATATTGAGGTTTTATTGATAATTTTATAATGAGATATCAAGTTCTTTTCATTTCTCTCATGAGCTTCACAATTGAAATGAATGCCTCTAAATATTAATTATGAATAATCAAGAACATTCAAAATATGCTAAGATTTAATGAGAAAAACAGCTATTCATTGAATAAAAATTTTAAAATTTCCTCTATTTAATTTCTCCTTCACAAAAACTTCTAATCCTTAATAGGCCGGGTTCCAGAAAATAGTTACTAACAAACCTTTAATTTTTCACTGTATACCATTTCTGAATACATAATTTCTGTATGCTTTTTATAGAAGGGTTACAGACAAATCAATATTCTGCTTTAAATCTAATTATTTTGCACTTTTTATTTGCATTTCTGGTCAAACTTGACATAGTATTATACTGTAACCACTTATTAAATCATACTTTCATATGCAGGTGTTGTTTTGCTTATTATTATTATTATTTTTATTATCAAATTTTGAAGTTGTGTATAAGTTATTTGTTAAATTTTTAAAAATCTTCATTTGAATTCATCACTTATATACAAGTATTTCAATCTAGCACATGGTCTTCTATGCATCATCTCAAATAACCATCTTTTAAAAACATTATTAGCTTTCCATCCTATAACTCACTAAGCTTAACATAACAACATTGAAGATTTTGTATTATTATTATTGTTTTTATTATTTAAAAAAATTTTTTTTTGTCATCTTATTTCTCTGGTTATTTTATCATAGCAAAGTATTATTTTTATTGTTATTGTTATTCCTATTGCTATCAAAAGCTTGAGTGGAAAACACAAGGCATTGGATTGAGAATAATTTATGTTAATTAAGTCCCAAATAATATTCCCTAAAACCCCAAATTGAATTTCTTGTGCTAAATTAGGATTTCAACATGGTTCTTATGGGAGACTTGGCTGGAGTTTAAACTTGTTTTCTTCTTATATGTATCAAGAGTTTATTAAGTTGTGTTATATTATATCTTTTCCTGAATGGATCATGTTCCATTCTTTGAGAGATATCTGCTGTTATGTTTTAATTTTAATACTTATTTGGTATACAATTTATGAAAAATTTCAGCTGTTTTCAAAAAAAACCAAGTTTTTTCAAAAACAGCTGAAATTTATAGAATTTGGTATCAACTATTTTTGGTACACAACTTTTCAAGTTATTTCCAAGATTTTTGCTTCACTCGCTCTTTTAAATGGACATTTTTTTGATTATGATTAATGTTATTTTCATTATATTATGATTATTATTCTTATTATTCTTTTTTTGTTGTATTTTTTTCTGTTTCCATCATTATGACATGATTGGTCCTGGGAACTTGTGATACTTAATCTTCACCAATTAAACATCGCCAATTAATTTTAGCTTTCTAGTTAATCATTTAGGACATATTTTAATGGCGTTAAGCAATTAATAATGTAAGCTTGATATGTAGTAAGAATAATAATAATAATAGTAAGATGATAAGGATGATAATAAATATCAGGAATAACGAAGATGATGGTAATGGCTAGTAATGATAATAGTAATAATAATTAGTAGTATAATAATAATAATAATATTATTATTATCATTTTGAATGGTCTCAAAACACTATATACGGATGTTGTGAGCTCTATTTATTTCCATTAAACTTTAATACGTGCTTCATATTGTATCGATAAAGTATAGGTATTTAACAGGGTAGTTTGCAATCAAAGCTGATTCATCACTTGGTTCAGCTTCAATATAGATTTTTTAGTCATTGTTTCATAGACTTTATAGATTTTTAGATAAAATACATGTCTATACTACTTCGCTAGTTTTTTGTTCAGTAATTTTAATATATAAGAAATTTTTAATTTTTTGCATCTATATTGTTAAACCCATGCTAGCATATAAATGAACGTAAAAAACGACTTGGGCGATTATTGAAATCTACATGACACTTAACGCACCCCCACAGAACAGTTATACACACCGATTGCATTTAGAGAGCTTTTTCATCATCACTGATCCCATTCAAGACACGCACACACATACACAAGTATCTTAACGAACTACCCATCGGCGTCATAATGGCTGGGGAGTTTGGGTGTTCTCTTAAGGAGTTGAAGGACTTGATGTCCATGCGAGGGGTCGAGGCTCTTAACACCATCAACGACAAATACCAGGGTGTTCTCGAACTCTGTAAAAAACTTAAAACTTCTCCCACTCAAGGTCGGTGGTTGTGTGTGCGTGTGTGTGTGTGTGTGTGTGTGTGTGTGTGTGTGTGTATGTGTGTGTGTGTGTGTGTGTGTGTGTGTGTGTGTGTGTGTGTGCGTGTGTGTGTGTGTGTGTGTGCGTTTCTCGGTTTGTAAAATGTTGTTGATGGTTTGTACGTTTGATTGTGAAGAATATTCGATGGCTTGATTTTATGTTCGGTATGATATTCAACATTCTCAACAGAAATATAAAAACTTGCGGACTTGGGGGCTAACAAATTAATAAAGTATTAGAAGGTTTAAACATCCGAGGCTCTATAAACATCAACCTTATATTTCACGCTCCAATTCCTCAGCCTCCTCTCATCCGCATGGAAAACACTTTAAATTTTTTTTATTTTATATTTTCTTATCCATCGAGTCAAACCAATCTATATCACTGTCGAAACTGCATTAAAGAGATTTGAGGGTGGGGTTGATGCCGTTTGAATGCGTCTAAAAAAGCTTCGATAAAAAATGGGCAGATTAATCATGGTTTATTTGATATAAAACATTAAAAAGATTGAAGAGCTTTGGATTTTGATATTGACCAGCTGTGTCGTATATTGACTAGAATGTCGTTCTCACAACATTCAGCCTTAATGATTACTCAATCTAAGCTACCACCTCTTAATATATTACATTAATTTAAGTAATTGAGTCTATTTAAAGACTCGTGTTTTCACTCCAAAATTACTTTTTTTGTAAAATATAGTTTATGTTTTGAAGATAAATGAGTCGAAGCTATCATCTTCGACGTGGAGTAAAAAATCTTGTATGACACCGCAAGTCGATTATTGGTTGAAGTTAATTCTTTAGCACCTCAGTTGCCATCTTGTCGATATCTCTGCAGAAATATACACATAAAAACACCATAAGAAATCCAAACTGAAAAACGTCGCAAAACCTTACATAGAAGCTACTCAAGAAGCTTTTGGTTTTTCTAAGATTTGACCTGAAGACATTTCTGAATGAAGGGTGTTTGCCATTCAAGGCTAATGCGGTACACAGTGAGATTAAGTCTGTACTGTTGTTTTGAATTGAGGATAGATGGATGGATGGTGAATGGGTGAAAATCCTGAATAGAATATTGATTGGCTGCTCTTTATTTCTTTCTCTTTTTTTTGCCGCATTCCTCCATCTTTTTCTATTTTTTTTTCTGTGTTTTATTTTCCGTTTTTCTAAATTTATTTTCGTGCAAATATCAGAAATTTAGTTTTTTGCAACTTACTGAATCTTTTCGCTCTTTGAAAATGTGTTTTATTGATCCTTTTTTGTGTTTTATGATAATTTTAGTGCAGCGCACGGTCTTCGATTGTAATTATGCTTTTTCCACTTAAAATAGTCGCAAGGCTTTTTTCTGGCAGGATCTTTTCAATATTTCAGATTTTGAAAGTTTTCATATATTCAAAATAATCTCACGTTGTTGACGGTGAAATAATTGAAAACAAAGAACAAAAATTTTGGTGTTTCTAATCTCTACAATCAAAACACGGAGGCCGCAAAAAAAACAAAAGCATTCATTTAGAATTCTTCGTGGTTTTTATGCTGCGCTTTGCTTCCTCAAACTGAAGCATCATTTGCTAAACTATAACCACTTTCCCACAATCAACTCTTCACACCACACAAAATCACGCTCCATTTAACCCCGACACCATTTCACAACTACCACACCAGGAATCTCAAAAGAACGTGGATCAGATTACAAGGCGAGAGTAGACACGTATGGATCAAACGTCATCCCTCCCAAGCCCCCGAAGTCTTTCCTTATGCTGGTATGGGAGGCTTTTCAGGACATCACTCTCATCATCCTTCTGATCGCAGCCATCATCTCTCTAGGCCTCTCGTTCTACAAGCCTGCTGATGGACGTATGTTTTTGTTGTAGTTTATTCAATGTCTAATATTTTTTTCTGTTATTAGTAGGTATTTATCATCAGTCATTACAGCTATAAATGAATCATTATGATAATTCACTTATCAGCATTCCTAACTTTGTTGCATGCCGGTGATACTGTGTAGCAGTAGTAAATAATCAAATAAGCATCGAAAGATTCAATATTTCATTTCAATTAACGATAATTACAAGTACAAATGAAATGTTTCCCGTTAAATTTCATGCAACTTAGCGACTTTAGATATATGCTGCTTCTTCTGTTATAGCATGGAAAACAGCATATTTTAGTGATAGTTATTGAAAAAAAATGTTCTCATATAATTATGTAGTGTGGTGGAGGGTCCTAGATGACTAAATCAAAGCAAATGACGCGTTTCTGAAACACAAAAAAAGTCCAAAATATAATTATAAAAGCCACTTCAAATACGATTACTATCAACAAACAGCTCATGATGAGAGCGAATCTGAAGCAGGGTGGATAGAGGGGGTAGCCATCTTGGTGGCGGTGTTGGTGGTCGTGTTAGTTACGGCCTTTAACGATTGGAGGAAAGAGAAGCAGTTTCGAGGTCTTCAAGACAAGATTGAGTGTGAACACAAGTTCGCCACCATACGCTCTGGGGAGGTTGAGCAGATTCCCGTGGGTGAACTCGTTGTCGGTGACATCTGTCAAGTCAAATACGGTGAGTTTGTCTTGTTTGATGTCTGTGTGTCCGTTTTTAAAATCCATCTATGTACAAGTGTGTCTGTTTGATTTTATGTTTTTGTGTTTGTATTATATATATGTGCTTCGATGTGTGAAGTTTAGGAAAGATATGCACAGCGTATGTGATGAATGGGTGATGGAGAAAGGAATGTATGAAACATAACTTGTCATCATTGGATGAATCATATTAGAGGATGTGCTGTGTTTCGTCATGCTCTCTGGACTTGTGTCGTCATGTTTTGAATGGAAGTGTTTTGTCCATCGCAGAATTTTATAATAACAATAATTTATTGTTTTTTTTTCGTACCTTCAAGTCTCCAATCATTATTTTTTTGTCATTTTAAATTAACTTTTTTCTATAAATAATTTTAAATGCCTCACTTTTATTAAATACATTGGCAATAAAGAGTAATTTGAATAACTTCAGTATATATTATTAATTGAAGTTTTTGCCTCTGTATGTTTGTTTATGATGTTTGCCGGTACTTTTGGGTGTGTTTGTGCTGCCGTTTATATTGGCTTTTTTTCCATCTTCGTTTTTAATTATTTTTCTAGAGCGCATTTTCGCGGGCTCAATTTTGGATTAAAATGATTTAAAGGTAGAATTATTAATCTATATTATGGTTATCTGGTGATTGCCACAGTTGAGTGTGCATAGATTTAATTAAATTGGTGTGGTTTTGTGGTTGTATTGTTGTGGTTCTGCGGGGCTTGTGGAGATATGATGGGTCTTCTGCGATGTTTAAATGCCTGTGTTTTAGGGTATTTAAAACCACGAGATCGAGTGTTTACTGCTTGAAACTTCAAATATTCCATTGAACATCTCGAGTTTATCAAAATATTATTGAGCGCTTAATGATGTGGGCCCATTTATTTATTATTGTATTTGAGTTTTACGTTTTGTTGTGTTCTATGGAATAATTGAAAAAATTTTAAGAATAATTTTCCATTGCATAAACTTCTTGTTGGTAGAGCTTATATGTTGGTATGCTTTGTGCATTCGCAAACGAAATTTCTTCATATCTATTTTCAAAAGTATAACATTGATTGGCTACTGGACTCATGGTTTTCGGATTGTCTTTGGTTTCTACCATTATCAAAAAAATTCAAATAGTTTTTTTCTATATTCTATGTAATATAATATAGTACAACTCAATATACAGAATATTGTTTCAATTTGAAGCTTTATTGCGTGTGCAATTTATTAAAAATAATTTTTCTTCATTTTTACGTTCCTAGCGTTTAGCACTAAACTCCACCAACTTCATGCCACTTTACAGCAATCAATTCGTCAAGTTATTACCGATTGAAATATATTCTGACGCTTTTCAATGTCCATGAATCATCATCACTCATCACATTTGGTCCTCCAATCCATTCATCATTCCATTCTTCATTCATTTATCGCTTCACTATCATTCTATCCATTGTCCATCCATCATTAGTCTATTTTTATTATTCATTCATCTGTCTATCTATCTATTTATCTATCTATCTATCTATCTATCTATCTATCTATCTATCTATCTATCTATCATCCATCCATCTGTCCATCATTAATTCATTTGAATAGGATACTACATAAAAGAAACAAAACGAACAAACATACACCTGCGCAACAAACAGTGATTTAGGGTCGATTAAGTACTTTTAAAAACTATATTAGAATCTGTTTCTGATCTCTTTGATCCAATTATATCCTTATTCCCTCTCGGACTTTACCCTGAGTTTTCTGGTATGTTACATTCTACGCAGACTTTTTCAGTCACATCTTTATTTTGCAAAACTATCCACGCAGATATCCTTCATAATGTGTTTTACCACCAACCTATTTTGCGCTATAAAAATACTTAGTATTTTCTGTCAACATAAGATGCTTTTTATAATATAAAGCATAGGAGTTACACATGCATGTGGTTCTATGGCTTAGGTCTTAATCTTTGAAAGGGTTTTATAGAAACTCACAGTTTCAATTGTCTAACCTGATTTCACGTTTCATTTTTATTTAACCTTTATAATTGCTCACGTTTGTGTATCGTATATCCCCTTTTTGAGATAATTGTATTCCAATTTAAAAGAGAATTTATGTGAAAAAAACTTCAAGATATTGTTATTTAAGTTTTCATATTCAAAATTAAATTTAATGTTTCAAAAATTCTCATTTCAATTTCAACATTTTTTATTTTAAAGTTTTCTCATTTTTGCATAAAACCACTTTTATTTCGTATAGAATCAGGTCAAAATTTATTCCCAGTCATATAATGCATAGCCTGTCGTAGAATAATGCTATTTATTATCGGGGATATTAAAGCTTGAGTATTGGAGATAATATAACAATGAAGATGTATTTACAAAATGTATTTTTTGCTGTATGTATTTTTATTAAATTTATTTACTACTAATTGTATTTATAAATAAATATATTTATCAGTTAAATTTGCTAATTGGTAATTGTATCCATTATTATTTGTACTTAATATTAATTGTATGTATCAAAACCATATTCAACCAACTAAATAATTGCTATGACGTGTGAGATATAAGGGAATAGCGTTGATGCGGTGTATAAAGAAAGACAAGCTGCTAAGGGAAATTAAAACAAAATGACTTTCCCACTTTGTGCTAATTTTTTCTTTTTTTTTTCATTTAATTGTCATCATCAAAAACTATTTGATTTTTTTAATGTAAATTTAGTGAATTTTTAAGGGTAATACACTTTCCTACGCTATTAATTATAACTTCCTCATAATCTTCATTGTTTCCATCTTTATTACTACCATCAACATCCAGCAGACTCTCCACTTCTCTTTATAACACCACATCCATCAATAGCACACCCTCCACATCTCTTCAAAACACTCTCACAGGTGATTTGCTTCCAGTTGATGGTATCATAATACAGAGCAATGACTTGAAGGTCGATGAGAGTTCACTCACAGGAGAGTCCGACCATGTGAAGAAAGGCGAGAACACCGATCCCCTGCTTCTGTCGGGTATGCTTTAGGGGGAGATGTAATTTGATGGGTAGTTTGCAGGGACGTGAGTTAAAAGGGGTTTTTAAGGATGTGAGATAATGGGTGTTACAAGGAAAGGTTTTGTTGTTTGATGAAAAAAAATGATAAGTTTATTTAGAGAAAGTGAATGAACAGTTGCACGAATGCTTATAGATGTGCATACTTCACCAACGTAGGAACTCATGTGATGGAGGGAAGTGGTAAGATGTTGGTGGTGGCTGTTGGAGTGAACTCACAAGCCGGCATCATATTTGCTCTTCTTGGAGCCACACACGAAGAAGGTGAAGTGAAGGAGAAGAAAGCTAAAAAGGGTTTGTCTTTGATTGGTTTTTAGAAGCTGGTGTTGTAGATTGGTGTTATATTTACCATCATTATTTTAATTTTTCAGTGGCTGACAAGGTTTCCAAGGGAGATGCTGCGGGAGCTGCGGAAGAAATAATAATGGAAAGCAAGGATGTCAGATCACATTTAAAATTTTCCAGCCCACCATTCACTAATCACATTTAAAAACATCCAACCCACCATTCGAATACAAGTTCATTAAGCAAACAAACACCTTAAACGCCATGTATGTATGTACTTAACTCGAGCATCAGTCATACACCATAAAACAACACACACTGACAGTTGATAGAGAAGAAGGAGGGAGGCTCCCAAGTGGGTCGTAAAGAGAAGTCAGTCCTGCAGGCTAAACTCACCAAGCTCGCCATCAAGATTGGCTACTTCGGTATACGAATTTTTTTTCATTAGAGCAATTTCTTTTTTTTTTTTATTTGTTCGTTTATGGGCGCACTTTATCATTGCATTCATCCAATTAATACTTTCAATACATTTAATCTCTCCATAGAATATCTTTCTGAAATATACCGCCCTCTGACCCCACGTATTTAAAAATTTTCAATCCTATTCCAACTTTTTTTTCCCATAATTGAATTTCCAACATATTTCCAGTATCCATGCATCGAATCCAACACGGAATTTTTCACCTTCTTGATCGTAATTATTTCTAAAAAGATTCGATTCAAAAATATTTCATCAAGTTTTTTCGTTTGTAAAGTCATTAGGACTTCAAGGAATAATCTAAAGATGTTCTCACACCATCGAGTTTTATATGCACAACTGCAAATCACCATTCTAGCACAGAACCAATTTTTTCTCTAATCACATAACGACTGCTATACTAACACCTAAATCCAAATACTCATGAATTCCTAAACAATACCATGAACTCCTTTCAAAAACCACCACATACACTACTCAACCACATAAACCTCCCTTCCACTAAAGGCACCGTTGTCGCCATTTTCACCGTGGTGATATTGGTGGTGAGGTTCTGCATTGAGAAGTTTGTGATCAACAAACTACCATGGGACAAAGTGTACATTCAGAACTTTGTGCAGTTCTTCATCATTGGTGTCACAGTGCTTGTGGTGGCCGTGCCCGAAGGTCTGCCATTGGCTGTGACGTTGGCTCTGGCTTACTCCGTCAGGGTCGGTTGAGTTTCACATTGGTTTTATGTTTTATGAGTGAATCCCGCCATAAATCAAATTTGATTGATTATTTTTATTTATTTTCATCAGTTGATTCAATATAAAACATTCAATTTTAATGAAAATAATAATTACTAAAAGCTGTTGTAACAACCTTTGCACTCCAACAGAAAATGATGTTTGACAACAACTTGGTGCGCCACTTGGACGCTTGTGAGACCATGGGAAACGCCACCGCCATCTGCTCAGACAAGACAGGCACCCTCACCACCAACCGTATGACTGTGGTGCAGAGCTACATCGCTGGTGAGTCTATGTTTGTTTCATGGTGTTTGAGATAAGGCTGATAAAAAACAGCTTTGTACGACTGGAGTAAATTTCTTGGTGCTGTTTATTGGCTTATAAAACGTGGGGTCTTTTTTGTTTGACTTTTGTGTGACGTCGCTATGCCTTATATCCTTGAACAACGTTTGGTCCACTTTTCGCTTAAGCAAACAGTCATCAACTTATTATTCATTTTGAAATTCATACAAAAATTATCATGTTGTTTTTAATTTTTTTTTCAATTCAATTCAAAATCGCAGTTATAAATAAGAATAAATATAGTTATCGCCTGCAATAATAAATTTTTCTGCCCTTCCTCAAGAAATGATTAATGTCAACTCATGAATCTCATGGGATCCCTTTAATTCTCTCTTTATATCAACCATTCACCATTGATAAATTATTCTCCATTATTGTTCTGTTGTTTTTTTTTGTTTATTTTTTTTTAATTGCTTTTTTCATCAATTCAAAATTCTTACTAGAACAAAAGTATTGAATATTAAGCTTTTGAAGTATTATTTATATGCACCACTATATACAGAAGCTGCAAATCTACACATAATATCCATAAATCTTCACATAAAAACCACACAACTCCACATAAAAACCCCACACGCCCCATAGAAACCAAACATCTCTACATAACAACCACATATTTTCACATAACAACCATTTATCTTCACATACTAACCACACTTTTCCACATAACAACCACGCACGACAGGGGTACACCACAAAAAAACACCAAAGTACGCCGAAATACCAAAAGAGGTTGGCGAGGTTCTTCTTAGAGCTATTTCCATCAATTCTGGATATACTTCCCGTATCATGGTGGGTGATATGAGGGTAGGGTGTTTTTATATTGGGTTGAGGGGCAATATGATGTGATGTGAGTGTAGTGTGAGGTTGGAGGGAAATTTTGTATCCACGGTGGAAGAAACTCAGCAGTAATTGATAAATGGCGATAAAGAATGAGTTTATAAAATATGCACAATATTACCTTAAAACGAATACAAAATAACAGTTTAAATTTTCATTTTAAACAAAGATAATTTTGTGGAAAATATGTCAACAATATTTATATTTAAAACAAAAATGTATGTTTAATATGGTGTACGCATCACTATGTTGTCAATTGATCGTGGCTTAGACGCCATAATGTATCGTGTCCATTTTTTGGAGCAAGTATTTCTTAAACTCCATTCAGAATTTATTTTTATGTACTTTAAAAGTGAATTCATGTTCGAAATATTTCATACTTAAATTTATTTCATCCACAAAGCTTAGTTGATCATTCTAGCGTTGATAAGATAAACTTTTAATTGTACCCTGTCCGTTTCAAAAATAATTTCTCAACGGGGAAAATGTTTATCAAAAAATTCAAAATATATTTGAGTTAGAAAATGGTAAAAAAAATTCAATTAAGTTTATAAGTAAAAATAAAATATTAAAAAAAACTCGAAAAACGAAATTGTTAAACCACTTAGTTTTTTACTCGGACCGTACAGTATTGTTCCTTTCATCAAGCAAATAAAAAGCAAATCAAATTGATTTCATTACAGAGTCGAGTGCGCAATTACCGACCATAGTCTTCATCCATCATCATCATCATCATCATCATCATTAGTACCTCATCATCTCATCATCATCATCTTCTTCATCGTCATCATCAGTATCTCATCATCTTCGTCATCATTATCACTCTCTCATCATCTTCATCGTCATCATCATCATCATCTCCACAGCCATCCTCATTTATCATTCTTACCATAATTATCATAATTTTTATTTTTACCATTTTTCGTCGTTCTCATCATCTGCTCATCATTTTTCTCTTTATCTCTTCCATCATTTGTCGTTATCAGAATCTCATCGTCATCATTTTTGTTCTCATCATCATACTCTTCATCATGATTTTTCTCATCTAAACCCTCATCTTCGTCACATTTTACGTCGTCGTCGTCATCATCATTCTCACAATCTCCTGTTTTTGTCCTTACCATCATCACCTGCATAGTCATCAATATTCAAATACACAACAACATTTCACGAATTTTAATCGATGCCATTTGAAATGATGATTCATATTAGCACCAAGATTTCTTTTTCCATATTATTTTTTTTTAGTTATTGTTTATATTATTTTTATTATAATAATAATTATTATTATTATTAACCCTAACTCGATTATCATTATCACTGTAACTGTTTAAACATCATTCACAGCCGGCAGAATCGAAGGACGAGCTGCCAAAGCAGATAGGTAACAAGACAGAGTGTGCACTGTTGGGGTTTGTGATTGAACTTGGCAAAGATTACGACACCTATCGTACCGAGGTGCCCGAAGAGAAGATCTATAAGGTAGTTGTCTGTCTATCTCTCTGTTTATATCTATCTATTTATTTATCTATCTATCTGTCTATCTATCTCTTTGTTTATATCTAATTATCTATCTATCTCTCTGTTTATATCTATCTATCTATCTGTCCATCTATCTATCTGTTCAAACTTTTCTGTTCACTTGTCTATAAATTCATCTGATTTTCATCTATCAATTTATTTTTCTGTCTTTCTCTACGCCTATATATCAATTCGTCTGTCTATCTAAGTACGATCAATCTAACTTCTTCATTTATCTGTCTATTTATCTACTCATATACTCACGCACACAGGTATACACCTTCAACTCAGTGAGGAAGTCGATGAGTACAGTAGTGAGGTCAGAGAAGGGGGGGTTTAGACTCTTCACCAAGGGTGCTTCCGAGATCGTCATGAAAAAGTTGGTGTGTGTGTGTGTGTGTGTGTGTGTGTGTGTGTTTGTGTGTGTGTTTGTGTGTGTGTGTGTGTGTGT
Source organism: Pterobdella sp. o SKG-2022 (assembly GCA_964035795.1). Lineage (NCBI taxonomy): Eukaryota > Metazoa > Annelida > Clitellata > Hirudinida > Piscicolidae > Pterobdella > Pterobdella occidentalis. The sequence goes on along the minus strand of OZ038323.1, from coordinate 7,903,178 downwards.
GTGTGTGTGTGTGTGTGTGTGTGTGTGTGTGTGTGTGTGTGTGTGTGTGTGCGGGTGGATGGTGTAATATTTCGTATTTACCTATATATAACGTTTTTCCACTTTACTATCAATCTCAAGTGATATCAAAATTAAAATATTTAGATAAAATGGTTGCAGTCTATTTAAATAGAAAATATTGGATCCAGCATAAGAAACCTTTTTTGATTTTCGGTCTGATAACTCACACTAGTCGCTCGTCGGGACTTTAATAAATGGAAATTTTCCCCATGTTAAAACCTATATATTTATCTCTACCATTTTATCTAGCACATCTTAACACAAACTCCCACCCAGATGCAACTATATAATGAGCAGCGGAGGTAAGATTGTTGAGTTCTCGAAGGCAGATCAAGAAGAGATGATCAAGAAAGTTATCGAGCCAATGGCTTGCAATGGTGCTTACCTTTTCTTTGTATAGTTTGTATTAAATAACTATAGAACTGTTTTGGATGTTTTCTCAAATATGTTAAGCTTATTGGTGGTTAGTTAATATTGTGTCTAAACCCAAAACATCAATATTATCATTTCTAAATTCATCATCATCATTTTACGTGCGTTTCTATGCTAACATAGGCTAGACGAGGTTTCATTATCCTTGTTGTTATTATTACTGATCCTAACATATATTTTAGGTTAAATATATGTTTTTGTTTGCAGGTATGAGGACCATATGCCTGGCCTACAAGGACTTTGTGTTCGGTGGGTGTTTTGAGGGCGTTTGCCTACAGATTATCTTTTACAACATAATTTATTAAACTCCAGCCAACACAACAAATATAACATTGTTCTACACACCAACACAACAAACACTAAACCATATTACAAGCGCATGTCACCCCAATACACCAACTAAACAACACCCCAATACACCAACCTATAAACACTTCAGAGAAGTCAGAGAATGCTTCAGATGAGTATGTGAATGCAGAACCAGACTGGGAAGCTGAGGATAATGTGGTGAGGAACCTCACTTGTATCTGTATTGTGGGCATTGAAGACCCTGTCAGGCCAGAGGTATATGAGAAGGGTTTTGGAAGGGAGTGTGGTTTGGTTTGATAATGACGTAGTGTGGTGTAGGGAGGGATTTTGGTTCTGGTACGGTGGCTGGCGCTGATTTTGGTGTAGTGTAGTAAAGGATGTGCTATATGTTATAAGAAGGTGATGTGAATTTGGTGTGATACACTACGGTATAGTGTGGCTTCGTCCTGATACGATATAAAATACTTTTATAAAACACAACGATAACACCATGAATAACTATATGACAACACTAGGTACCAGACGCCATAAGAAAATGCCAGAACGCTGGGATAACAGTGAGAATGGTTACGGGAGACAACGTGAATACCGCCCGCTCCATTGCCATCAAATGTGGCATTCTCAGCCCCAAAGATGACTTTTTTGTAATGGAGGGCAAGGAGTTTAACAACAGGATCAGGAAATCTCCTGAGAGCCCTGTTAGTTGGTGTGGTTTGGTATTCATGGTTTGAGGCTGTGAGATAGTGATGTAATAAGGATGCGTCGTGTTGGGGTGGCAGTGGTTGTGTGGATGTTTTGTGCTGCGGTAGCAGTGGTGGTGTGGATGTGTCGTGTTGTGGTGTTTTTTCATTAAGAAATAGGATTTTTGATATTTTTTTCGCACCGTGAATGCTAATTTAGCTTAAGAAAATAATTTTAGATATTCTATATTTATCTCCAATGGCAAACATCAGGTGGATCAAGCCATGTTCGATTCAGTGTGGCCCAAGTTGAGAGTACTTGCTAGGTCTTCGCCACAAGATAAATATACCCTTGTTAAAGGTTGGGGGTCATGAGGATGGGGGTGCGTGTCTGCGTTTATTTATGTTATCATTAGTTCCACAATGATGAATTGGGTGGCGTTATTCACGGATAGTTATTTTAATGTTATTACTATGGTAGTATTGATGTACAAAAGGTCTTTTATTCGGTCTACGACGTACAAAACAGTGCACATAATTGTTTCAAGTGCTTTGATTCGTCTATTCATGGCACTATTTATAAGTTGTTCAAATGTCAATACATTACCTATAGATTGCGTGTAAAACATGTTGTAAATCTTTTTGCGTCTAACGCTACCGTTATGAAAACCAAGAAAGTAAATTGAGTGATGCTGGTGAAGATGGAGGGGATGATGATGGTGGGGAGGGGGGTTTGATGGTTGTCATGAGGAAGGGAATGATGATGATGATGTGGATGATAATGATAGGGGTGAATTTTGATAATAAATAAAGATCAAACAGTAGGAAAATTCTCGTGTGAATGTTGAATATTACATTGAAGATGTTTATTAGATTATACCACACAAAATTCCATCAATAGAGTTTAATAGGTGTCAAACACCTTTGGGAAGATTTTGTGAAAAATATATCACTCGATACATTCATTTTCTCAACTATCTTAGTGTGTTGTGAGTTCTTTTGCGCCTACATATCTGTTGGATTCTCATGGTTTTCAGTCTCTGTATTTGATATAGTTGTGTTTGATACAGATTTTGAGTTTAATAGGAACATTTCAATATCTGATGCACACGTTAGCTTATGATATAGCTGCATATCAGATGAATGAATTCCTTTATAATATATGCGATGAATCTGTAGAACTAGTGTTTAGAACTTTGAAAACATCTGAAATCCCAGAATAAGAACAAATGTTTGCACAACTTATCTGCAGCCCAATTTGCAAAATATTTTCGCATCTATGCCCTCCGTTTATTTATTTTTTATCATTTCATTTACATATTTATTTCTATAAATTACTCGAAGAATGATTTGATGTTTTTCCTTCTTTAATTTTTTTTTTGTTTAAAGGTGTTTGCGGGTTTCCAGTTCTTATAAACATTATATAGATTCTTTTCATCAAAGAAAATATCCAAAAACTTAGCTTGTTTTTATCGAAGAGAAAATTTCAAAACTGCATTTCCATCGATTTGAATTATAACAAAGCTTTTAAAAAATTACACTAATTATCTTTTGTATTTCCATTAAACGAAGCTATAATTTGAAAGCCGCGTCACATGGAAAAGGCCATCAAAAGTTATTTTCTCACAGCAAAATATCTTTTTTATGTCTTTATTCATGTAAAGGTTTATTGAGTCACCAACTATTAGAACAACGCCATCATTACAATAAATAATGCTATATAGCATTACCGATGCAGTACCTGTATGCTTAATTAGTTCGAAAAATTCTGTCATAAATAGTTTAAATAATCGAAATAACTAGCAATAATTAACTAAATAAATATCCAAATCTTTACCGCTCACTCTTACTACATCAAAAAGGATATCTTTTGACTACTAACAATCGTATTATCATGTACACCACAAAACAAAAACGACTATACAACTCCATCACCCTAAACCTACACCAACCCTTTTCACCATCTACACCACACAAATCATACATACCAATCACACAGGAATCATCGATAGTCGATTGAACCCAAGTAGGGAGGTGGTGGCTGTGACTGGAGATGGTACCAATGATGGACCTGCTCTCAAGAAAGCTGATGTTGGATTTGCTATGGTGGGTGGGGGTATTAAGGTGGATCTTAGGTGGTAATGTCAATGGTATGGTTTGGGATAGGGGTATTGTTGCTATGACAGATGATGGTCTGGCTAGTGAGGTTAGGGGCTTTTATAACTTACTAAACGTCAAAAGAATAACTCACTCAGTAGCATTAGAAGCACAACTGAACTTTGTATAATACACAAAATTTGACTATACTCAATATAATTATTATTTTCATTCGAATAAATTTCATATCTCATAATGGTGGCATGCCTAAATGCAGGGTATTGCTGGTACAGACGTAGCTAAAGAGGCGTCCGACATTATTCTCACTGATGACAACTTTACTTCCATTGTCAAGGTATTTCAATATTTAAGTTATATCTCTATAAGTTTTGTTCAAACTTTGTACCATATATTATATGTTTAAATGAGAATCAAAATCCACGAAATAAACTAATATCACAGCATGTAATGTAATGTAATGCGGTATTTATAAAGCGCTTTTCCTTATAGGTCAAAGCGCTTGCTACAAATTTAATATAACGAAAACATTGTGGAACAGGTGTTAATTGTCGGCCCACATGGGATCAAACCCGGTAACTTTAGATAAGTAGTCTAAGGCTCATCCATTGAACTATGGGGGCCGACATAACAAAATTTTTTGACTTCACTTTCTCTTTCCACCTGAAAATCAACCATTTGAGACACTCGCCATACTAATCGTCACACTACTTCAAACAACACCACACTCCCCGTTACATTTTCACACAGGCGGTCATGTGGGGCAGAAACGTGTATGACTCCATCGCTAAGTTTCTGCAGTTCCAACTCACTGTCAACATTGTCGCTGTCATCGTCGCCTTTCTTGGAGCTTGCTTCATTAATGTTTGTTATATTTTATACAGTATCAGTACACATGATTAAAAAAAATTGCTCTCTTTCACATTCCATCTGTCAAACACTACAAACAAACTGCAGGAGTCTCCCTTGAAAGCCATTCAGATGTTGTGGGTAAACTTAATTATGGACACTCTTGCTTCTCTGGCTTTGGCCACTGAGTTGCCGAACGAGGAGATGTTGGAAAGAAAACCCTATGGAAGAACAAAACCCCTTATCTCTAGAACCATGATGAAGAATATCATCGGGCATGCCATCTATCAACTCATCATTATGTTCACTATGCTTTTCTATGGTGAGTGGTGGTTTGGTGGGCGAGTACTTTGGTATAATGTGTAGAAATGTGGTGTGATATAATGTAATGATGGATATAGTATCTTACGCAGGGTTTCTCTGGGTAAGCAAGAGAAAGACAGTTCAGTGCACGATACACGTCAGAATTTTATTTGCCCAATGCCATATAGCAATATTTGTAACATTTGTGGCAAAGTCTGCAAAAGCGTAGTTGGCAAAAAAAGGCAAAAAAAATACATATTTCTAATTTCGATTTTTTCTTTATGTGGCAATTGTGGAAAGAAATGTAAGTCATCTGCGGTGTCGAAAAGCCACCTTCGAGCCAGGAATTGTATGCATCGAATTACAATAATTGAAGACGAGTTGCTGCCACTATATAATATAAATATTTTGCGTGCGATGGGATGTTTTGTGTTATTACTGTTCCTTTCAAATATAAAATCTACAAACACATTTTCATTAAAGAAAACATCAATACCAAACAGGGGATGAGTGGTTCGGCATTGATTCTGGTAGGATGGATCCAAAAATGAC
>OZ038323.1:7789226-7897678 GCA_964035795.1 Pterobdella sp. o SKG-2022 | reverse complement strand
AAACATCTACTCAAACTGCTACTCAGGACTCAATAGGAATCCAGTCTTCTTGATCATCTGGTTCGGAACCTTCATCGCTCAGGTTTGAAATAAAAAAAATAAAAATAATAATAATAATAGAAATGATAGTGATAATAATATTAATTGCAATATTAATTTTTATCTGTTGTTTTTTATTGTTCAATTGATGATGTTATTGCTATATATGTTTTGAAATTGCTATTAATTGTTATATCATAATTAGCTCAAATATATTCATAGACCACGTATCGTTTTTAATTGGTTCTAGTTTTTCTACATAATAACCTAATACAAAGATATGAACAGTAATTTTGATGCGCAATAAAGCTTAAATCGTTTTGAATTGCCGTTAATTTGTATAGGGATTTAATAAATCAAATGAATGTATGTGTCATTTCACCTTAATCGCCCTTTGTGATGTATGACGTTTTATTAAATCATTTTATTTAGTTTTTTTTCATTTCCTCTTTATGATTGTTATAGCCATATTACATTAACAAAATTTCTTAAATCTATTTCTATATTCATTTCTTATTTAAAAAATTATATTATTCAAATATTGTTTATCATATAAACCACGTCAGGTAATAATTATCCAATTTGGAGGGCATGCTTTTTACACCAAAGCTCTCACTCTTGATCAGTGGATGTGGTGTCTGTTCTTTGGTGTGGGGGAGTTGATCTGGAGTCAGGTGAGGTGTGGTGTGCTAAAGGGTTAGGTGATGGAGTTCGGTGGTGTTGTGTATGGCGTGATGAGGTAGTATGTTCTATATGGTTTGGCATAACTTGATAAAAAGTGTAGTGCTGTGTGGTTTGGCTTAGGGTGGTGTAAAAAGAGGTGGTGTGGCATAGAAATGTCTAGTTTTTCATGCCATTTATGTGGTTTTTCAATAATTTCATAATGATATGCGCAATTTGGAACGGAATTTACATAATTGGCTAATCATTTACAAAAAGTTTATCTATTTCCACTATTAATCTTATCAAAAAACGCTAATTAAAAAATTTTAAATTTGGAAATTTTTAGAAGTATCTGACGTAACCAATCCCTACATTATCAATACAATATTCAAATCCTAAGAACATTCACAATACAATATATAGGTCTTAAGGTTCACCATAAGGTGATTCATAGTAATCTACTTATAAATATTTGTTTTCTCTTTGTAGCGCACTAGGGGTTTGACCGATAAATTGTATTAGTGAATCTTACTTATCGTTGCTCTTTATTAGATTATTTTGATTAAATTTGAGTACTTTATCATATGGCAAAGCTGCTTGATTTAATATTATTTGTGTGTTTCATGAATTTGTGACGATTTTTATGTATAACTGCTCAATAGTCACCACAAGTTATCACTTCAACCAACCACTTCTAATTTAAACAAAATATATCATTTCAAATAAATACAACCAAATAAACCATTCCTATTCAACTCGATATCCACCCACCGTAACCACCCTCCACCAATCCAAACCACCTTCCATCCATCACAACCACCACCCGCATAGTTGGTGACGAGCATTCCTACAAGAAGACTACCTAAGAACATGCACCTGGGAGCAGCCTCACCCCAAGAGATTGAGCAGTTTGAGAAAGAAGAGGAACCCACAATTGGAATCGGTTCGTGCCATATGTTATATTTAAGTTTATTATTGTTTTTCATATATCCTACGTAATATAGAATATTTATATATATTATTGTTTCGATTCGTTTATTTATATAAACTTTTATAGAACTGTCTTCTGTCTTCTAAACTGTCTTTCAGTCATTCACAACTGCCTATTTCATACTTCTATAAGTTTTTCCCTTCTCTTATATATTCTCTTATCTGCCTATATAATCCACTATACCTCATAACTAAATACTCGATCAAGTTGATAATTAAGTATTAAATACATTGATCATGTGACGGTTTTTGTTGTCAGATGACGTAGGCAGAGGTCAAATCTTGTGGGTCAGAGGATTGACTCGCCTGCAGCACCAGGTCAGATCTGTGTTTGAACTTTGACACCTTTTGTGTGGGTTATGTGTTTTGGTTTGTAATGTTTGTGAGGGTTGATGTGCTGTCTATTTGAGGGGTTAAAATATTAAATTTCTATTGTATTATTAGGTATTGATTTTTTGTTCATATTTTATGTTATTGCTCTGTTGATTCTAATGTGTTAAGTTTTTGTATTGTGGAGTATTTTCCATTGATTTAATTCATCGATTTTGTAGTTATTTTGTCGAGGGTTATAATGGGGTTTTGTGCGTATGTGAGGTGTGTACAAAATTAAATATTTTAGCTTGGGAATAATATTACTTAAAAAAAAAATAATATTCAGAAATCTAAAAATATACAATATTGGAAATTTTTCATAATAGAAAGGAATTATATTGAATTACTATCAAAGTGAAAAGAGCATTATTGGGGGAATATGAGAACATTCCCGGATAAGCTGAAAAAAAGATTATATACTCTCCGTATTATAGTTTCTTATCACAGACCATTTCAAATGGGCTTATCAGAGTTTTTTTATAATTGCATTAAAATTCAGTCACAAACAAAAAGCATGAAAAATTTTGTAATGGAACTAAAAATGAGAAGAATTCATGTTGAGTGGGATTCTGAAAACGTTTTTTGAACATCAGAGGTTATTTGGCATGTGATTATGAAGTTCGATGTTCTTACATTCTGATTATATTTATGTTTGCAAGTTCTTAACAGTTTGATTAGGTGTTTAAAGTTTTCCGTTTGAGTTTGAGTTTGTTTTGCATGATGTTTTTAATAACATTTTGTTTGCAGTTATTTTATTTTACAATCCACAAACACACATTTAAAATCGCTTTATGTCATCAAAAATTTCTCATTGCAAAAGCAAACAGCCGCCAAAACAATACTACTCCACCCGACCACACCTCACCATCACATTCCGCCTTTCCACACTCCTCATCAGCTTGCATCTCCAACCTTTACATCGCACCACACTCTATCACCACACCACACTCCCACTACTAAATCACACAACACCACCATCCAAACCACCAATCGTTTAGATTAGAGCAGCAAACGCCTTCAGAATGGCAGACGTAGATTCGTTTGAGAAGAGATCTCTGCACTCTATAAACTCTCAATATTCATACGCGCATGGCCTCAAGAACTTGAATGAATTGAGGAGACAGGCTACGTCGGTCGATTTCAGCGATAACAACACCTACTACACGTCAAAATTGGCTTGAGTATTTAGTCTGCATGGTTGGGTGATGTTAAGGTGTTAGTAGGATGATGGTGGGGTAGTGAGGGTCGTGTGATGTGTAGTGTGATGTGGGTAGTGTGGAGGTGTGGTGTGGCGTGAAGATTGTGGTGTTTACTGTGTAAGAAATGTTGGGTTTGGATCATGATAGGTGGTTAATCTTAATTATAAATAGGAAATTAAATCATTTGAAAGATGACAATTTTAAAATTTTCATTAAATTTCACAAAATTAATCATCATCTTCATCATCCTTCCAACTAACACGATTTTAGTTTTTTATTTAGTTTTCTATTTTTCGATAAAATTTTTTGCACTAATTTTTTAATGTTAACATACTAATTTTTAATTACAAATTCGTTTTAAGGTTCTGGTATGTTAGATTTAGATTTTTATTCATTTATAATTTGTTTTTTAATATTTTGTTTTTATGTTGCTTTTAATTAATGAATGTGTGCATGTATGTTTGTTATCATGAGTAACTTCTCAACACGTTGTAACTGCTTTGAGTGTGGTGAGGGTGGAAATAGCTTCATTTATAACTCCAATCTAGAAAGTTCGTTATCCTTTACCATGTAAAATTTCCAACCTACATGACCATTATATTTACAGTAGTTACATCGGTTCAATCAAAGAGTTTTTTTTATAGTAATTACATGTTTTCTAAAGGCATTTAAGCCAGCTTTGCTTGTAACTGTATATGTTCAAATATTTTGAGCCAATCGTGGTGAAGAGAATAATCATTTGCTTGAGTACGTCTGATTTGTATAAAACATATAACCAATTTCAACTTGTGGAATTATGAGATGAATAGACATTTTTTGCAGTTTTTCAAACATCATAAACTAAAAAAGTTGGTTCATTTCAAAATAGGCATTCTAAAATATAAAAAGGCGTTAGAAAATAACTAAAAAATCTAAAAGTTTTAAAAGACAAAGTTACAAACTGTTCATATATTTCAATTTAAAATCTCTGGGTATGCTGGGAATAATCATTCAAGTTCATCTATTTCAATTAATTTAAAATGCACCATAAACGGAATTACAAATTTAACTAAATCTGCTTTTACGCTGTAAAAACACTGAAAATGCAGAACATCGTAACATTCATCCAAATATACAATTTTATAATCTCAAAAAATGAACATTTCTACAATAAAACTCCGGTCCTTAATGACTGATTACGTTTTACTCAGTAAAATGGTGAGAACTTTATGTATTTATACCTTTAAAATGTTAAATTGACGCCATCTTGTGTATAGTAATGTGCTGTGTGTTTTCTCGCAAGAATTCTCGCATGTTCTAACACCCCAAACAGATCCGTGTGGCCAACGTCTTCCATGAACCAGGGCTGGCAAACAAGGTGATCTTACGTCACATTTTTGGGGCGTTTGATTCTTTTTAAAAAATCTCTAAATTAATTCCACTGTCAGTAGTTGATATTCCAGTTGAATATAATTTTAGTAAGATAATATTATGTAAAGGGAAAATGTTAAATAAAAATTTTGACACCAGGTGGCACTGCAGCAAAGAGGGAGACCTTCCATCACCCAACTAAGATCGGTGACTGACAGACAAGCCTCGGTCGATGCTGGCAAGGGAAACATGTCAAAACAAAACTCCAACTACAGTGCTGCTTCTCCTGATGTTGTTTAAGATTTTTGAGTGTTTATATTGGTTTTAAAGATTCTTCCTTTCAAATTCTTGGTGTTGAAGGTGGTATCTGCAAAGCTTCGATCATGAATGAATGGATGGAAATGCGGGGGTCACTCGGCACAATCATGAATGTACACTTGGATCATTTATGTTATTGTATGGTACTAGTTTTTATTCTTTTTTAAATTTTAAAAAAGTTAATTTATATATGAAATTCTGCTGAAGGACACTTCTTGCTGAAGTCTCAAAATTTTGTGTGAACCAAAATGGCGACCGATGTTGAGCCAAAGTGTGATGATAGATTTTGTAGCTTATTGTAAATCTCATTTTGATTAGATTTGTATTTATTAGTGGGGGTTTTCACATTTATTCTCAGCTTTCAAGTCCGCCATTAACTTCTCATTTATTTTACAAGCCTTTTTAACTTTTCATTATCTTGTTGTTCTCATTAGTATTATTCCTACATAGGGCTTTTTTTGGTATTTATTTTTAAGCTTATTTCCATTTTATTTCTATCTTCAATGTTATTACAATGACTCAGACACAAAGATGCTAAAACCTTCGATACATTAAACCATCAGTTATCCTCCATTGTAATACTACTTGAAGTCGTATTGTGTGGTCTCATGTATTATTATTATTATTATTCTTATTATTGCGTACCTCTCATCTACACTATCGTTTTTATTTAATAGCCGGATCTCATTTTATTTGCGTTGCCTTGTGTCAAATAAAATTATTATTATTTTTTTGAATAAATTGAGTTTGAAAAGATTTTGTTTTTTTTTTAATTTTCGGTTTATTAAGACTTCAATTCAGTTTTCATCATTTCTATCAACCACTGAAGCAGTAGAAGGGGATGAAACTGCCAAAAATACATAATTAAAAATTGCATAAAAAGGCTTGAAATGATTTATTGTATAATTTATGATTATAATCTTTATTATAAATTTAATCTTTGATTAAAAGTAAACTAGGAGGTTATTGCTTCAAATAATATGTAACTGCGTATTTTTCTATATATTTTCATAGTTTTATACATTCATGGCATATTTAATGATTATTTTTATACAACTATTTTTATAGTTTTACTTTCTGATCTTTTCAATATATTCATAATCTTTTTAAGGATAACCGTGTAATTTTATAACAAACTTATAATTAGATGAGATTCATTTTACGCCAAATTTTAGAAACTACGGTTGTGAAAAATTAATTTTTAATTTGAAAATTTGATTTTTTTTTGTACTTATCTTACGCCAAAATCATTGCTCTGTCTATTTATAGACATAAAATTGAGAAAAATATATTTTATTAAGACTATTATTTTGATGATCAGGTGTATATATAGATTCAAATAGAAAATGATAGATTGTATATTTTCTAATCGCGTTGTAAGTTTTCTGATGTACTTAGTCAAAGGAAGGATATAAGTTATAAACGGCTTTAGTGTTTGCAATATTTTCGTGTTACCTTGTTCTATTGGATCTTTCATTTCAACTTGTTAATCTTCTATATTTTCGTCCATTTAATCTGATATTCTGGCTATTATTAGTTACGAAGTAATAATGATTCGAAGAAATCCATATGAACACAGAGATTTATGTGTTTTCTTAGAAGTAAGAACCTTGTGGAGCAGAAAATATTGAATTTTGATGCGTGTTAAATTTTTATCAAAAGCTTAATTTTTCTCCCATTATAGCAATTGGCTTAATATAGATGATGTTTCAGATTTTTGCTTTGTTTCATGAAAATTAGCCTTTCTTCAGATTTATTTTTAACATTTGATCTTTGAATAACCCTAAACATTTGTGGGTTTCACATTCATTACGAAGCTTTTAGAATAGAAAAATTAACTTTTTACTAGCTAAAATTAATTAGAGATTTGGAAAGAAATTATGTATTTGTGAAGGTTTGAAGTTTGTATATATTTATGCTTTTTATCTACTCTCGTCAACAATTAGAATTTTCTATATTTATGTGTAATAAAATTATTAATATTTAAAAAAAAAATAAAAGCATAAAAAGTTTTAAAAAATCTGAACTCTGTTTACTTTTAATAAAATTTAAAAGTGAAAAATTAACTTTGAAAATTTTAAAATGCTCGCATCTCGTAGATTGGCACAAGATTTCTACATTAAGCATAATTTAATAAAATTTTCAAAAAAATTTAGCAGCTCTAGCCAGAGCATTTCAGTTTCAGATAAATTAAAACTAAAAAAAGAAAGGAAAGAAAAGGCACGACAAGAGAGACTTGCAAATCAACAAAAGAAATTAGAAAACAAAAAAGTATTGAATTTCTAATTCTAGAATTTTGTTTCACCATATATATATACGCCAGGACAAAAAAACCTCTGAAGCCTACGACCCATCTGTAGTTGAATCAAGATGGTACGATCACTGGATGCACCTAGATCTTTTCAATGCAGACGCTAACATATACAAAGTAATTGAGATGTATAATTGCTTTTTATCATTCTCTGTTGGCTTGAACAATAATTTTTTATAGAATCTTTCTAAGAAGCAAGCAGAACACTTCAACATCATTCTTCCTCCTCCAAACATCACAGGGTCACTACACATTGGACATGCATTAGCTTGCACTATACAAGATGCTGTTTGCAGATGGTGTGTGTAGCTTTTATGTTATTTGAACCTAAATTTGTACATTTTTATTCCTTTTTGTTTTCCATAAGCTTTCATTCATAGGCACAGGATGAATGGCAGATTGGTTTCATGGATTCCAGGCTGCGACCATGCTGGTATTGCCACCCAGGTTTGTATGGATTATAAACCTATTTCATATGTTGTGGTTGTATACAATAATTTCATTTGATTCAGTGTGAGTTATTTTTAATGTCTAATTATTTTTTTTTTTGAGTTTTTTGATAGTTTTATATGCAATTTCAAATAAATTTTTAACTGATAATTTAATTTATAAATAAGGTGGTGGTGGAAAAACATATAAAAAAAATTTTGGGAAAGACAAGACAAGAATTAGGAAGAGAGAAGTTCAATGAAGAGATATGGAGGTGGAAGGATGTTTATGGAGGAAGGATACTGGAGCAGCTGAAAAGATTGGGATGTTCCCTTGATTGGTCTCAGTGCCACTTCACTCTCGATCAGGTTTCATTTAATAAACTTTCTAATATACTGGATTTTAATTCACTTCTTATCCTTCAAGAACCTCTCAGAAGCTACAACAGAGGCATTCATTCAGTTGTACGAGAAGGGACTTATATACAGATCTGAACGAATGATCAACTGGTGCTGTGCCCTCAAATCCACTGTGTCTGATGTCGAGGTTGAATGTTCGTTTTATTTTTTTTCAAGTCTTGTTTGTTTTCATAATAATCAATATTTTTAGGTGGATAACATATTAATAGAAGGTGCTACAGAGTTAAGGGTTCCAGGTTACGAGCATCCCATCACCTTTGGAACCATCACCACTTTTGAATACCCTCTCACTCAATCTGGTTCGGGCTTCAAGCTGTTATTTATTCTTATCAGTTATGATTTAATGACAAATTTATTCATACTTTAATAATCTTCTTTGCAGCTGAAACAATCTCGGTAGCAACAACCCGACCAGAGACAATGCTTGGAGACACAGGATTGGCTGTGCATCCATCGGATCATAGATACTCTCACCTGATTGGGCAAACTGTCAAAAATCCTTTAACCAATCAACTCATGCCAATCATCGCAGACTCTAGTGTTGACCCTGACTTTGGGACAGGTCATACAAAATTTTATAATTTATCTTTGACTTTACATATAAACTTTTTGAGAAAATTTCACTCTCAACTTTTTAAACAATACGTTTCTTAGTGATTATAAATTCACACTAATGACATCATTAAGGCATACATAGAAACACCAACCTACCATCATATAGGTGCTGTGAAGGTGACACCAGCCCATGATACGAGGGACTTTGAGATGAGTCGTAGACATGGTTTGCAGTTGATGGAAGTGATTGATGATACTGGGTGTATGTTTAATGTCCCTCAACGTTTCATGGTGGGTGGGTTATTTGGGTGGAGGGAAGAGGAGGGGTGGAGAAATGGGTTTAGGGATTATCCTCATTTTGGAGATTTGTAGTTTGTTTGATGAATTTGGTGGCTTTATATTGAAATGGTTCATTTGTTTTAAAGATGTTTTTTCATATCAATAGATTAGGTTCACATTAGTTTTATAGGGGATTAATAAAGTATCAAACCACTATGTCAGGGTTTAGGGAGGTTTGAAGCGAGAAAATTGGTGCAAAAAGAATTGACCAACTTGGGTCTGTTGAGAGAAATTAGAGACCACAAGATGAACTTACCTATTTGCTCTAGATCAAATGACGTTATAGAGTTCAAAGTGAAACCGCAGTGGTTTGTGATGTGTGAATCAATGTACTGCAAAGCTTTACAGGTGCTTGGTGCTGTGTGTTCTTTGGTAGAATTCAATTGAATTTTGGTTCATTTGTATGTTGTGTATGGAAATTTCTCTATAGAGCTGCTGTAAAGCAAAAGATAAAGTATATTTTAAAGGAAGCTATATTTTTGCTTGAAGCTATTGTGTTCAATAGAGATGAAATAAACAAAAATTATTTATTAGTTCATCAAGATGTTTCTAAAATGTGAACAACAATCACGTAATAAGGCAGTGGAAAATGGAGAAATAGAATTGATACCAAAAACGTATGAAAGAGAGTGGAAAAAATGGCTTGAAAACCCTGTGTTAGTATGGGTGAAAGTGTGTTTGTGTGGATGTGTGCTTTTGTGGTTTTGTGTTTGTTTGGTTTTTGTTTTGATGTTTAGTTTAATTAGTGTGTCCTCAAACGTGCGTGTTAATGAAAAATTAACGCCACCCAAAGTTTTGATAGTCAAATGAACTAAATAGATAAAATTTGTTCGACAGCTTAAAATTTGTGTGTATTTTATATAAGCTATGTAATGATTCAAGTATTTTTCTCTATAAGATGAACTGCTTTCAACAGAGATTGGTGCATATCGAGACAGCTATGGTGGGGACATCGCATACCCACCTATCAAATCCTCATGGTGAGTAACTGACAGAGAAATGTATAGCTAGATAATACATGAATTCATTATATGGAGTTATTTTAGACTTATAAGTTTATATACACCCACCTACAATTGATGCAGAAATCTTCAAAACTAGGGAGCAGTAATGATGACAGGTATGTGGTGGGAAGGAGTGAGAAAGAGGCTTTGCAAAAAGCTGTGGAAGAGTATGGGCTGGAAAGAGGGGAGTTTGACGTGGTTCAAGGTTTGTTGGGTTTTATGTTTCAGTTCACTGTTTTTTTAAATTTAATTTACTTTATTTTTAGTATCATATAGTTTTATTATAATTATCAAGAGCACTTATAATGAAACTAAAAGTATCGAAAGCATTTGGTATCCTTGTAGAACCTACCTCACAGATGATGACGTCTTAGATACGTGGTTCTCATCCGCTCTTCTCCCTTTTTCTGTCTTTGGCTGGCCTCAACAGGTTTCAAGCGTCATTCTGTTTGAAAGTTCTTTTTTATTACCTGTTCCTGATTCGTTCAATTTATTTTCCTAATTATAGACTGCAGGCTTGAACAGATTGTTTTTAACTGACCTACTTGAAACAGCCAGTGATATCATGTTTTTCTGGGTCGCCAGGATGGTGATGATGTCACATGCGTTGACAGGGAAGGTCCCTTTTAAAAAAGTATTTAGTTTTGAATTAATTAACAAAATAAGAAGCTTAAAATTATTAGTTTTTTGAAAAGTTATTAATATTCGAGATATATTCAAAAGAAAATAATATGTATCGAGAGTCGCGTCTAACCCCATATAGTAGGACTAAAACGATACACTAAGATGATATTGATGACGAGGCATATTCATCTCTCCTATATATCCAATCTTTTCACCATCACCCACCCGCCTAGGTGTTGTTCCACAGTGTAGTACAAGACTCCAAAGGTCGTAAGATGAGCAAATCACTAGGTAATGTTATCGACCCTATGCATGTGATTGAAGGCGTCACCCTCAAGGTGAGTGATCAGTGTTGAGTAGTTATAATAGCAACTTTGGCTTATAAGCTCTTAAAGTTAATATCACTTCAACTTATTTGTAATAGCAATTATGGGGGTTGTAGGGTGGTTTGTTAAAAAGTATACTTCAGAGGTAGAGCATTAGACTAATTAGCTAAAGTTAACGAACTCGATCCCACGTGGGCCGATAATTAGCACCTGTTCCATAGTGTGATTTCGCTACATTAAATTAAAAGCGCTTTATAAATACCGCATTACATTACATTCTTTAAAGGAGATGTTGGATAATTTGAAAGACTCGAATCTGAGAAGAGAGGAAATAAAGAGAGCAAGTGAGGTGCTGCGGAAGGACTTCCCAATGGGCATCCAAAGGTGTGGTGCTGATGCCCTCAGATTCTCCCTCGCTTCCTACCATTTCTTTGGTTACTTTGGTATTAATTATAGAAATTTAATACTGATGAGTTTTTCTTACAGGTCATTTCACCAACGTTGATATGCAGCGTTTCAAACAAAGCACAGCATTCTGCAACAAGATATGGAACTCGTACAAGTTATACAAGAACATTTTAAAGCAAAATCCCTTCCCATCTCACCAACACCAACTCCCATCTTCTCTCAACACACCGTATTTAATGGACAAATGGATTTTGAACAGATTAGGGGATGTAATGGCAAAGGTTACACAGGCTTATGAAAGTTTCCAACTTTTCCATGCCTGTAGTGCTCTCGAGAACTTCTGGAGACTGCAATTTTGTAATGTTTATTTGGTGAGAGTTTGCTTTTCAGTTGCTTTCCTTGGTGCTATATAAATTATTTTTTATGTCTGGTGCAAAGTTTATTTGTTGAATTTCTAAACAGGAGTGTGTAAAATCAGAATTGAAATCATCACCTTCATCCCACACCACAATACTACCAGTGTTACACTTATGTTTTGATACATTCCTCAAACTCCTTCACCCCATCATGCCTTTCATCACAGAACATGTATATCAGCAACTCAACCAGGATGACACTATTTCCATTCAATCTTTTCCTCAAGTAAAAACGGTCTGTGTGGGTTTTGTTTGTTTTTCAGTGTAGTTTTTATGCAGATGTACTTAGGTGGTCACTAGACTTTATTAATAGCTATATTTATAACGTGTATTTATTCAATTAGCTGATAAAGAAACTATGAACGTTAATAGTTGTTATTATTGCTATACAGGTGGTAAATTATGGCAGTGACATAGACGAACAAGTTGAAATGCTTCAGTCCATCTCATCTTCCATCCTTTTCTACCAATCTCTTGTTACCAACCTTACTATCAAATGTTTGTTTTTATAAATGTGTTTCATAATTATTCAGTTTTTTATAAATTATTCAATTTTATATAGTATTTCACTATGTACATTTCATCAATCAACCGTTTTTAATAGATCACTTTGAGGGGTTGACAAAGGAGCATGTTGGAATAATTAAATCTCTCACGAGAATTCCAAAGGTATATGATGTTGAAAAAGGCCTTAATCCTATTCTACTGGAACAACATCAGAAAGGATTCAAAGTCTTTCTTAGTATTGAGGTTGATATGATAGTTTATTTAATGTGATAGTATAGAGGATTTACATGAGTTTTTATATTTTTGTTCATCTTTATTTTTTTTTCATCAGAGTTCTAACGATCAAAAAGAATTATTAAGAAGAGTAGAAAACAATATTAAAAAATTAGGAAGAGAAGAAACACATGATAAAACAGAATCGAAAAAAAGATTGATTAAGATTCAATTAGCAATCAACAGCCTCATTAATACTTAGTTTTAATTTGTTGTTTTTGGTTTTTTATCTAAATTTTAAAAATTTTATGGCTTCAAAAAATTATTTTGAAATGACAGATTTTGAAAGTTGACTAATAAAGTTTTCAAAATTTAACTTAATGAACAAAACTAATCAAAAAACTTTATAAAAATTTAAATTTGTTTTTGCAATGAATTTTTTGAAAATTTCACATCAAAAAGTATAAAATTTTATTAATATTTATTTAAAGAAAAAGGGTTTAATTTTCGATAAGTTTAGTCTTATTTTAAAACATTATCAAGAAACAAAAATCTTTGCTAATATATTTAGTTTTTTAATCGAAAATTTTGCACGCTCCACAAATCATACCTCTCCAGAGATCAAATTAACGAGAAAAACGATGCAGAGGCATAAGCAAACGACCGGGTTGTTCATGTTCACCAGTTTCGTTACAGGGTTTTTTCTACAGCCATTTTTTGAGATTCAAATACGCTACTCAACGACTAAAGACAAAAAAGTACCAACGGAAAGACCACAAGTTGCATCAACATCATAACTTGCAAACATCTGGTCTATTTTTTAATGAATAAATTTTTGATAATTTTCATTAAAGACATTGCTCTTGAAGGCTCGATTTTTTAAACAATGAAAGCAAGCGTAGCTTTCTTAAAATATATTACAAATGTAGAATTCAAGTTTGTTGCGCCAATTAACCAATATTCAAATAAAAACCCTCTTCGGAGTTTATTTTATTCCACGAAGCATTGTGTAAGATGAACTTACTTTATCAAGTGGAGGCACAAATATAAGAGCTTCTTTTAGGGAAAAAATAAATAACGAATATTATTATAGTGGCATAAAAATTTTTAAGTTTTTAAAGCCTCTTAAGAATATATATTTGTGTATAGAGTCAGTCAAAATATGATAAATCTCCATTCCTTCCAGCCCTTCACGCTTCATTCTTCGACCCACACACCTCCAGTCATTCTTTTCATTTATCCCTTTTTTCTGTCCACTAATTTGATTATCCAGAAAAAGAAAATACTTGAAAAAAAAATTCTAAATTATGTTTTAGGGAAAATTGAAAAATGCCAATATCTCGACTTGTTTTTTTATGAATTATACCTCAAAATTTTTCCTCTATCGATACTAAAAGAATTCATTGGAAAAGCCGGCATTTTGAAAAAGTTTCATTTTTGTAAAATTTCATGATACCTCCCTGTCGTTTTCACGTGCCGGAGTACAGTGACAATTTTTAGGATTTTAGAGTTAAACTTGTTTTTCAAAATGACAGAAAACGGAGTTAAATTGGCTAAAAAACTTTTGAGAAAAAAAATAATGAATAAACTTAAATTATTAACTCAAGATGAAAAATTAAAACAGTCTATCATACTTGAAAGAGAAGTTTGGTTTAAGAGACTTTCAATGAAATATTTTAAGACATTGAATTAATTGTTTTTAAGGTCTTAAACCATGAAAAGTGGATCACAAGCCACAAAGTTTCCATATTTTTGAGCATGAATGATGAGATTAACACAGTGAATATCCTTAATGAAGGATTCAAAAATAATAAAAAAATGTTCATTCCAAGATTTTCCAAAGTAACTATTTCAATAATAAGTTTAAATCTAATAAGTAAAACCGTATAACTAGATTTTCAAAATATTTTGTTTTTTTTTTCATAAATTTTGTCTACTTCAATCCTATTAAGAATTTATTTCATAAACCGTATTCACTGAAGACAGAGATGCAAATGCTGGAGCTGACATCTATGCAGGACTATGAGAACTTGCCTTCTAACAAATGGAATATCAAACAACCTTCTTCTGATGACGACACTAGAAAAATTATCAACCCACAAAATGGTGACTTTCTAAATGATTTTTCAAACTTGAATAATGATATAGACATTTAAGTTTTAAAACTTTCTATTTATATAGGAGGACTAGACTTGATCATCATGCCTGGCCTGGCATTCACAAGAGATGGGTACAGATTAGGGAGGGGTGGTGGTTATTATGACACTTATCTCAACAACTATAAACTACTTTTTGGAAAACTTCCTTACCTTCTTGCTCCCACTTTTACACAGCAAATCGTTGAAAAGATCCCCTGCACAGAACTTGACTTCAAAGTTGATGAAGTCCTGTGGCCACAATGATTGAGAATTTCAAGTTTTTTATTTTATTAAAAAATGTCTTTCATTTCATAGTCTTTCAGACATTGTAATAAATATAACTTAAAATTTTGTTTTTATGAAAATCATCACAATCACTATTTACGCTATGCATTTCAGCTATTTTTTTATCCTTATCAATGAGATGAATTTTTTTTCATATCAATAAAAAAATAAAACATGAGTACCATTCAAAAATTCAATAAAATGTTTTAATATAACAGTAAAACAATTCTTTTCACAATATTATAATACTATTTATTTCAAGAGTGTATAAAAATTACTTCATTATTATTGAAAAACTAATCATCATCAGCTTCCTCTGTTTTGGTGCCATTCACCACTGTGCTCTGGGAAAATTTATAATTATTTCAATGATAAATACAACTTCAAATGATGAGTGTTAAAGCTTTAAATGGTACACCCACATCAGAATGGTTGTCAAGGCTGCTTGTTTTAGCACTGAGTTGCCAGGCGGGGAGAGAAACAGTCTTAGAAGTTGACGGGAACTGATCTCTGTTAAATAATATCTTCATATTCAAATAGATGAAACTTGAAAATTGAAGTAATTTATAAAAATTTAATTTGGAGATATTTGATGAGTGTTGCATCGAGATATTGTGGATATGAATGTAAAATGAAGTGTTTCAATATATAAAAATGAATGATGTTCTGTAATGATAAAATAACCTGCTGAGAAGGATAGCTTTAAGAGATCTCAACTCTTCTTTCATTTCATTTGAAGCAAGTTTTGATTCCTGACTGTTCTGTGAAGCAAGTTGAATATTTTCAAAAAATCAATTTTAGTACTTTTAAAAAAATGACAAAAAGATACAAGATAAATGAAGAAATGTGATATGAAATAATTCAGTATATTACATTATTAAGAAGAAGTTCTGAGTTTGATCTGGCAACTTGTCTGTGTAGGTCATTTAATGCAGCAACCACTGCAAGAATGTTGTCATTCATCTCTTTACTGTTGTCTAACATTTGCTGCAATAATTCTTCATTTTTCTTTTTTTCATCCTCAAACAACATAGGCTTGATTAAATTCTGAAAAAAATTTTGATATTTGATGTTTACCATAATGTGATCATGGAATTATTACCTTGTATAGATGATAAAATGTGAAAGCAGAACTTGTGACAAAGAAAACTGTAGAAAACAACCCGCCTAACTTTGAAAAAAATGATGAGGGCTCTATATGAGAAGTTTCTGTGAAAATTGTTCAATGTTTAAGAATTTATTTTGAAAATGATTTATAAATTAATATACCTTGACAAAGAGGAATGTTACTGAGTTTTATTGCTTCTTCTATTTCAGTATTTGTTAATCCTTGTTATTTAAAAAAAGTTATATAATATAAGTTGATTGAAAATTAGTAGCAACCTTTTTTGCGCAAAAAAATTTTTTTATCTTCTAGAGAACTTGTTCTCACTTTTTCATTTTTCAAGAATGCCACAGCAGTTGCTATCTTTTGTTTAAATAAAATTATAAAACTTATTACATGAACTTATAAAACTAATAGCATGAAATTATAAAATTTATAGAATGAAATCAATAAGTTATAAATTATTTTTTCAACTACTTACAAGAGAATCACGCACAGGCTGTATTTCTTTCTGAAATAAATTGATAAAAAACAAAACATGTGAGAAATAATTTCAAATAAATAACTACTTGATCAGTTTGTTCCATTTTCGGTTTTATCAAGTTAAATTAACCTTTGGAACACAAAACTTTTCTATCTCTAGAACTTTCAAGTATATGGTAAAATTTTAATATTTAGCAAAATTATTTTTATAATTAGAAACCAGAAAAATATAAAAAAAATTTTCAAGATATGAAAAATTATTTGATTTTAAACAAATTAAGTTTAATAAGAATCATAAAAAGCGGTCAAATTGAATTAGATGATATTCTGCTGACATGTAAGTTTCTTTTTTGACATTTTTTTAATCGAATTTATAAAAAAAAAGTATCATTTTTTTTACAGGAATTCCCCTTTTTGTCACAGTATCTATAATTCTATAAAAGAACTTTGCTTGTTGAATCTAAAAGACTCAGGATTCACCCAGAAGGAGTCTAGTTCACATAGTAAAAAATTAATCTCTTTAGCATATGCTCTTCTTTTGAAACATCCTTCAAACAAGTAAAAGTTTCAAGATTTTATGCTAGTTTTATCCAGATATAGTGTATTATCTATAAATAAAAATTTAATTTGGCTGCATATTTGCTTTTTCAAAGTCATGCCAATTTTGCTATGTAAGCAAAATAGGAGAAACTTTTTTTGCTCTCTAATTCTCAATAACTATGAACAAAAAAATATTGGCTCTCATTTCTCAGCAGCTTCCTAGAACAATGCTTGAGTTTTTTTTGTTGTTCTTTAAGGAATTCTTCTTTTTCTGGTATTTATAATATTGGTTTATTAAATGGGAAAAACTAATGAGTTATGTAATGGGTTGTTGAAAAAGGAAGGAAGTATTTCTAGTATTCAAAAGATGAGGTAGAAAAGTATGCAGACTGTAATAAAATTATATATCGCCATCAAATTTGATCTGACACAAAAAGTGTTCTTTATTGTTTTAAATATACATTCATGAAAATTTTTTTTTTCAAAGAAAAGGTAGATCAGATGTAAAAAATGAAGCCATTATGGACCTGTGGTATGAATGCTTTCCTCACTCAACCCTCAAACTCCAACCTTTCTTCAACAAAATCAATCATCTACTCGAAGGTGGTTCCAACCAATCAATTATACACTAATTCATGCATTGATTCATAGTTTCATGAGCACCATGTGGAATATTCCAGGTGATTACTTCAATGACACAATCTTGAATGTAATTGTGATGTTCAACAGTTTGTCAAAAAATGACAAAGATCATTCCACTGCAGTGAGATTAAATTCATTTTAATGCTATTTCCTTGGAGAGATATTATATCCCTGTTTGTTTAAGTTCGAAGACTTTTTATAAATATTAAGAATAAAAAACACTGATTTTTAAAATTTTCATTTAAAAAGAAATTTTTTACAAAAATGTTGTATTTTAAAATTTTTTTAAAAAAATTGGGTTTTTTTTTTATACTACAGATTCAATATCATCGAATTATTTCATGTACTTACCTATATAATAAAAAATATTATAACAATATATTCATAATTCATCCAATCACACATTGTTTCAAGACATTCTCAGATGAAGGGTTTTATGGTTCTCTAACAAGCAGTTCAATAGACTCGAGGTATGTTACATTTATCCAATGTGCTTGATAAAATCCCTCCATTTTTACTCTTTCCAGCTCACGATGTCACTTGACAGATGCACCCCTAGACATCTTCCAATGTTATCTCTCTTTTCTTTCTCTCAGAAATCATGTCTATCATAAGAAGCATGGTGAAAAGTTGCTTTCTTTGGTGTTATAGAACTTATTATTATTTTATTATTATTATTAGCATTTTTATTTGAAATAGCTATTTTTAAATCACCATCATATAGTGGTTATTTCTTCTCCAAACACTTCAGGCCAGTTTGAAGATTCTTCTCTTCAAGCAACAGCTTGCATCAGTGAAGCAACAGAAAAGAACGTTGAAGCAACACCCAGTAGTGATGGACCAAAGGAAGCAATGAGGGACTATTTTATGTTGATCTGTGGTATGGAGTCAAGCACTTTTGAATGGAAACACGTCAGTGCAAATATCCATCATCATCATCATTTTATTATAGTCAGCATTTTTCCCTTTTCCAAGGAGTCACTGACTTCTTTCCATGACCTAATCCTCTCCCTCCATTTCACCTTGTCATAGCAATCTTCAAGAACTAATCCAAGAACACGACAAAGGTTTTCCATCATCCCTTTCCAGGTTAATCTTGGCCTTCCTCTTTCTCTCCTACCTTCAACCTCAAACCTCCACGCCTGTTTGATACAGTCGTCATCCTCTTTCCTTACTACATGACCCAGCCATCTCAAACTCTCTTGCCTCACCACTTCAACGATTGTACAATCCAACCCCAATCTAACCATCAACTTCTTTGTACTCACACCATCAGCTAGCTGCTTACCACACATCATTCTAAGCATCCGTTTTTCTACTCTTCTCAAAATACTCTTTTCAACGGATCTTACTACCCAAGTTTCCGAGCCATATGTCATGACAGGCCTCACACATGTCCTATAAATTTGTCCTCTAATATTCCATGTGTGTCTTTTACCACATAACATAGAAGACACATTGTTGAATGCTTTCCAGCCCAGCCCGATCTTTCGTGTGACAGCGAGCTCACTTCCTCCTCCACCATTCACATTGTCTCCTAAATAGCAATAACTATTTACCCTCTCCAACTCACCTAAACAACCATTTGAAGCATTCTTATATTCCACATTTGCATATATATATATTATCAAATATCTACAGATCTTTTATTGTTTCATTATCATACATAAAAACACTCAAGGTTTTATTCAACAAATCGGAATCTTGGTCAAAAAAAAAATTAACTTCATTTAATTTTAATCTATTTTTCTAACACATACATTTACAAAATAACTTGAGATACATTTCTGCTCAACCCATATTAGCATAGAAATTGAAGTAAAACGATAATAATAATGATCTTCAAAACACAGGATACTTTCAAGTTAAGAGGGTGCTCCAAGCCTCCGAAGGGAGTGAGTGTGGCAGCCTATATGAAGATGGTTGAGGAGTTTGTGCAGCTGGGTGTGTCCTTCAAGAGGACCTTTTGCGCTGTGAAGAAGTTGAAGCATTCATACGAGGGTGTGTGTTGAGCGTGCAAATATTTTTATTGATTAGTTGATGATGATTTCCTTATAAATTGAAAAACTTCATAATACATTTCTAAACACCTTTGTGTTATATTTTGCCACTTGATTTGTATGTAACAACTCGATTGATTTATATATTGTTACATGCTTTTCTTGCACTCATGTACAGTTTTTTGTGTATTTTCGTTATTTCTTGGGTACGTAGGTTCGCCATGAGTCGCCTTACTTTTGGTATAGAAATGGGTAAGTATCGCAAGACGCTACTACATGTGTAGCATGAATAATTGTTGTTTTTTTTTCGATGCTAGCATGAAATCTGAATTATATTTTATATAAGATCTGATTTTGAATTAGTTTAATATTATTTTCACTCTCCCAGATGTGTTGTTGTCGGCGTTTTTGTGGGCAGTTGAGAAATACTTAAATGAGTTGCAGATACATACAGTGAATGCGCAACAAACGACTTCTCTGCTTCAGTTATCACTGCATTCTCATGTCTACGCCAAGCATATTCGGTCAATTTCAACTTTATGCTTTTTTATAAGCTATTAGTGTTTTTATGACTCAATATAAACAATTTTGAAGGTTTTTTAAGATGCCAAAACTTTCCGTGAGTTGGACTCACGTTATCGAATTATCTCCATTAGCCATTTTAAATTCACAAATAAAAGTGATAAGTTAATGGTATGTTTCAGGTACTTGGAACAAGTGTTTGATGGTTTCTTCAACCACGAAAACAAGGTGAATTAAGACTAAATACCAGATACTAACTAGTCTTTCGTAATTTATTAAAAACACCGCCAATATATTTAAGTTTAATATTTTCAAAACGTCATCATCATCAGCATTCGATGATATATAATATGATATGAACATTTATCGTTTCAACGCTTCCTACCGTTAGGCATTTCATATGAACTCTTGCAGCCATTACAACAACCACTACAGCACGCAGTCCCCATTGAACACCTTTACGAGATGTGTCATGATCACGACGAAGATATGCTCCCTCTGTATCGATATCTTTTCATCTCTTCATTCGACGCTTTGACTTCGTTAGTGGTGTGCATATTCGATCGTGTATAGAGATAGAAATCTAGATAAATAGATAGGCAGACAGAAAGATGATACAAAAAGAATCGTTTTAATAGAAAAATAAGTGAGTACGATTCCTAAATCATTAAGTGCTTATATACGTAAGTTTAAAGCAACCAACTCTCACTTGAATAAAACCACAACGGCTTAAAATTGGCGCCACAACGCCACTCAACTCCCTCACAGACAACTGCACACATGGACGCATGAAGGTTTCAACGATGACGTCACAGATACTCACTGCCTCATCTCATGCAATGATAAATATCTCAGCTGTTATGGTGCTGTACATTGTTTTTTAATATTTCTACGTTTTTAATAGTTAAGCTTGCAAAATTTTTATAAGGTTTTTTTCAGATTATGTATAATATACATTTGTATGTATCATACAATTTTAAGATTTTGTTTTATGGTAGTTGTATGTCATATATAATATGCCATAAAACTTCATTCAGATGAACGCTTTTGGAGGTATGCTTATGGACCTTCAAGACAGGAACTACCCACCTATCTCACACACATCATCACACATGTTGTGGATTGTGTCAAGTCTGTAGCCCTGCTAAAGAAGGCATGTGGTAATAGGAAAGTTGTGTATAGGGAGGATGAGGGGGGTGGTTTCAACTACAATGATGGACTTTTAAAAGACTCTATGACTCTTTTCCAAAGTATCTACAATTGCGATTCTACTGAAATCAATGAAGAGGAAGGAAAAGATGGAGATAACAAGGGTTGCTTAGTGGGAGTAGGTAGTATTTGTGTGGATGCCTACATCAGGAAGAATCTGCACACTCCTCTCAAGAAAAGAATCCGTCAGTTGAACAAGATTCTCGGCTCTTTGTTTTTACACAAGTGTTCGTTAGAGGCCCATTTCGAAGGGATACACGAGTTGATGATGCTACAGAACTACAACTTCACTGCCTACATTACTGACCACCTCTGTGCAGGGCTACTTCAACAAAAATCATCTCATCACGTTCCATTCTTTCTCAACGGAGTCCTACAACAGTCATTTGACACACTCACTCTATCACAACAAAAATCTCTCTCACCTGTACAGCACCTTTTTTCTTTCATTATGGAGGATCCTCAATCCGAATCCACTTGTGTTGATGACCTCATTCTCACCATCAATCCTCACTGGCCTATCAACGTCGTCATCCAAAATTCTCATCTCAAGAGTTATCGAAAAATTTTTAAATTTCTATTCAAAATTAAACGAACCTTCTGGACTATTCAAGGCTTGTACAGACGCATGTGTGTGTGTTGTAAAAAGCATGGGAGGCAGAACGAGGAGGCAAGGAAGTTGTTCATTTGGAGACACAAAATGCAGCATTTTGTGCATGTTCTCGTCGACTTTCTCGACTGCCAAGTTGTACGTCTGTCATGGCACCAGTTTCAGCGGGGATTCCAGAAGGTCAAAGAAATGTTCTCCAGAGATGAATCAACAGACGACCAAGCAAGCACCCATACAAACATCATCGACCATTTGATATCTCTGCACTCCTCCTACATTGACTCCATGATAAGACGCAGTCTCCTCGATGAAGCCCCCATCAGCTTCGTCATCATGGGCCTTCTCGACCTCATCCTCCTTTTCTCAGCTCAGGCCACTATCGCCTTCAACCATCCCACTCACCATGGTTCTATAATCGACCATGAGCTGTTTGTGAAGATGGAACAGATAAACAACAAGTTTTGTGATGGCTATAACTTTTTGAGTAAGCTAGTGTCGAACGCACACAAGCAGTCTTCTTTGCCTTGTCTCACCTACCTCAACCTCACCCTCAACTACAACAGTCCACCCCGTTTGCAAGATTAAACTTGAATTTTACCAAAATCTACCATATAAACAATTTGACTTCATCTTTTTATATCAAACTACTGCTCGTTGTTAGTATCAAAAATTAAAAGAATTTAGTTGTTCGTTTCAAAATTTAATTTCATTTTTTTAAATTTTAGATTGGCTAATAAATTTTTCATTTTCAATAAAGTCACACCATCTGTCTTTCAAAAGTTATAACCTATAAAACCAAAGGTGAAGGCAATTTTTGTCAATGGGTTAGAAATATACAGTATATAAGATGTAGTTTCATATGTAGATGCTAGTGAAAAAAGTATATAAATTGATCTTGAAGTTTCGCCCAATAATTATTAATGTTGATGATTTCATTAAGCCAATAGAGAAATGTTTTGAATAATAAGTAGACAAAATAATGAAAAATTTATATAAGAATAAATTTATAGGATAAAATATGGTTTTATGAGTTAGTGTTGTCGCCATCTAGTCATATGAAGCTAGAATTATAGCCATCCTGTCAAGCTGTCATCATGAACAATGAATATGTTGTAGCAGAATCTACCCTCAAAAGCAGTGAATATATTATAGGAGAATTTCACTCTAATTCACAGCAAAAAAACGTTTCAAAACAAAAAAACAAGCAAGATGACGAAACATCAAATGAGAACCGGAAAAAATTACAGAAGAAAAAAGGTATTAGACCTAAAGCCCCTCCATCTTTGGAGAGAAATTGTGATGCTCAAATTATGAATTTCAGTGCTGCTTGCAAGCCTGTTCCTCCACCTCCTTTTCGCAAAAAAGAAAATATTGACCTTCAAAGAGACCCAGAAGTGAAAAATTCAAAGCCTTTGCCACCCCCACCATTGAACCTAAAGACAGAAATGAAAAAAAAAATAGAAAACTGTTTGAAGAATATTGGAAAACCAGAGCCACTACAGTTTTTTATAAAAGGGGAAAACAATGTTTTGTTAGACCCAAAAAAACCTAAGCCACCACAAATCCCCAAACCTTCTATTAAAAACACTGAACGCAATATCAAACCTGCTCCACTCTTGTCTAGACCACATGAAAAATATGTGAAAGATGAAATCAAAGCAGAATTGCTCGAGGAACTCACAAAATCTAGTTCATATCGGGCGAGTAAAACTGAGATTCCAAAAAAAGCAGAAAAGCGCTCTTCGTCTTCTGAAAAAGATCTGTACTATATGCATGAGAAACATTATGATGAAGATGACGTTTTTAATAGTCCAAACGTTGAGAAAAACTTTCAAAAGATTTTAGCGAACATTCCTACAGAGGGGCCGCTAATATCAGAATGTGAATACGATTATGAGGATGAAGTATGCTCCAATGAGAATACACATAGTGCAGCTTCTTACAAGACTGATGATGAAGATGACGAAGATGAGGATGAAGATGAGGATAACGAAGATGATGATGAAGCTAATGATGATTGTCCCACATCTTACAATAAT
Source organism: Pterobdella sp. o SKG-2022 (assembly GCA_964035795.1). NCBI lineage: Eukaryota > Metazoa > Annelida > Clitellata > Hirudinida > Piscicolidae > Pterobdella > Pterobdella occidentalis. The sequence continues at coordinate 7,873,623 of OZ038323.1, read as the reverse complement.
CCTCAATACTTTATGGTTGAAGATGAAAATAGTCCTGAATATGAAGAGATCAAAGAAAAAGAGAAGAAAGGCTTTGTGGACTGCTTAAAAATTGATCGTAAAGACAAAATAGCCAAGTAAAAGTTTAATTATTATATGTTGCTCAATTTAATAAATGTTTTTAACCCGTAGAAACACATGGAAAAGTTATTTTTTATTCTCTACTCATGGCATTTTAAGCTTCTTTGACCAAAAATTTGAGGTGAGTTTAAATATTACAATGAACCAAATTACTGGAACTGCATTTCTGCTTTTTTTATTTTTAATTACATTTTTGTAGGCTAATTGATATCTACTTTTAATTTTTAAAACAATTTTTTCAAGCTGTCTTCTCAATTCTTTGAAAAAATTATTTAAAAAATAGTATACTTTTTTCAAACCATCTATTTTTCCAATAATTTTTCTGTTTGAACTTTTTTGAAATAAATGTATTTAAAAATCTCTTTATTCGGAAATAAAATTCCTACGTATATCTTTCACTAGTATGACCAAGCTCAACTAGCTAACAACACCATAACCTCCTCAGGGAAATTACACTTCAGTAATGCCTGTTAGCAGTGTCATCCTCAAAGGGGCTGTGATGCAGGTGGTGGAAAAAAACCATATGCAGATTCTCATTAAGGTTAATGACTTTCTATTTAAGATATAGAATATATAGAAAAAATGGTTTCATTTGAAGTTTTAATATATGGGAAAGTCCCTATTATATATTGAAAGTTATTTCATTAATGTTGATATACACAGGTGAAAGTAGCTATGAAATTTCATATAATGGAAATTCTATAATATTGGGATAATGATGACGTAGACTAGCCTAGAAAAAGCTTCACTGTTGGGATATTGTTTTACCACGGTTTTGTTTTACACCAACTCAGATGCACTGTTGCAATGGGGTGACGTATGTGTTCTCCTTCAAGAACAAGTCTTATGCCATGGAATGGAAGCACCATTTTCAATCCCAATTAATAGATGCGGTAAATAAATTATTTATATTTTTAATTATTTTTCAAGTTTTAGTTACCGATAATTTAGTGGTTGTTTGTATTAACAATTGAGAAACATTCAACAGCGTCTTGAGAAAAAATGTAGGACTTTGAGAGTGGATGGTGTACAGCAAAGAACTAAAAAAAACTTTATGCAAAAGTTTAACGAAACGAGTAAGATCGGAATAAAAATTGGTCAATTTATCACTATATTATCCCTAACTAATATCAAATAAGTATAAGTACTCATATGCTCATGTCTATATTATATCAGGTAGTTATAAGTGATTGAAATCCGCATACAGCTGCGATGGTAATGTTACAGAACAGAGAGAAACTTCTTGAATTCATGAAGAAGAGAGTTCCGAGAGCTGAACTTCTAAAGAGAGGGATTTACAAGGGTTTCATTAGAGTTATTATACCGCATTGTAATTTGAATCAGTTTGTTGAATTTTGACACTTGTTGAAGAAATTGTATGTTAAGGTATATAAGTCGTAATCTCAACTATATTCTGCCTGAAGAGTATTTCTTCCAAAAGGTCTAAATATTTTAGTTCTATAAAGGAAGAAGAAAATTTTTACATTCAGAACCGGTTTTTGGAGGGACTTTAGAGGCAGGCTGTTACGATGGAGAAACAGTACCAACATTTCTAAAAAAAATAATTCAAGAAATCGAAAAAAGAGGTTTGCTAAAATAATAGTAATATCTTAAAATAGATGAAGTTCAAAGCTCGTCTCTATTAGACATATAGTATTTACAATATTATATAATGCCACCCACACATTAATAAATAAATAAATAAATAATATATATATATATATATATATATATATATATATATATATATATATATATATATATATATATATATATATATATATATATATATATACTATAGGCTAATGGATTAGAATAAATCTTTATCGAAAAATTCAATACTTTTTTCAAATTGTATTTATAAGTTGAAGTTACTGCACAAAACGACATTTATATATAACTTTATGGTGATTTTATAAAACTATAGTTTTATCATGCAGAACTTTCACCTACTTTTTTTATTCTTTCCAAATTCCTTCAAGGCTTGGATGAGGTGGGTATATACAGGAAAGGTGCCAATGTATCCCACCTGCAATCTCTCAAGATCAACGTCAACCACAGTATGCCCTAATCATTAGCCATTAGTTTTTGCATTGATGCATTAGTAACACTACCATTATGTTGGCAATTATATATTTTATTGTGGCAAAATGAAGCTCATGTTTTGTTTGGCCATATTTTACAAAGGCTTAAACTGTTCTATTGGACGGTTCTTTTTTCTTTGAACCACTAAATCTCGCTCATTTAATGCATTTTTCAACTGCCTCAACTGCTATTTAGACAAACATTATCATTGTTTTCTTAATTACACTCTCACACCTTAAGGGAACCTGGACTTCATAAGTGAGACAGATGTACACCTGTTGGCAGGATTGTTGAAGTTGTACTTCAGGGACCTACATAACCCTATCATCTCTCAACTTCTCATGGTTGCCCTTCTCACATGTTTCAGAGGTGGATCATTACATAGAAGTTTTAAAATCATTTTTAGATGGTTTTGAAATACATTTCTTTATATTGCTGATGTAAGTAAGTATAAATAATTAGTATAGCGCCCCTTAGCATCGTTCAAAGGAGATCTGCTATGAGCTGCATGAATAAGCTGCTTAATGAATGGGGGTAGCCTGAACAACTCAGTTTTAAAAAAATAAAGACCAAGTCGTAATGAACGAAGTTATTATCAAGTACTCAATCTTGACACAATTATTATTGAATTTTAAAAGAAAAAACGCAATAATGGTGGGATTTAGTTTTTAAATAAAAAATCTTTATTATATTAACACGGTTTCTAAACCTCTAGTGAGGATATCAAAAAACTTCGGTAATAAAATTTTAACAATAAACTTTTTATTGTTTCATAATTATGGGTTTTTTTTAGTATTATAACATTGCATTAGATCTGAAGATGTTGTTTTAGCTAAGAAAAGCTTTTTAATGCTTGGCAAAGATTCTCTTGTCTGGTTATTATTAAAGATTTTTATTATGATTTGAATATTTGATTAAAACATTAAGGTTTTGATGATAATGTAATATACTCTGTACATTAGTATATTGAGTAAGTATAGAAAAATGAGTTTTTTTCCATCTATTAAAATCAAATGAAATAACGAAAAATAATTTAACCTAATTTTTCTTTTAAAAAACTATATATAACTAAAGCAATAAAATAGAATTAAAATTAATTGTTTTTATCGAAGGTTTTGAAGACAAGGCGAGCAGAACGAGAAGCGTACACAGCATCTTATCAAGCCTGCCTCCAATGCAGTACCACACTCTTCATCATCTTTTTCTTCACCTCAACAAGTCCTTAGCTTAACTATACAACCCACCATTGGAGATTTTATTAGATTTTTTTGATGCAGATTTTATATCATAAATTTCATGTAATCTTTATTTGTTTTTAGAGAGATGAGTAAGATGTATAAAAATTAACTTACACTGTTAAATAATTTTAAACCGACTCTGAATAATTCGACAGGGTAGTGGAATACGAAGCGGAAAACAAAATGTCTGTTAAAAATTTATCCCTCATTTTTGGTCCAGCCCTTTTGTGTCACACACCCAGGACTAACACAGACTTGCAAAGGATTATTGCTGATAAGACTTTTGTCGTTGAGAATTTACTAAAATATTGCCACGAAGTTTTCAAATAGGTTTTACATTCTTGAATGTCATATTATTTGGGTCATTATCAGGTGTTTGTTTATTTGATTTTATCGCATAGTATGTATTTTTGTGTCAATCTATATATAGTATCATCTGCATACATTATTTGTACAGTCATTAAGGGGGTTCCCTAATGTCAAAGTTAAAAAGGACTGATACTAAAATAAATCATATATACTATTCATCAACTAATATCACCATAAAAGACACCATTTTTCACCATCATGTATATTTTGTCTGCATCTTTCATAAGTCTATCTGTTTTTCTTCTTTGCATAGAGTCATCATCATTAACAGCTGAAGTTAAAAATAGCTCGTGTGCCTTGTAATTATCGTCTAAAAATCCTTGTTGCTCTAATTGTACATTACCATTTTCATAAACACGGGTTTTCCATGGGTCATTATTTTTGTTATAATTATCATTGTTAGTATTTCTGTTATTTAAGTTTTCAAATTTCTCGCACAAACCAAACAAACGTTCTTCATAATCTTCACAAGTACAGCTTGTGGTTAAAGCGTTTTCATCACAGTAAGTCACCTCTATCTTGCCAATCTTCCATGTTGTGTCGTTTAAAAACACCACACTTTTCACGCTTCCAGGCACATTACTTGCACCCCTTAAAGCACTTTTACAACTTCTCATAAGACTACTTTTCCTCAAACTTTCTGATTCTTTTTCGGAATTCGGCATCAAATAAAATGAATTTTCACTAAAACTTTGATTTGATTGGTTGTTACTGAGATCAGATGAGTCATCAAATTTGTCTACATGGATGTGCTTAAAAAACACATCACTCAATGTGAAATCCAGGTATTTATTGGATGTGTTGAAGGTTTGTGTGGAAAATAAGCTTTGAGCATCTGTACAAGATTCTAAATCTAAACCAATGCTTTTATTTTTGATAATTGTAGAAAAGTTTTCCATTGTGAAGTAATAATAGCATCGTTTGAAATAGCCTTTCAGCTCTACTACGATTGGATTCGTTTTATATATAACGTCACCAGGGTTAAAATAAATTTTTACAACTAGAGGGAAATGGTAATTTCTTAAAAGTGAACTGAAATCATAAGCACCTAAATGGTTGAAAGAGGTGTAGTTTCTGTAGTCGTGATGGTTTTGATTGTAGGCGTTGTTGGAGAGGTTATTGTGGGACGTGTTTGGAGTTTCAAAAAGCGTTAAAAGATGTTGAACTTGATGGAAAGATAGAAACAACTCAGCTTTTTCATTTTCTTGAGTTTGTTCATGGTTGTATGAATCGTTGTATGTTGATGAAAAAGATGTACTTGCTGTTTGTGACTGGATTCCATCACGTCTCACACAGAAAACAAAATTCAAGTTTCTAAAATTTTTAAAGCCTCTTACCAACAACACTTCTCCGACTTTCACGTTATTTGTTATTATGCTTTCTTTGAGAATTTTTTTTTCGTTTTTATTATGCTCGCTAGAGGGACAGTCTTTTCTTTCAATCATTAGAACCCTTAAACCTTTGGTCACCAGAAAATGGTTTCCAATCAGTTGAGATTTTTTGACTCTATGACTCCAAGGATTCGCTGAAGTTCCGTTCTGATGATTAAATGACTTGTTTTTTATTCAAGTTAATAAAGTTTTATAAGCTAATTTCTTAATGGGAATAAACGTAAATTTAACTAAAACTATGTAAGTTTAGTTAGTATTAAATTCAGTTTCGATATTTATTTTCATTAAAAAATATTTCAAGATGGTTTGGTAACTGAAAAATTATTAAACCTTCAACAACAATACAACAGAAAGTATATATCAATCAGACCTGAGAGAGAACCTCGAAATGCCCTTTGAAATGTTCACCAATGACCACAGTGCACCCAGTATCTTTCAACATCTGCTCCGTTTTCATCATCACTCTCCCCACCAACATATCCACGCATCCGTAACTGTTCAACCGTAGTATATTTCCAGGTTTCATCAACTTCAACATCTTAACCTCATCTTCCAGAGCCCTCTGAATTGTTTCAACTTCTATATTTTTTTCTAAGTATTTTTTAATATCAGTTTTAGATAGTTTACCCATTAATTTATGCTCAAAACCCATAAACCGCTCAAAAAGAGGCGTCGTACCTTTCCCGCCATCACAAACCCCTGTATCATTATATATTGGATTTCCAACAACTCTGAACCTAACGTTTCCTACCACCTCCTCTATATCCATCTTAACAACATGCCTTCATAAAAATGCTTATCACTATTAACATTAGTGTTTTTACCTCTCGTATTCTTTCTACTATTATACTTATTATTAAAATTATTATTTTTCTAAAAAAAATTTTAATACATCAATAACTCAAACCAAAAACTTTTAACTCCCTAACATGTGACAACCGGGCTCAAACCAAACAATAGGAAAGAGTATGTCTCTTATAAAACAGCTCTATATAAGGAACTCCTATCCCAAGCTTTCATGCGTGCAACATTTGATTTATTATCATTATTATTACTACTATTGATTTTGGGATTATCATTATTATATTTGTTAATAAAAAAATGAAGAAATTTGGTTTGATATACTTTATTTAAACAAAGCTTTTTTTTGTTTTGATGTTATTGATATATGAGTATTCTGGTTCTTTTAACATTTTTATTGATGTCCTTTTATATTGAATAATTTTATTATTTATATTATTCTTTATTATTGCTTTTGACGTAGAATAGTTTGACACAATTTTATGAAAAAAAAAGTATTTCTAAAACATAACACACGAAGCTTTTTTTAGGACCTTAAACTGCCGTGATCGCTGATTTTTTTTTAATAAATACTTTTTTTTTTTTATTTTTTTTGTTTAACTAATATAAAACTTAATTTATTCAATTGAAAGACTTTTTGAATTTTTCTTTTTATCACTTTTATATTATGTATGACTGATGTCCAATAAAACTCAATTTCATTCCCCCACAACCAAAAACTCAATGAAAGATCTCAAAGATCTTCTTATCACAAATAAAAACTACACCCAAAGATATTTATTTCAAATATTATTTCAAGACGATTATCATAACTAAACGTTCGCATTGTATAACTGGGAGATTGCAGTTCAAACACACACGCCATATCGTGACACCGACATATGTTCTACAAGGGAAACTCAAAAGATAGATATTTATTATTTAATAATTGCTAGTATTGCTGTCGTTTCTTGTCCTTGATTAAATCATTTTCGTTCATTAATTGGCGCTTTATGGCTTATTTTGTGAAATGTAAGTTGAAGGTTTTAAAACCAAACTTTAATAATAATAATAATAATAATACACGAACTGATTTAATAATAATAATAATACACGAACTGATTTAATAATGATAATAACAATAAAAGTAAATAATTTGAAAAATCTACTTGACAAATAATTTAAGCTACAGCCAAAACATAATAAATTTTTTGAAATTTTATTATGGAAGCCATTAGAAAATTGGAGGTCCTACCATTTTATACAATTTCAAAATTTAAGTTGTCTTTTAAAAATTTTTAAAAACTGAAAAATTAAAGATGGAAGCAGTGATTCAATGTTGTAAAAACAAAAAAAAAACAATCATTAAAAGGAATTTTTACGGTGATTATTTTAAACTTAACCTACATCCCCAAGTCTACTTGACATTTTTTTTTTACCCCAAGCACCCTAGTTTTGTTGGGTGCTCCTCATGTCCCCATCAAAACCGTCCAGTGGTCGAAAAGCTCAGCCGCTCTCACAGGGTCGGTCCACAGACTCTCGGGGCCCAGTGTGGTACTTATTTTGGGGCAAGTGAAGAAGTGAGGGGTGTCATGAATGTGTGTTTGGCAGAGTGGGCATGAAGGTGAGGGATGAGATGAGGGTGACCAGATGGTGTTGGGGTATTCGATGATGGGAAGGAGTAATGTTTTGTATGCGGTGATGAATGTTTCTTTGCTTTTTCCTCAGTGTGTTGATGTGAGGAGTTTTAGGAGATTGAGTTTTTTTTGCTTTAGTGATGGTGTTGTCTGTGTGGGTGGAGTATTTTAGTTTGGGGTCAAAAGTTAAGCCAAGGATGGTAGGGTTGGAGGTAGTGGAGATGGGAATGGTGTTGATGTAGATGTTCAGGGGTTTGTTATATTCTGATGGGTCTGGAGTCATGAGAGTTGATGTGGTTTTGGTAGGGTTGATTTTTAGGTTGTTATTGTGAGCCCATGTGTGTATTTCATTGAAATATGGGAGAAGGTTTTGGGTGGCTGTGTTGATGTTGGGGTGGGATGATGTTATGGTGATGTCGTCTACGTAGGTGATGAGGTTGAGTAAGCTGATTTTGGGGAGTGGTATGTCTGAGAGGTATATGTTGAAGAGAGTGGGTGATAGGACGCTAGGTGTCTATGTTGTTGGTGTTGGGTGGGATGTAGACGTTTGAAATGTGTAGATTGGTGTGTTTGAGATGTATTTTTGACATCTACTTGATAACGGGAGCTAAACTTACGAAAAGCTTCGTACAGATTTCCTTCATAAAAATGAGTATCCATTTTTTGCTATTCAATCATTAAGTCTATTCGTACTTCTCAAAGATTTGATGCAGTATATCTAATTCTAAATATAAAATTCATAAGAAATTAACGTTTCACAGATATCAAACGTCATTTGGTAACAAAACTTAGCGACAAAATTTCGATAATTAAGATCAGATACTTTACGTCAAAATCAGATATGTGTTGTAAAATTGAAGTTAGATGAACTTTTTATCACAACGTTCAAGTTATTGCTTTCCTTCAAAACGCTTAACTAACTTGAAGGTATGTTAATCTCACATAAACTCGATCCGAAAATCACTTTGAACTGCAATCAATCCACTACAACCTTCGCTCACCCTTCATAGTCTACCACTGTTACCTACACCACCAACACAACCATCAAACCACCATCACCCCACACAACCACAAGCCCTCAAAGCTTCTTGAAAGCATTGATAGCTGCCAAAGGCTGGATGATCTTCTTCTTGATAACCTTGGTGCGATCAATAGTCAGCTGATTATCTTTGCCCAGATCTAGATGTTTGGCCTCTTCCTCGGTCACTTGTTTCGCCCTTATATACCCTCTCACTATCGCCTCTCCTGGATGCGTGTGTGTATTTGTTTGCGTGTTTGATTGTTTGTGTGTTCGTTTTTTTGTGTCTAGATGTCATTCAAAGCGGCGTGAAAATGTGTGTTGAGATTTGAAAAAATTATTTATCAAAAATATTCAAGTAGGAATTATGGATTTTCAACAAATGCCGTTAGTCATACCAATGCTGAACTTCTCTCCTGTGATGTTGTCTGTGTACTCTGCAGTCTTTCTGTCGATCAAATAAAATTGGTGAATAAAATATTTGCATAAAAAGATGGCAGAGATATAACGCCGAGGCAAGGATTTTTCGAACCATAAAATCACGAAAAAGATAAATTTAACCATTGTAAAAAGAATAAACAAAAATTTGATAAAAAATCCATTGAAAAATTTTGAAATGCGAGAAAAACTTTCATCTACAAAGGTATCACTTCTTGATTGTAATTGACATGCGAAGTGAATAGATTAAATCGAATTCAAAGCATATGGTACAACAAATATTAATTAAACACTAAATATTATAATTTTAAGATCAACTGAAGCACCCGTTAATGAGACCCAGCTTGACAGCATCTCTGAATGCCACAGTCTTGGAGTGTTTGCGATCCACCACAGCCCTCACAGCATACCTCTTGATCACCTCCTCAGGTGCATGCTCAACATCAGTGTACTCCACCTCCACCAAGCCTCTCTTCATCGCTTCCTTCAGGGACACCCGCTTCCCCTCCCTTTTATCAAGAACCAACCCCTTCTTTGTATCTAGCAAGTTCTCGCTTTCAGCTTCAGTTAGGTTATAACTCTTATCCGATGTATTGTCTTTCACCAGAGTCACTTTATAAGGCCTCTGCACTTCTCGCAGAGACTTGATGGTGATGAGACCAACAGAGGACTGGCTGGTTTTGGAGAAGTTTTTGCGCGTCATGATCACTTTAATGAGGCCCTTTTGCATGGCCTCTTGTATGGGAATCTGTTGTCCCGTCTTCAAGTCCTTGTACACTCCGGCTTTAGATAAGATTATGCCTGGTGGTTTCAACGTAAATCATTGTATTATATCACAAATTATGAAATATTTCAATTTAAGCTTTTCAATCATTCCATATGTAGTAATAAAAGAAACTAGACGCTGCATGTTTAACCTTTAGAGACAGCATCGTCGAATGAGATTTCTTTGTCTGCTTCAGAGTCAAAGACTGCTGAAATAGTGAATACCTGCTTCTCTTCGGAATCCTCACTGACAATCTCCTCCGTCTGGAAATTCGTCTTAACACTCGACTCTCCTTCCTCCAAGCTTGATCTCATCAGTTTTTCTGGTTTCTGTTGGTATGATGTATCATACACATTTTGATGATTTCATCACGGTAATTGAAAAACTTATACTAATAATACATGATAAGAAATACTATGCTTTCCAACGTGCAATATCCCTAAAAATAAATATTTTTTTCGATTTCACAAACCCTAATAGCGTAGTTATCAACAACTTTAACTTCTTCTATAACGTTTTCTTCCTCCTCAACCTCATCATAATCATTAATCTTGATAAGCTTCTTCCAAAACCTTGCGTTTGTTTAGTTATTACATGTTAACCTATAAATTGAGCACTTAAAATCACTCGTTCAAACCAAAAATCAATTTATTTGCTATTATTCACATATTCATCAACAGACCTATTTATTTTCCAACATCCATCCATTCACCAGCATCACCACCACTCACAAAGCGATATGCTCGATAGATAGATACTTAAGCTGGGTCCATTGTTCCAATGATAACATGATGTGGGGATGTTTGTGCACGTCCAATATGGTTCTCCAACCTTCCCATCCTCTTGTTAGCTCCTGTGTGTGTGTATGTGTGCGTGCGTACGTTTGTTTGTGCGTGAGTGTTTAAAAAATGTTTCTTCATGAGTACTGATTAAAATGAAGAGCGTTCAAAAGAATAAAATGAAACAAACCTCATAAAGGTTGGTGACGTCACTGAGGAATGGAGTAGAGTTGACCATCACTTTGAATTCCTCACTACTCTCTATTCAAATATCATTATGTTCTTTTTGTTATTATTTCTGTTATATTATTCTTTTATTGAAAATATCTTTATTTATCTTTACGAAGTATTGCAACTTTAAACGAAAATTTTAAATCAAATTTTCGCTTATAAAAAATAAATTTTAACTTTTTATTTTTCATTATAACAATAATAATAATTTTGATAAACTGACCAATAGTATTTTTGCTTGAATTATCTAGGTCGGCATCATCTTCCAATAGAACCTTCACAACACCCACTCTCTCCAACCATTTCTGGTATATTCGTGACGTGCTCCAGATCCTACAGCCAACCAGAAGAAGTTTCAAAAGGTTATGAATATATATTCTCATTATTATTAATACTATTATTATAAATTGTATGCTGACTTGCTGAGTACTCCTTCAGTGGAAATAAAGTAGGTCAAGATGTTTTCTCTGTCCCAGTCCTCCAACGTGTCAAACTGGGTCAACTGTGGTGTGTTGTTTATGTGGTTTAATGTTTTTTTTATGGGCTTTTATGTGTTTTTATTGTGTTGTTTATGTGGGGTTTTGTGTTGTTTATATGTTTTTTCAATTTTTGATGTATCTCCATATAAAGATTCAATTTGATTTAATTCCAAGCATAATAAAATATAATTGAAAAAACACATAGATAATGGAAAAAAATACTTAAGCTTTTTGAGATAAATATCTCGTCAAAAAACTCATAAGATTAAAAAGCTGGAAATTAGAAGAAAACATTGTTTGAAGATCCCAATTGATATATCCATATGCCTATTCATTCATAGGATACTCTCATGGAATCTCTTAAGCAAATAAGATTAAAATCATTTATTTGTTAAAGTGCTTGGTGCTTATTCATGCAATTTCCTTAGGTACTTAAAATGACACGAGTTCGATTAATTTTGGGGTTTTATAATGCTGTATTTGATACTTGTATTTTATGAAATTGTGTTGTATTTTATGGCGTTTTTTGTTATGGTATTCAATTTTTTGTATTTTTAAATGATATTTTACTGTATTTTGAATGATATTATTTAATTATTGTGTATCTTTTGTTTTATATGGCAAAAACCCCATAAAACAACATTATAATCCACCTCATCTAACAACACAGCGGCATAACCCATTCAATCACATCCAACAACACAAATCCAACCTCCTCTTTAGAATAGTAGGCCTTATAGAGCTTAAGCAACAGTTTGATGTATCGAGATCCGTATAGCTTGAGCACAGTTGTCCAATGGGTCAGCAGCTTAAACTTCAGTCTATAGATTGGTTGCATAAGGGTTTTAGTACTGTCTATTTAAGGTGGTGATAAGGTTTGGTATTGTGATATTGTTATTAAGATGTTTTATAATGGATCGAGTTTTTGAGATGTATAGAATGAAAAAATACGACATAGAATCAACAAGCAACAAACTCATCAATGGCGTCATGGGCTGGCTGGTGAGGTGGAGGGATGCGGATGAGAACTGAAGGCACAAGCGCCTCTTGACCCCTGCTGTTTGATACTTTCCAATTCTCAACTTCGCCTCCCTCAATCAACGTCAATAATTCGCCTTCCCTGATGATCATCTGTGATGGAGAGAAAAGGTTTGGTGGTTTGTTTTGATGGAAACATTGTTGTGGTTGGTCACGATGATTTTTAGAATATTTTATATAACTATTGTAAATGATGATAGTGATAAGGATGGTATATGCAATCGTGAAAGAAGAGCATGATGAAATAGCTAATTATAAATGGAAATGAACACGAAAAAACACGGAAAATTTAATTATAGAAGCAAAATGAGTCATATCTTTGAATCGCCAATAAAACCAAACGTACTTTTGGCGCAGTGTAACTAGCCAGGGCTATGACTGGCAGAGGAGTGTCAAGAGGGCGTGTTCTCAGATCGACAGGCACCAATAAGGCTGCAGTTTGTGAAAGCTTCACCAGGGTGGCCCTCCAATGAAGGAGAGCCTTGTGGATGACCTAATTTTGTTGGAGCAAATATTTATACACCAAACATGAAAAATAAGTTTCAATATTGTTAAGTTCAAATGTCAATGAAATAAATGTATAATTATCTAAATTTAAATTGACATTTTTACTAAAAGATTTATAAAAATGAAGTTTCAGTTACTGAAGCTTTAATAGCCATTATGCCAACCTCGAATTCAGACAGGAAACACTCGACATTTTTGGACGTTGGAGGGTCCATTTGGAGTCTTTTAAAGTTCTCTATGGCTTCGGTCAGATCTCTTTGCATCCATCTCTTCACCTGAATCACCTCATGGTGGAACTGTGATGATAGGGTTCTTTAAATGATAAATCAAACTCATCAACGTTTTATATTTTTTTCTACGCTAGCATGAGTTGATTATAGAGCATAGTCACAAGTAATCAAACAGATAAGGGAGTATTGAACACCTTGTGGAACTCCGCAGCATCGGTCACATGTGTCTGCACACATTTGTTCAACGTTTCTATGCTCTTCCAACTGTCACTCACTCCGAAAATGCAGTTCTGATAGAATTTTGTGATAGAGGTCGATAAATGAAAAAAAATATAAGAAAAACAACACATCATAAAATTTATGACTGCGTTTTTGACGATCATTTTCAAGCACCCTAAACAACATACACTAGAAGTATATGCTAATTACAACCACACTATCAATACTAGAAATTATTAAACAAGGTAAATCAAAATTTGAATAATAATTAAACTTGTGAGATCTGGCCGATGTAGCCTGGAATGTTGGGGTCATACTTGGAGTCATCACTGCACACTCCATCAGCCACATCGCTTTTGTCTTCAGACAACATCACAGATACTTTCGTCACAAAGCTTGAAACGTTCTTCAGAGTTTTAGAGGTAGTTTGCGGGTTTGAATAGAAATTTTTATTTTTTTCTATTATATTCTACTATTTACGATAGATTATAATATTGAGATTGCACTAAAACTTTTTTGAAATGTATAAAAAATCCTACAAACCAAAACCACAAACGGAACTCACCACCATCACAAACTCCACCTATCACCATCACAAACTCCACCCATCCCCATCACAACCTCGCCCACTATCCTCACAATGAACTCAAAACTAACTTTACACCACCATCATAAACCACACCCACACACACATTACCCTCACACAACCACAACAACCACCATTTTCTACCATTAAACCCACCCAAACAAGCGACTCCAGATCTCCAATCTGCATTTGAGTTTGCAGGCATTTGAGCTTCTTAGCGTTCGATAGCTGTAATAATATTTCAATATTCAATACCTCTTGATCATGATTATATGACACATATATTATACCTGTGCTGATATATATACCTAGGATTGAATTTTTTATGGTGCCTGTCATCATGTAGTTGACGTGTTATTTTTATTATGCATATTATTATTAATATCATTATTATTACTATTATTACTGTTATTTTTTCAAATTAACTATATGTAGGATGCAAATTAACAGTCAACAGTGAAATTTTGATAGAATACATAGATTGGTATAAAGTACTGAATAAATAAAGCCTGGAATTCCACACACTAATCAATTAGAGCAATATTTAGATAACTTCAAAAACTATTTCATTTATATAAAGTAAAGATATGTATAATATATTCTAAATTTGCATATAAAATTGAAATACTAAAAATATTTATACTTGATAAGATTAAATTATATTGCTGCACATGTCCCAGTAACTGGGGTTGACAGCATTCGGTCTATATTATTGATACTACTTGCAGCGTAATTTATAAAATAAGCCATTTATGTAGGATAAATTTTCATAGACTGCGAGCCCGGACTAACGTTAAGGTGGTTAAGAGCTTCCTGGTACTTGTCTATTTCTGCATGAGTACACTGTTGGTGTTCAGTATAACTTATTAATGTAATATAGGTTTTCAATTAAATAACTCGGTAATTTAATCAAAGATTTTAATGAAAAAAAGCGGTTTTGGTGTAGGATTACTTTAAAACCATTGAAAACAATAGAATATAAAATATAAAAAACTGATTTTTTTATTTTTTAGTGATAAACTACATATTCAACAGGTGTTTATATTTTGGTTATGTGACAATTTGAAATTGAATTTTTCTTGTTTGAATGCATAATTATATTTTTTATTTCATTTATTTCACGTTATTGTAGTTTTTTTCTTCATTCCATTTTTTAAAACATTATACACGATAAAAATTTTATTACGCATGTAGAATGTTAAATTTTATTATTTATAATTTTTAGAAAAATTCATACGTGATTGAAATTAGTGATATTTTAGATAAACGAAAAAATTGTGAGCTTAAAAACGGTGGAGCTTTTAGAAAACAACTTTGAAAAATTTTGTGATACTTCCAAAATGTGAATTAGAGAAACACGAAAAATTAGTATGTTTTTATTATATTAGTTATTTGGAAATGGTATGAAAAAGATATTGAAAAGCTTTGTGTTTATGAAGAAATTATCATTGGTTTTAATTTTCTAATTCAAAACTTAGAAAATTTTAAAAATTGTGTAGTTATCAGTAAAGGAAGAATGTGAAAATTTGAAGGCAAAAACTGCCTTTACAGTATAGAAAAAGGTCTAAAAATGTTAAAATGATAGAAACATGAAAGATCATTTGCTTAACTCAAAAGTGAAAGCAATTTTTGTATAGTTCAAAACTTGAAAACCAAAGACAACCATCAAAAAAACAAAACCCCATCAACACATGCCTATAAAATGTTTTTGAGTTCAACTGGTCAAATATCATCAATAATGATAATTCATATTGAATAAATAATTAGCTTATAACTGAAAATGAGATAGAGAAGAAAGAGCAGAAATAAATTAGACACACCTAGCCAAAACTTATCAACTTTATGTCAGGTATTAACCTGAAATTTCAAAAATATAAAGAGAATGTCACACATGGAATGAATTATCAATCAATTCCGTTTTATAGCCCATTTTCCTTTACCAAGGGTTGGGCTTTTTGAAAGTTCTATTTCGAAGTCAGCCTTTCCATTCAGAGCGATCGAGTGGATTCGCACAAACCATGTCTAGCTTTCTCTTATCATTCAATATAAGCTCATTCCAAGTCTTTTTGGGCCTACTAGGCTTCTTGCAATTAGAAGCAGTTTAACATAATAGAACACAAAACAAGTCAAATTTTGTTGAACTATTCTCCATGAATGAATAAAAAACTCAAGTAGTTAATTGAATAAATAATTCAAAATTTATGTAAGAATAAGAAGTTTAATTTAAGCTCACTCCTTTCAAGTTCTCCCCCATTGAAGAGATCATACTTGAAATCTCCCCTTCTATCTTCATCTGCTCTTCATGCAAAGTTTCAGCAGCTTTCCTCGACTGCCCACCAGCTCCGTAAATAATTCTTTCTTTAACGGTTCTGACTTTTTTCATAGCAGTCACAAAATTTTCAGATTGTTCGTTTGACATGATTTTAGTTTTTCTTTGGAATAGATTTTTAAAAATATTATTTTTTTTTTGAAAATAATGGATATCTTGCTGTATTTTAAGTTAAGAACTTTTAACGACTATATTTATAATAGCCTATTGTTCCTTATAGAAGCAAGCTTTGTAAAAGTTTAAATGCCGGTGCTTTGAGAAAATTTAACTTACATAAAAATTTTTAATTTTTTAAAATTCCAAGTAATTCAAAACTAATTTACTTCATTCATTAATGAAAAAATTCATTTACTTCTAAAGAAACTATGTAGAAAAAAATCTTCACCACAGTTAGGCTTATATATTTCAAAAATGCTCATTTAATGAATCTTCTATTATTCATATTGAATAAAGTCCTCAACACTCAGGTGGCTAAGTATTGTTAGCTGCTTAATCAATAAATTGTTCATGGCCTTTAAAATCAATTTAAAAAATTACTAAGCTTTTTATCAAAAAAAACTTGATTTATTTCTATACTTGTATTCTTTTAAACTTCATTAAACTCTACTATTTCTTTTAAAGATTCTAAATTGCATTCAATTTGAATTTTTGAATAATAAATCATAGGAATTTGATTTTGTCAACTATTATTTCTAAAATAATAATAATATTTATTTCACAAAATAATTGACAGTTAAATAAATCAGTTATCTCGTATTGGTTCGAGAGCTTCTAGTGAAATATTTAATTTTCAATGCTTGATTTGGATTTCCAGTTCATTTTGGTGTTTTGTCTCCTGTATTCCGAGCAGCAAGAGATTTCTCTTTACACGCTCTTCAAAGATGGATTCTTTCTTCGAATCACTGCTTATGCCTCGGACGTTAAGAATGGTTAAATTCATTCGTGTTTGCAATTTCTTCGTTTTTCTCGAAGTTGATTGAAAGGCTCGTAAGATCCTTGCGAGGGCATCACTTGTCGGCCACGGTTTATTATTTCTATGATTTATTAAAAACTTAATTTTTATTAATTCTACATTTAATTGCTATTAATCCATTTAATTTTATTAAATGCTAGATTTTTAAGATGCTCTGTTTTTACGCTTATATTTAATCAAGATTAAAAATAGTGTTTTCCAGGCACGACATCATTAATAGAATTCGTGCAAACTAAATGAAAAAGTTCAAAAAAAGCATATCTCATAAAAATATAATTATAAAATCAAAAATAAAATTTAAAAAAACATTTTCATTATAAAACCCAATAAAAATACAGGAAAATTTTAATACAAGAGCACAAATATAAGATATCGATTAAAATAAATATAACTGAAATTTGAATATTATTTGATAATTAAAATAAATCACTTTTTCAATAAGCGCTACATAGAAAAATGAATAATCAAAACGGGATATTGTCATCCTCGAAAAGCTTTGACAAATTTTCCATCATAAGCTCGCTATCGACTAAATCGCCTGTAAAGTCCAAATCCCATTGTTGGAATGAAGGAATGTGGTCCGAAATGAGAGGGTCGTTGTTGGATATGAGGAATTGAGAATGATTCTCTATCGCGTTTTGTGGGACTAAGTGCTGCGGAAGATTTTTTGGTTGCATGGGATTCGTTAGTTGCTCTAGTTGAGTTTTTGGTTGTGGTTGTTGCTGTTGTACTGGATTTTTTGGTTGTTTTAAGGGAGTTTTTAGTTGTGAAAAGCATGTTGGTTGGGATGAAGAGTTATTTTGTTGTTGTAAAGAGACTGTTTGTTGTTGTGGGTTGTTTGCTTGTAAGGGATTTGTTTGTTGAAATTGAAGTGGCAATTGTTGGTTAAATACATTTTGTGAATCTTGTATGCTGTGTTGCTGAGAAACAGTCTGTGATTGCAACATTTTTGGCGGCTGATTAATAGAGTTAGGGAGATATTGCTTAGTAGGCTCAATGTAGTTAAGAATCTCTTCAATACTGATGGAATAGTCGTTTGAAACTACTGGTAGTTGAGTTATCGGGTTGTTTGTTGAATTTTGTTGTTTAGTGGTTAGATGTAACTGTTGTTGATTTTGTAGCTGTTGTTGGTTTAGTAATTGTTGCTGATTTTGTAGTTGATATTTGTTTGGCAACTGCTGTTGAAGTGCTATTTGTATTTGTGGCGGTGCTACTGTTTGTTGTAAATTTGATTGTTGTGGGTTTGACAGTTGTTGTGTGATTTGCGGTGGAAAAAATTTTGTTGTAACTTGGGATAGTTTTAGCTGTTGGTTTGTTAGTTGCGATGGTGTCAGCTGTTGAGGTGTTTTTTGCAATGCTAGTTGCTGATCTTTCAACTGTTTTGTTGGTTGTAGTTGTGTTAATTGCTGCAGGGATAACTGCGGTATGTGTTGGCTTGTTAGTTGTGGCGCTACGTATAGGAAATCAAGATTGGAAATTTCTTCAGACAAGACAGGTGCGAAGGTTTGTTTTTGTTCATTTTGAGTGAGTTCATTGACGAAGGAGTTGATGGTTTCAGCAAGCTGCGCCAATTCTTTGTCCTTGTCTTCTGTTCGATATATCCACAAAAGTTAATAAGGTTTAAATTTGATTAATATCATCAATGATACAGTTTTAAATGATGAGATATATAATGAAAGTTATTTTATTTAGTGAATAATTGTATGAATTTAACGGTTTCAATTTTATTAATTAATTTTTTATGAATATAAATAGTACAATCGCCCAATAATACTGAAGAAAATCTTTAAAATAAAAACAACCCAAGAACCTTGTTTCAAAGCCACAGAATCACCCTCAAGACAGAAGATGGGCAGTTTTCGGGGATCCCCAGCATCTATAACATTTTATCGTATGTTTATTCAAGCTACAATTGTTCAACTGATTATCACTACTGGATATCACACAAAGGACTTGATCCCGTTGTGAAAGTTGGCTTAATGTTATTACTTTCATGTTTTTTTTTCAAAATTTTGAATTTAATCACTTTTTAACATACAAAGCCAAACTAATCGTTTTGAGGATCATTAATTTTCTCACCTGCATAGACTGGTTGGGGAAGTGTGTTGTTTACCGTAAGAGTTGAAGGCACAAACTCAGTTTTAATAAAAAGATTGTTGTTTGAATTGTATTGACTGCTGCTATTTGAGTTACAGATCTGATTTCTGCTGCTGATGGCTCTTCTTTTGTTTCCAATTCCGTAGCGGTCTTCAAGTGATTAACATTTTTTTTATAAATATGTAGTTTAATTTTGGAGATGACTTGAAAAATATATTCTCTAATCGTACATTTCATTTCCGCACACTTGACTCACGTTCAAATATGTCAAAACTCAACAACAATTTCTACATATCAACACAAGCCACACACAAAACCACATTTCAACGCATATCCCACACACTACTGCACGCCACACACTACAGCATCCCACACACTACTGCATCCCACACACTTCTGCATCCCACACACTACTGCATCCCACACACTTCTGCATCCTACATACTACAGCATCCTACACACTACTGCATCTTAAAACATAATATCGCACACCTGTTTGGACAGGAGTGTATGTAAAAAGAATAGGCTTAGATATCTCTTTTGAAGACTTTTCTCTAAGAAAGAGCTTAACTTCCACATTGTGCCTGATGTTTCGATCATGGAAGGGTGGCACTCGGCATACTATGGCACACTGCGGCAAGTTAATGTTGGGTTTAATCTTTAAAGATTTGCCTTCAAAGCCATTCAAATGAATAGAATTCATACAAAGTATTCTATTTCACGCAACCAAAGCATTTACCAAAAATAATCTTTGCCAGATTAACACCATCTTTTTTATTTCCTTATATAACCTTGCAAACCCCCAAAGCCCAACCATTCAACAGCATTCCCACCACAAACCTCTTTGAAGACATCTGTGGATGCAAAGCTCCCACATCCCTCCCATGCTCCATGGGAAAACACCACTTCAATGTCGTCTGAAGATATTTAAAAGTAAAATTCACTTTCAATATAATTTATTTGTATAGCACTTAATAAACACAAATAATGATACCTTTTTTGACTTTGTTACACAGTATGAAAAGCTCTTCTCCTCCCACAGCTTCACACGTGGTTAAACTGACTCGCACTATGGTGGCGTCAGTGCAGTGTTCTTGGGTTTGTGGTGAGATTGTTCAGTTTGATTATGGTTGTGTGAATTTGATTACAAGGGTGTGAAATATTAGTTTTTTTCTTGTTTTTTATATTACGTAATGTTTTATAAACTAGAGTTTATTCAATGTCATAGGTTTTGAATTATGAAGATATTAATCTTATCTAATTATCCAACACGTTTGCATATTATAAAGATAGAACCTACTTTTATCGGTGATTTGGTGCGAGATAGCACTGGCTAGAAGCCTGAAAGTGTTGCTGCAAATCACTTGGAACATTAAGCAGACAGTCGTCATGTTTATAGAACTCAAATTTCTAGGTACATTACCTACAGTTTGTGGTTGGGAGGGTGATGGTAGGTGGGAATGTATGAGTGGGCAAATTATGGATGGGTGGTTGGGTGATAGACGGATGGTTGGGGAGAGATGGGTGGTTAAGGTGAGAGATAGGTGGATGGATGGGTGGGTAAGTATTATATAGAGGGGTGGGTGGGTTAGAGATAGGTAAGTTGATGAATAGTTAAGCTGGGCATGGATGCTTTGATAGATGCGTAGGTAAGTAGATGGATCTACAGATAATTAGACTTTTAGTGAATTAAAACAAACCAATGTATTAAATTCTTGCACAGTTTTTAAGTTTTTACAACCGAGCCATTTTTTATACGTTTTTTATATAATTATCTCATTTTTTACTGAATTTTTTAAATCTTGCTTATTTAGTTGTAATTAAGTTTATCTTTATCACCAAAGTCTTTCATCGTGTTCTTGATTATTAGATGGTTATTCATTAAGCTACCTATCTTCAAACTTATAAGGATTTACGTTAATCGTTCATTGCAAATATATACAAGTTGTTTCATAGAGCGATTAGGAACTGAACCTAAACAACACAGAAAATATAACTCAGACACACCTTATATCATTCTCTCATTATATCTTACATTACCAATTACTAGAGGAATCGTATGAGTGTTTTTCTGCTTTTAAAATATTTTAATAGTTGTTTAAACACGGACTTAGCTTCAATATCCAATATCGTTTGAACTTCAAAATGCAAAAGTCCTCTCAAAATCATATATCTATTCGCTATACTATCCATGTAACTATTCATGAAATACCCCTGATAATACAAGTTTGTCTTACGAAAAGCTTTGTGAATTATGTTTATAAATTTTATTGTTGGCTCGCCTCATTACATATTTATAAAACATTCAAACATAATGAAATAAACTCACATTCTGGCACTAATCTCTTTTTCTGCTCCAAAAACTGTGAAACGTCGTCTTTTTTGCAGCATTGTATGCCAACGTTGGTGAAACTATTAATTGGTTTACACCGTTAATATACATAACGATAAATTCAACCTCACAATTTTTTTAAACATTAATTTTTAAAAATGTTCACTATATATGTAGTACAATATTATGCAAGCTTACAAACGTAATACCAAGCTGACACATAATACATTAAATATTCATATGTATACACACATATACACAAAAAACCATGATATACATATTCATATAAATTGTGATACTTAACTTCAATGTTTAAAGATAATGATTTTTTTAAACCAAGGTGAAATAAAGAGATTTTTGAACAATATCAGTTGTAATTAAAACTACCAAGCTTTCCGTTATCAATGTTAAATTTTAAATTATAAAGGCTTTTAAGAAAACACGTTAGCTCAATATTAAACAAATACAACCTGAAACACAACTCATTGAAAGATTTATACAAATAAAAAAGGGTATAAATAACATGGTACACAACCCCCACCTAATCTCGCTCCCATGCGGTGCTAATGGAGAGGTGGTGCATTCATACAAGCCTTCTTCAGTACAGCTGTCTCCCACTAGTTTAAATGGATGTAATTCTCCTGTGTTTTATAATGGTGGTAGTAGTAGTTATAATAATAATAATAAAATTATTAATTACTTATATAGCGCTTCTTAAGCATCGTTTAGAGGCGCTGTGCTATGAACTGCTTAAAGAAGGTTTTTAGGTTTTTAAAAAAAATAGGAAGAAGATTTAAGATTAGGAGGAATAGAGTTTCAGAGAAGTGGATCAGAAAATGAAAAAGAATTATTATGAAAAATGGTTGTACTACATAATAAAGAGTAATGGTTAAGGAGCAAGTTGTGTCTGTAATTTTGAAGAATAATTGTATAAAATTGAAAATGATGAGCATAAATATCAACATGAAAAAAAATTCGAAGTTAAAATTACAATAAAAACCATCAAATAATATATTAATAAAAATCATTCATGAATAAATACCATAAAAAAATAACAAAAAATAATAATAGTTAACTATCATCGAGTTAATTAATAATCTGTTAACCTTTTAATCAATTAATTATGAATCACCTTCCGGAGTGACACAGAATGCCCTGACAGTAACGGGAGAACTAACGTTGTAGATCTGAGGGTAATATACTGGTTTTATGGGCGTTCTATAATGTAGAGTTATCAAGTACAAGTTCTAATAATGATGGGAGGTACTGATGCTTTATGGTGAGGTCTAAATTATCAGAGATTATGGGCTTTTTGAAACATTTATTTGAAGTCTTCATTGGGAAGTTAACGTCAAAAATTTGATGTTTTACTTTATATGATAATGTACTTTACAATAAAAACTTTAAAAACATCAATTGAGTATAGCCTTAGGCTATATAAGGCTAAACTTATCGAAAATTATAGCTTTTCTTTTAAATAAACGTATGAATTATCAATTGATGTTTTTAAAGGTTAATTTCTATACAAAACATACATGAGATGTCTCTAAAAACTTGACAATAATATATATGTAACTAATAATAAGTGATTGATAGTAATAACGTACATTATTATGTGATAACGTTTATGATAATTTTGGCTTGTTTTATTGTGAACCAAAAGCTTCTATCTAATAAAAATCAAAAAATTGTGTTTTTCAAATTTATCTAATATGTATACAAAACGGCGGTAGAATCTTTAAAGAAATTCATGGAAACCATTGTCTACTGGTTGATTAAAAAGAAATGATACTAATTGGTTGGAATTATTATTAATAACGTTAGTTATGTAGTAAAATATCTTATTTGAATACATGACAGTGCTCGATACTACTAAGGTAACGTAGTTTTTTTGAGGTATTATGTGATTATTCAATAACTTAATTTTTAGATAGTTTCTTCAAATTTTTACGAATTTTTCTTTGAAAAAAAGTTCATATTGGTCGTTTTATCTTCTTTTTATAGACACCACATGATTCAAGATTCTTCTCAACCTCTTGCTATCACTGCATATTCCTTTTAGAGAATGCTTGGATTGGTTCATTCCAGTTCATTTATAGTTGGAAGGTCAAGTTTTTTTTATATTGTCCACTATGTATGAAAAGGTTATTCTCGCTTTTTATAGACTTTAAGGGTTCTTGTAAGCGAAATTTTCTTCTGGGAGTCTTATTGGATTTTCTAACAAGTTGAGGCGTTTTCTTTTGATTGCCTTTATTTAAAAAAAACATCTAAAAATTTTAATCAAAACTGGTCTTTACTGAAACTTAATCATAATTCAAATGCTAAAGCTAACGTCAATAGCAATGAAAGTTATAACAATGAGAATAATAGCAAAATGATGAACCAAAGAGTCTTACTCGAATTGTAGGGTACCTAGGGGATGCGTCGGTATGGTGTTCGCCATAGATGTTGCCTGCCTTTCTAGATTCTGTATAAGTTTAATCTTTGTTATGAAGTGATTTGAGGTTTTTTGAAATGGGTCTATAATGACACAATCGGAGCATTATTTAAGTTATTCGCCTTGATTGATGATTATGATTGGTGATAAATTATTTTTTTTCAAATTTCTCAGAGGCTATATAAATTATTTCATTCTATAAATAGTTTAGTGTTTATTTTAAAATATGAAATTAAATTTTAAATGAACCCAGCACCCACGTGGTCAAACACTTTCGGGGCTTAAGAGTTTTAAATAAAATTCCATAAAAGATGAAATTGGTGTTGGTGTATAAATAAGAAAATTTGATGTTGGAGTTAGTTATATTCACCTGTTATGTATCTGAAGCGGAGGGCTTTCTTTTTGGGCTGTTCTACAATCTCGATGGAGGGCAGTAGGAAAGAAGACCTCAAGAAGTCCATGTTTGAGTGCCGTCAAATTTTAAAACTGGTCTTCACTGCAGCTATAAGTGTTTGGAGTATTTTTTTTCCACGATTCAATAACACTATCGCTAGTATTTCAAACTATGTAAGATTATATTGACTTTCACTTAACTATGTTTTAGTTAAATGTCGAGTTCTATGAAGAGAACTTCGAAATTTGACTAACTAAATAGAACATTTGAATCTCTCAATGAATTAAGGATGTTAGCACTGGTTTATTAAAAGAAACAATTATGTTTAACCTGGAAATATCTTTTCGAAATATACATCAAATTGAAATTTTTAAATTTCAAAAAGTTAAATAAATGCATTGAATGGTCAGATTTAGTGTGAAAAAAATCATTTGTAAGCTCTAATTGTAAGAATTTAGCTTTAATAGAGGTTTTCAAATGAGGAAGTAAAAGTATGTTCTATTTTTAAGTATTTTATTGAAACAGATTGAGACTGAAATTTTTTAATAAACTTTTTAGTTTTTCATAAAATTTTATTACTTGTTTATCTATTTATATTTTTGATTGAATAATTAACTTTTCGCAAAATCTAATTTATTTTGCTTTCTACCTCTGCCTTTTTCTGAAAGTCGAAATATTTTTATGGCTAAATTAATCAAAAAATAATATTCCTTATGTGAAATTTTTTCGTTGTAATGGAAATAAAACCACACAAGGTTTCCAATTATTTTTCCGTGTTTTTTTCTTTTTCAATGTTATGCAACATTTTTTGTCATTTATCTCTGAAATTTATTGAAATAAGTAAAAAAATATTTTCAAAAGTTTAAAAAGCATTAATTATTTAACAAAATGAAAATATTTTTTTACTATCAATTGAAACTTTGCAGCAGAGCTTATTAAAAAGTTCACTAAAAAAAGAAGATTATGACATAAGACTAGACATGAATGATAGCGAGCTTTCACTTCCTCCTTCTTTGAGGTTACTATATATATCATTTCCAAATCTTTTATTCAAAAATTATTTATTGTGTGAGGCATTTTAATGGATTGTTCATCATATTCATAGTCCCATCTTTATGGGGTTAGTTATATCTGTAAAATATTTTTTTAATGTGTTTCTGTGAATGGAAGTTCTAAATGCATGTATTTGGTGGCAGGAAAAAGTTGTCAGAGCATTTCAAAAGAATTGAGTGTGAGTTTGAGAACCTCTACATCGAAAATGTCTCATGTGAGTCGCTCAATATTTATTGCATGATGTATAAAAAACTCAAAATATATAGTAAAATCATTTTTTTATAAACACATCTCAGGCTTTTCTACTTCATTTTTGCATAATGGTTTTATCAAAATTATATTTCGCATTGTTTTTACTTTTCTATGTAGATATAGTAATATAATACCACAATTATCATTTTTATTGTTATTCTAAACATAATTTTTATCATTACTGAGCAGTGCAAGAAAAGGTTGAGATGTTGACCGAAAGGCTCGATAGATTAACTGGAATGAAGGATGAATTAGATCTTGATGTCAGCAATCCTGCTAATATGACTCAAATAAATAGGTCATCTAATAAAAAACCTTCAGGAGGTTTGTAGATATCTTTTATTGCTTCGAGCATTTCAATGTTGTCATTATTTATACAGGAATTCAGTTTTCACAACGAATTAAATCAACATACAAAACTTCAACCAATAAAATCGTATCTAGCTTCAAAACTACATCTTACTCATTCAGGTATTAAACACACATTATACACCTATACATCACACAAAACTTAAAAAACATAAACTCATGCACACTACTTTCATATACAATGATTTCCTTAGCAAAGCCAGAAACAAGCATACTCTTTAAAATCACATGCACACACACACACACTTACACAGACTGATGAAAGAGTTCAAGGGACACAGGGATGGAGTGTGGGAAGTGAACTCATCCAAAATTGAACCTTCCTTCATTGCCACTGCTTCTGCTGGTCTGTTGTGTATATTTATTTTTATTATTATAGCCGACTGCTGTATACCCCAGCTACTGGGATGCCTACAGCAGTATAATCTAATATGGATATTATTTATTTTATATTTTTATTATTTTCATTAATTTTATTATTATACCCACATAGACCACACTGCTTGTTTATGGGCAGTGTCAAGTGCTTTGTGCATAGCCCAGTACACGGGACACAAAGGCTCTGTGAACTCCATACGGCCCCACCCCTCAAACCCCGACCTCTTTCTCACCTCCTCTGGTGACGAGAAAACTCATGTTTGGAGGTTCAATATTGCACAGTCGCCACTTCTTGATGTGTCCTTCAATGCTTCCAGAAACACGGTGTGTGGTGTAGTCTTGAGTGGCTGGAGGTGATGGTGGTGGGGTTAGGAGGGATGTAAGCATAATAATAGTATATTTAAATAAAAATTTATTAAAACGAAGTTTTTTTTATAACTTTATTTGATTCCTACCTAAGTAATTTAGCTTGAATTACATTCCATTAATTTCATCAAGGCCCTAATAAATGAAATTGCAGAAAAATTCATCGGAAGAAGACCTCGAGATTTCATTGGAGATGGACGAGGTGGAAGGTGGGTGACCCAACTCATCATCATGACCTTTTTAACACCAATGCACCAATGATGACAGTCACTGTACCAGAAGAAAGACTTGAGCCTACAGGGATCAACAAGCCTGACCTGGAACTATCAGGTCACATGGGAGTGGTTGTGGCAGCTGATTGGATGTACAATGGCAACCACGTGATCACGGCTTCTTGGGACCACACTGCGAACATGTATGACGTTGAAAAAGGATCAATTATCAACTGCTTCACTGGTCTGCATTCAGTTTATTTTTGTTCATTATTTAAATGTTAAAGAGATATTAATACACCATCACGCTGTAATGGTTTATGCAACTAACATCTACCACACCAGGACACGACCAGCCTCTGACAAATGTCAACACGCACCCATCCCAAGAACTAGTACTCACCTCTTCCAAGGACACCACATTCCGACTGTGGGACCTTCGTGATCCTGCCATGAAAGTCAACGTCTTTCAGGGACACAGCAGGTTTAAAAGGCAGAAATTTTTTGTTACAATAAACGCTCAACGTCAATTCAATTTTTCATGAAGTTTTTTGATGGTTGTTTTTGTAGTATTATTTTAATGTCTCAACATGCATTTTCGCCACAGAGCTGTGACGACTGCAGTGTTTGCGGGGGGAGACTGCATCGTGTCAGGCAGTGATGATCGATCTATCAAGGTAACACTTCTCTTTATCCGATGTTATCAAAAGATTCCAATACATAACATTACGTTGCAGGTGTGGGACCTAAAGAACCTAAGGTCTCCCACAGCCACCATCCGCATGGACTCCTCTGTTAACAGGTGGTATTTGTATGTTCAAAACTTTAATTTCATACAACGCCATCATAACGGCTTCAATTATCTTCACTATCTTTCACATGGTACTCTCACTTCATCACCACACACCCTGCCACAACATCACTACTCAACACACTACACCACAACATCACAACTCAACACGCCACAACATCACTACTCAACACACCACAACATCACCACTTCTCACCCCCATCGCCAAGGTTGTGCATATCAGTGCAGAATAACCTGATAGCAGCTCCTCAAGACAATTGCCATTTGAGATTATATGACCTGAGTGGCAATCGACAAGGAAGGCTAAATAAGATGGCCAAGGTTGTGTGGTGTGATGTGGTAAAATATAATGTGATTTATGGAAGTTTAGTTTAGTGTGTTATGCTATGGTGTTAGGTAGTGTAGTGTGTTTTGGTTTAATATTGTTATTTATAGTGTAGTACGTTGTGGTGTCATGATGGTAGTGTTTCTATATTTCTACTGATTTTTTTTCACCATTAAACTATTAACATTACCACATCAACAGAGTCACACCCATATGTTGAGCAGTGCAGCCTGGAGCGAATCAAGCCTTTGCAACCTCTTCACGTGTGGTTTCGATCGTAAAGTCTTGGGCTGGAGCGTTTATCAACAAACCGAGAAGTGATGCCTTTAGGCAATCTCGCGCAGTATTTCAAATGTATCTGCATTTTTGATATATTGGTGAAGGCAGCATGCTGTTTGATGGATAGATTGTGTTATGCAGCATGTGCGCAGTTTCACTGCGGCATAGGTAATGATGTTGAAGGTTGCTCAATCCCCTTGGTGGTCTGTAGTTCCATTGCTTCACGAGTCGTATATGACTCTTAGTATTATTGTTTTTGTTGTTATTTATATTATTATTGTTATTATTATTATTATTCATATAATTTTTTACGCTTATTTTTATTATTACTATCATTATTATCTTCAATACCTATAATTTTATTATTGTTGTTTTTAATCTATTGGCTTATCGGCTGAGTATTGCATCCATATTGATTTAAATAATTCAACCTCTGTATCCTATTCAGTTCTACATCATCATTTGATACGATCAAATCTATTAGTTTTTTTTGATATCTTTTTTCAATTATTTTCAGCGTCGTTGTTAGCATAGTTGTATTATATCACATCTATGGTTTATCTAATCTTTTGTTTTTTCCCATCCATCACCGTTCATCTTTGCTTTCCGTTTAGTTTTGCCATCATTTTTCATTTATTGTTGTTTCCATAATTCTGTGTTTGTGTGTTAGGAGTTTCATCTCCATATGTTCTTAATTTACAACGCTATAGTTTTTTTCCATATATGAAAAATCACATACGTAACACATCTACCTTAAAATACATCCCCCACAAACACAGGATACATACTTCATAAAGCATTTATAATGCCACCATACAGTCTCCTAGTCTTCTTAAGTATTATCGTTTGTCTGTGTGTCTTTGTGGTAATGTCTCGATAGAAACATTGGTAAACACAGCTTTGATGACAATTATTTAAAGTTCTTATAGCTATTTATATTGCTTACACTCAACACGGAATGGCTCTAATGATTCAGATATTATAACTATTTTGATAGGATATTAGATATAAGCCTTTAAGTTCGAAGGTTTTGACTGCTTTCTTTTGTTTTATTTTTTATTCAAAATTTAAATTCTCATCTTTTTCTATTCAAAACCCAACATTTGAAAATACCCTCGAGTTATCGTTATAATTGTTTCTTTTACAATCGAAATTATTATGACTTGACTTTCGTCAATGCATTATTTAACCATTTGTAATATAATATTACTCATGTATTGTTAGTGCGTGTATTATTTTATTAATATTTTTGTTTTTTTTATTATTATTTTGTTTTTCTAATTACTCATAGAAATCAAATACAAGCCTCACTTAATACTCGCCATAGTTTATATGGGTTTTGTGGGAAGTGATTGATTTAAAATTTGAGCTTGTATTAACTTTTAATCTATTTAAAAAATATTTTCAATAAATGATTTTTACTATAGTTTTAATAAAAGATGCTAAAAATAGTTCAAAATATTAGCCTACAAAGAATATGTTTATTTTAGGTGAAATAATCAAATTTTATGTTAATAACAATTCTAAAAATAGTTTCGAACAATATGCTAAAAATAGGTTATAGGAATAATTTTGATTTATATAGTTCTAATAAATATTTTAAAATTTCAATTATGAAAAACTTTTCAGCAATCGATCCTACAATCTTAACCTACAATTAAGAAGGTTAAATACCACAAAAGATTTTCAAAAGGTTATTTCAAAACTTTTCAATCTTTTAGAAACCATCATCATACAACAACCTTAGTTATCAATATTAACTAATGAACCTTAAGCTTTTTTCAATTTTTGAAAGCAAGTATTATACAACCCTACTTGAATTTCCACAACGATCATTGCAAACCCATCAGATGTAGCTCCCATACAGTTTCTTCCTTAGTGAAGGCTTCGATCTCTCTATCAGTGGCGTTCTTTCTTGGGTGCTTCTGTGAGATCATTGTTAATATATAAGATAAATGTAACCATGAAGTGTCAGTAAAAGTATTATAGCTATTACTTTGTTTTAAAAAATTTTTGAAAAACTCTAAAGCCATAATTAATTTTGAAAAACTGTGATCGATTCAAAAGTGATCCTACCTTGAAAGTTGCGTGAAGATTTCTTCTTCCTCATCTTCATCTTTTCGCTCTTTTCTTTCCCCGTAATTTATACTACTTTCTTTTGTTTGATTGTACTTTTTTGGATTTATGTCGTCCAAATTTGAAAATGTGTTAACATAGTTTTCTGGTTGTTTTTCGATCCATTTTCCGATGCAGTCTTGCTGAAGAGCGTTAAAATGGGGAAACTTTTCATTCAGGGTCAGAAACAAGTCGTTGTCTGCGAGGTTTTTAACGAGAGGTTGTTGGGGGAAGATGAGTGTAGACATGAGTGGGTGGTAGAGACAAGGAAGTGGGTGTAGAGGGTAAATGAGGGAAGGTAGGTTCATATAGAGAACCATCAAATCACCTGGGGATAAACTTGGGGTTAAATCTTTCAATTGGAAGCTAATTGATAGTCACCATAGTTTTGGAAAACTTCATCATAGGCAGCATCTAATTGCCCTCCATCTCCCTCATCGTCCAACAATTTCCTACCCGCTTGAAACGTTCCTACTAACAACACCTTGGTTATAATAATAACAAGATGTATCTAATGCTTACATAGCCTTAAGTAGTAGAACCTTGTGAACAAGAAGAGCCCCGTCAGATAGGTCGTTATCGTTTTTGTAATGTAGGGATTCAATGGCAAGCTCGTCTGCTGTGAATTTGTGCAGTGCGTGTTTTATATACATAACCTTGTCGTAATCCTTTCCCGCTACACACACACTCGTTCTCTTCCACATCTAAATGAGGCATTGTTCAGTTATGTTTAATTAAGTAAGTTCAAACGTTAATTGATAAATTACAGATGTGGTTAACCAAATAAAAAAAAACCGTTCTGTTGTAGAATCCCTTCCTGTTCTTTCGCACGTATTCATTTCCTCCCAGCCACCTCGAGTACCACCTTTGTTCATTATATTTGTTCTCTTAATGTTAAAACTAAGCCAGTTATGAATTTGAAAAAAATTGATTTAGTTATTTTTAAAGTGGTTCTGAGAATGAAACTCTAAAAATTCATTTTCAAGTTTTATTGATTTATTTATACTCGGTTTGCTGAGGTGACTGGAAAAGGTTTCCATCCATGATGTAATTTATGAAGTTTGACATTTTTCCAGAGATGTTGAAGCTTGTAAAAGAAATTAATGATGAAAGCAGAAATAAGCTACAATGGCATTATAAAGAAATCTTGTTACTTGTTTTTCTAATATAGTCAGAACTGTTTTATATGAACAAAATTTTATTTGGCACAGTTGATTATAATTTATCTTGCATAGCTAATTAGTTTAGCATTGAGTTTTGAGATGTATTTGTGATGTAAGTCGTTTCAAAGTAACACTACTGATCGTGATCTGGTTTAATAATGCTCACAATTCGATCAACTTTATTTACTTTTAGTTATTTAATAATTATGAAACTTTTTAGCTATTTTTATTCCAAAATTTAAAAAGACTAAAAGGGTTTTTGAGAAATATCATTTTCCATTACAATTCGTGAATGTCATTTGAACATTTTTTTAAAAATCGTAATATAAATAAAAATCTCATGTTAGAATGAAATAAAATATATCATTGAAATTATGTTATAATGAGCTCATATGCTTCATCATTTGGCGGGAAAGTATTTTAGTCGTGGTTGCTCTTCTATCTTTTATCTCTTTTTATTTTATTTTAAACAAGAGTAAAAGATATATGGAAATTAATTTTGGGTTTAATGGCTGAAAAGCGTTTTTCTTCATCCAACAGCCACTACAAATGGTTCATGGTATGGTTGGTTCGCTCCTTGTAAAGTCTACTTATCAGTTTTAACTATTCAATTTAAATTTTTACATTCACACTTATTTCAAAAGTATAAATTAAATATAAAGTAGCTATTAATTTCTTTAAGAATTCAGTCATAAAAGAACATACACAACTGAAAAACTGCAGAGTGCAGACAGAAAATCAATAGAGGAGTATAAGAGATTGGAGAAGATAGGAGAAGGAACATATGGAGTGGTGTATAAGGCCAAGCATGTTCCATCTGGAAGCATGGTTGCTTTGAAAAAGATCAGGCTTGATAGGTACATTTTCAATCATTCATTAAACATTAATTTTCATTTACTATTAAAGTATGTCATGATAAACGCTTGAAAATGATTTGAAGTGATCCTGAAGCAGGAGTTCCAAGCACCACGTTAAGAGAGATTTCACTACTCAAGGAGATTTCCAATCCACATGTCATCAAGTACTATAATTCAAACATTTTCATGATGTTATCATATTTCAATTTTTTATAGATTATTTGATTCACTAACCACTTTTCAACCCATCATGAAAATCAATATTAATGTTTTCACAAATCAAATACCATACATACCTCCCTTCCACCCCACATAGCCTTATAGACCAAGTGATCTGTAACAAAAGCATCTATTTGATATTCGAGTATCTGGATTGTGACCTTAAACAATACATGGATCACTACCCTGGGGGCTTAATGGCATCTCTGGTCAAAGTGGGTATTTGTAGTTCTATGGTGGGATATTATCAGTAACATGTGGCATGTGAGGCTTATAATACAGGGTGTTTGTGGAACTATGGTTTTTGATATGGCAAAATTGCCTGTATAATATGATAGTGTGGTGTGCTTAAAGTTCATATGTGTAACGCAGGCTTTTTAAATGATTTGATTAAATAAACTAAGTGTTAGTTTTCTATTATTTTGATTTTTTTTAACAAACTTGGTTATATTTACACATCTACATAAAATGGGTCTCTAAAACGGGGATAACCATAACATTACAGAGTTATATGCAACAGCTGCTCGAGGGTCTTAAACACTGCCACATGTTGAGAGTCCTTCATCGGGATATCAAACCACAAAATCTCCTCATTGATTCCAATGGTGCTTGAGTGTGGATGTGTGTTTATGTTCAGGATGAATGTATGGTTTTGTAGTTAACTTGGTGCATTTATAAGGAAAAGGTAGATAAATGTATTGATGGTGGATGGGTAGGGATGGGCATGTTGATGTTGTAAGAAGGATGATGATTTTTTGAATGTTTCAACAGTAAAAACTCATTTAAACTTCAATATCACAACATGGAAGGCAACATAAAGATTGCAGATTTTGGACTAGCCAGAGAGTTTGCTTTCCCAGTCCGTGCCTACACACATGAGGTTGGGTCATTTTATATTATCATCAGCTCACTGATCAACTAAATCTCATATACAACAGGTAGTCACTCTGTGGTATAGAGCCCCAGAGATTCTGTTGGGTTTGCCTGTGTACATGGGATCTGTGGATGTTTGGAGTCTGGCATGCATCTTTGCTGAGATGGTTATATAGACATTCTTTGTTGAGTTGTTTAATGTCTCACTGAGGAGTATGCACTATGAACAGAATGATGATAATCCAATTAGAAACCATAAAAGTTAATGGTAATGATTTAGTGTGTCTTAAAATTGCTTAATACGTTTTATGGTTGTTCCAGACGTCGGGACGCCCGCTGTTTCCTGGAGATTCAGAAATTGACCAGCTCTTTAGCATGTTCAGAACTCTAGGTTTTAATATTTTTCTTGATATTTGTTATTTAAATTATAGCAAATGACGATTAACCTCATAACGGCAGGAACACCAAGTGAATCTACTTGGCCTGGAGTATCATCACTCCAGGACTACAAGAGCACATTCCCAAAGTGGAAACCACAAAACCTCAAAAACATCTTTCTCGACAAGCTGGATGATGCAGGTCTCGACCTCATCCAGGTGAAAACTTCGATAGTCACCATCATTATAAATATTCACCATGTTAACCTTTTACAGAAAATGCTAGTTTATTGTCCTCCCAAACGACTCTCCGCCATGCAATGTCTTAAACATCACTATTTTAAGGTTTAATTATTATCAATTATTTACACCTCTTGTTAATTATTTTGTTTCAATGCAGGATGTGTCGCTGGTCAAGCCAAAATTTCCATTAAAATAATCAGAACCGTGTCAATTGTTCATCTATGTACATAAATTTAATTTATTTTAACGGTGGATTTTCGTTTTCTAATAAACCTCCAATCTTGTTTCCAATAAGTTTAATTTTTATTTTAAAATTTTCAGCAAAAATGCAAAACTGATGTACGAAAATTTTCGAAATCCAAATCTAAAGCCCACATCACGAAGCAAAATAAGTTAAATATGTGCGAAGGTTTACAGGTCACAGAAGGGAAGATCTCGGCTTCTGGCTTGGTGGTGTGTGGAGACGTGGTTCACTTCTTGGTGGGGGTCTCCAAATACATGCAGACCATGTACTTCTAAGGCTCTGGCGTGTGACATTTGCCACGGTTTCAAGTTGGAGGAGTCGATGTTGATGTGCTTACGCTCAATGTGAGCAACCGGGATTTGGTGCTTGATAGTGCGTGTTTCCGTGTAAGCTTCTGGGAAGTCTGTCTCGATGAGCACTTCTTGACTGCACAATCTGTTCACTGACGGCTGAATCTCTTTGTTGCTCACCACTGTTTTGTGCACCACACTGTTTTAAAAATTATATATATATTTTGAAGTAACCAAAAAAGTGAGAAATAGCGAAATCTTACTGTTCGACAACATGAGTTTGAGGCTTGACTGGTTGATCTTGTTTAAAATATATATGTCCATGAATGGGCTGGTCTACGCCTCTCTTCTCTATGCGTTGAGGTTCAGTGGCGTCAGTGAAGGTGGGCAGGCCTTCAAGGAGAGACTGCAGTTTCAAAAAGTCGTCATAAAGTCCTTTTGTTTGGTCTCTCGCTTTGTTCACGATTTCATGCTTGTTCTGCTTTAGAACTTTCTCAAAGTCTTCTTGTTCTAAAGCACAATTTTGATATTTCTCGGGAACATAGATTCCTTCCGAAAGAGCCGAACCAATCAAGTTTCCCATTCCTGTAAAATAAAAGACATTGGCGAGAAGTTCACCCTTTGTCTTTATAGGAGCAGTTGTGGCGGTGGTGGAAGGCTCAGTTTTTTGTGTTGTGCTAACGGCCGGTTGAGATTTGCTTGCATCTGTCGTGGTTGTTTTAGCCGAAACTGTTGTAGTTTTTGCTGTTGTTGAAGCAGAAGATACAGCTGCAACAGTTGTTGTTGCTGCTGTAGTTGAGATCGTTGTTTTTGCAGCTGTTGTCGTTGTTGTTGTTTTTGCAGCAGTTGTTGTCGTTGTTTTCGCAGTAGTAGTTGTAGAAGGTTGCGTTGTTGTCTTTGCAGTAGTGGTTGTGGTTGTAGCAGGTTGTGCTGTTGTCTTCGTAGAAGTGTTTGTTGTTGGTTGTTGAGAAACCTCAGTTTTCACTGGTTGTTTAGTTTCTTCTTTGGGTTTTTCAACTACTTTCGTCGTCTCAGTGCTCTTTTTTGCAGCCTCTTCAGCTGGTTTTTGAGTCTCAGTTGTTTTTGCAGATTCAACCTTTTTCACTTCTGATGTTTTAGTGGCATCAGCCGCTTTTGAAGCTTCAACTTTTTTAGGTTGTTTAGTTTCTTTGCCTGCTTCCACTGGCTTCGCAGGCTCTGCAGGTTTTGGTGGTTCGACTTTTTTTGGCGTCTCTGCAGGTTTGCTTTCTATTTTTTTTTCTTCTAGTTTTTTCGTTTCTGTATTTTTAGCGGCTTCAACCGGTTTATCTTGTGTTTTGTTTCCAGGTTTTGTTTCTGAAAGTTTTGGCTCAGTTTTGGGTGTTTCAGCAGTTTTTGCAGGTTCAGGTTTTTTAAGAGGTTCATTAGGCTTTGCAGGCGTTTTAGCGGGTTCAGCGGGTTTCGGTACAGTCTTTGGAGGCTCAGCTGGCTGTTTAACTCCATTAGCTTTGGGATCTGTTTTAACTCCGTTAGCTTTAGGATCAGTTTTAGCTCCATTAATTTTGGAGACCGGTTTGAGTCCAAATTTGGTGGCCGGTGAGGGCTCTGTTTTGTTGAACTGTGCCATTCTGTTGGCTCTGTGGTGGAGTGATGATAGTAGTAGTGTTTGCACCCAAAGTGCAAAATATAAAAAAAGATTAAAAGTATAATGATTATAAGATTTTTTTTTGCTAAAGAAACTGATCTCTAATTTTTTATGTTTTTTTTTATTTTTCTAGCATCCAAAAACGAATCTGGTACTCGTTAACCTTGTCCATAAATCAAATTCTCGTGAGCATATTTTCAATTATACTTCAATGAAAAGTTTTGAATTAAAAAAGTCATTTTAGTTCTCCATTGCATTTGGTTGTAAGTAAATTTCTTAAGTTATAATAAACACTGATCGAATCAATTAATAAATTAATTAATGAAATCAAAAAAATACTTACAACGACATTTTGCAAACTGAGATAGTCCAAACCTAAAAAAAAATAAATCTATTCTAAAGGAACATCAATGGAATTTCATATTTGCTACCTGATAAACTGGAAGCAGAGAAGCTTATAGTGGAGTAAGACAGCATGGAAGTAGCATATGAGAGGGCCATAACATAATTTTATATGTGCGTTGGTGGTTTTAGCTCCCATATGTTGAGTATTATATTTGTATATTGCTTGTGGTATGCTTTTATA
Organism: Pterobdella sp. o SKG-2022; assembly: GCA_964035795.1. NCBI lineage: Eukaryota > Metazoa > Annelida > Clitellata > Hirudinida > Piscicolidae > Pterobdella > Pterobdella occidentalis. Next base: position 7,836,514 of record OZ038323.1, on the reverse strand, counting down.
TCGATTGAATCATAATGTTTTTAATATAGTATATTTTATATTGTTGTTATTTTTTTGTATTAGATGTCTATACCAGGTCTATTTTTGAATAGCAATCTTATATGCTTATATTTTAATTTTATGTTTTTTTCTATTAATTGTATTGTAATACTTTTCTCGAAGGATATTAATGTTTATTGTATCAATTATCGAGGTTAAATTTTTTGCAAAAAAATATTTCATCCCAAGATTTATTTTTATTTTTTAAAGCAAAAACATCTAATTTCATTTATGAACCAATCAAACTTTGCATAAAAGACTAAACAAATTTCTCTATATAGTAAAATTAGGAAAAAACATGTTTAATAGCAGCAGAAGGAATGAAAAAGTGTAAATAATAAAACTGGAGTCTAATAAACATCAAGATATATTTTTATCAATTAATATCATCACTCTTCAAAAGCTTATGAAGCGTATTTTTTCTTGAAAGAAGAGATTTTGCTTTCGTGCTTTTACGCAAGATATTTTGGCTTATTTATCTTTCGCTTTTTTAAACACTTTGAGAATTATTTTTATGTGAAGAAGGTTACTATTTCGTAGTATCGAGTTAGTCAAAATATTAAATTGAAAATATTTCATAAATAACGGAAAACACTTGAAGCTGATGAAAGAATTTCGAAAGAATAAAAAAATTGTTTGAATTCTTTGATTTTCTGTAAATTTTCGATTTTTAAAGTGTGAAAATTTTATCAGTTAAAAGTGCTTACAAATTCATGAAAAGCTTCAAATTTTTAAATTAAAATCTTGGATAAATACAATAAAATATTAAAACCTCAAATAACTTAAAACTTTCTTTAAAAAGTATAAAAAAAATCCAATTTGTTCAAAAATTCAAAAACATCTCAGTTTTTAACATTGCAATACTTATATTCAACACTTCAACTCATAAACTTTTTAAACTTCATTGCACTTTTCATAACTTGTCCTTTCTGGATTATAATGTCGTCTCACATGTTAAATATGTTGAGGTCTCGTTTGAACCCGTTAACATTACGTTTTGTAAATGTTTGTTGTACGAAAAAAATAGTTCAAAATATCAGAACATATCATATCTGTCGGTACTTCATACCAAAATGTTCACAGTATCAGTAACTTCATTCACAACTAAATCATTATTATAACTACAGACACAAAGCCACAATGGAGTAGGCCTGCCCCAGTTTTGCTTCAGAAAACGTTTTCTTCTACAGCCGCACAAGACGAAAACAAAGAAGAGAATAAAGAAGAAACCAAAGAGGATTATCACTCTATCATTAAGAATGACGAAAGAGGAAAAGGTTTTTTTTTATTTCTAGCTCAAAAAAGCATATTATTTTATTAACATAATAAATAATTTTAGAATGTAATGTAAAATTCTCAAATGTTCACGGCATATAACCTCTTATACAACAGGAGTGGCAGACAAGTTAGAGTTTCAGGCAGAAACAAGAAAGCTCTTAGACATCGTTGCCAAATCACTGTATTCAGAAAAAGAGGTATTTTATAATTTCCATATTTACCAATCAATAATCTTCAATTAGTTTCCCACCACATCAAAACCACTCACTTTTCATCATTATCATCACTACAGGTGTTTATAAGGGAACTTGTTTCCAATGCATCAGATGCTCTTGAGAAGTTCAGGTTGCATCATATGTTATAACCATAATGAAGACAGACATCAGGATACACTTAATTTCTGCTGTTATCAATTGTATCAAAAATTAGAAATACAACCTTGAAAACATAGGATGTAAATTTATTTTTTTGTGTATTATTGAGATAATAATGTTGATAATAACTAATATAATATTAATATCAACAACAAAAATAATGCCACATATTATAGGGTTTTTCAATTCAATTCAAAATCTTTGCAATTGCCTACCAAATTTTTGCAACTGACTTTCAAATCTTTGCATTTGCTTACAAAATTTTTGCAATTGATAACCAAATTTCAAAAAAAAATTAATTAAAAATAAATTAAATTTGATTATTTAAAAAACAAACGAAATTTTTTAGAAATTTTATTTTTTAAGTTCAAAATAAATTTTTAGATTGAAAAAAAAAACTGAAAATAAGTTTTTTTTGAGGTATCTTGAGCTTCTCTCTGAAAAGTACCAAGTACCGTGTTCTTAGTATTCGCGGTGCCAAACACTCGTCTACGGAACTCGTTTACGTACACTTAAAAAATTTCGAAAGGCTCAAAATTTGTTGTATGCGTTTTGTAGACAGAAATATTTCTTGACTTATTAGAAGTTTCTTCGCTGACATCGTACTCATACTAATTAGGCGAATCAGCTTGCTTGTGGTTTGGAGGGGATATTTTTCCTTCTTTTTTGGCGTTTCTATACTCTTCAGATGACTTTAAAAGTTTTTAAAACAGCACTTTATGGCACTTGAGAGTTTTATCAAACTGCAAATATATTTATAAAACTGTCAAAATATTTGATTATATATATAATCCGCGAATACTAAGAACACGGTACTTGGTACTTTTCAGAGAGAAGCTCAAGATACCTCAAAAAAACTTATTTTCAGTTTTTTTTTTCAATTTAAAAATTTATTTTGAACTTGGAAAAAATTTTTTTACAAAGTTTCGTTTGTTTTTTAAATAATCAAACTTGATTTTTTTTTGAAATTTGGTAATCAATTGAAAAAAATTTTGTGAGCAAATGCAAAGATTTGGAATTAATTTGCAAAAATTTGGTAGGCAATTGCTAAGATTTTGAATTGAATTGAAAAACCCTATATTGTAATACATCAACCATCAGGTACATACAGACACAGTCAACAGACCTTGCCCATTCATCAAAGCCTCTGGAGATCCACATTGCTCTTGATGATAACAAGAAGACCTTCACTATGCAGGTTAAGTATGGTGTTGTATAGTGGGGGAGTGTGGTGTAATGTTGGGAGATATGTGTAGGAAAGCAATGATGTTGGTGTGTAAGGTATAGTTTGGGATGTGTTTAAGGTGATGTCATATTGAAAGATGGTATAGTGTTGGAGAGACAGTTACATAACACTATGAATATAGTATCTTTAAAAATCATCATACACCTAATGTTTTTTCCACATCAAACCCAACAATAAAGTTATATCTTTAAACAATCAAATTAAAACCAAACCATCTTGTTGGTAGGACACGGGTCTTGGCATGTCAAAGGAGGAGATAATTGAGAACTTGGGAGTGATTGCCAAGTCTGGATCGAAGGTCAGTCACTGTACAATTGTGATTATAATGATGTTGACATGTGTATATGAACACTGTAAAAATCATGTGGTTAATATCTTTATATTGTTTGTAGTGTCTAACCTTATGACTGTGGGGATATAATACATTTAGAGTGATGAAAATTTTTAGATAATAAAAATCTTAACAGGCTTTCATTCAAGAGATGGAAAAGCAAGGGGTCAAAGGGCAAGTAGATAAGAACATTATTGGTGCGTTTCTTATCTAACTATAAATATATATAATAATCTATCTATACACCTATCTATATACCTATTTTTATATCTCTATGAGTTTAGCTATCTCAGTAAAAATATACTAAATCTTCTCATGTATGTACCTATCTACTTGTGTCAACCAAGGTCAGTTTGGAGTAGGATTTTACTCAACCTTCATGGTGGCAGAGAAGGTTGACGTCTTCACAAAGTCATACAAGGCAGACTCGCCTGCCTACAAATGGTCTTCTAAGGGGTTTGTGGTGTGGTAGGTATGTGTTGGTGAAGCTGTAGGTTTGTGTTAGTGGTATAATGGGTGTTTGGTGGTGGATAGATTTGTGATTTAATGCCTCTTAATTTATATACACTGCAGAGATGGGTCGTATGAGTTAAGCGAAGCAGAAAATGTGGATGCTGGTACCAAGATTGTTCTGCATCTCAAGGGAGACTCCTATGATTACGCCAAGGAGGAAGTTGTCAGAGGTTTACATTTGTTTTTAGTAGAATTAACTTGCTATTAACTCATCATCCATAGCATTTTAATAATAATAGATTATTATCATTTCAGCACACATCACTTAGTCATACCACCAAATACCACCCAACCATTTCACCACAAATAACTTAAACTTTTCAACATATGTCACTCGACCATTTCACCACACATCACCCACATTCCCATCACACAGACATAATAAAGAAGTACAGTAACTTTGTGGGAGTACCGATATACTTGAATGGTTTGAAGGTGAATGTGATTCAGCCATTGTGGATGTTGGAGCCTCGTGAAGTTGATGCTGGCATGCATGAGGACTTCTATCGGTGGGTGGGTTGTGGTGGTGGGTAGGTGGGGATTTTGATAGTGTTTAATAGTTGTATTATGTGTTGAATGAGTCTCATTAGCTTCAGTATTACTCTTAATATTATTATAGTGGTACCCATTTACAAGTAGTAGTACCGATGGTAGTGGTAATGTTTCTGCATGAAGCATGGACTCAATAGTAAAATTTTTGTCATATTGATAATAAGAATAATAATAATAACAATAAGTTTACTGCAACCACCCACAGCTTCATCTCAAACACCTTTGACAAGCCTCGATACTACCTCCACTACAACACTGACACTCCACTAAACATTCGTTCCCTCTTCTACATCCCTGAATATAAACCTAGTATGTGGTTTTTGTAATAATAATAATAATAATAAAAACAAGAAGAAAAATAAATATAGGGAAGTTTAACTCTGTGAGTTTCACTGTCAAAGTTATTATTACACTACGGTTCTTGTTATTATTGACCATCTATTGTAATTTATTATTATTGTTATTTTGTTTTTATTGTTATATCGATCCATGCCATAATTTGTTTAAATTGAAATGCTTCATTTTGTCTGAGTGTTTATCATTACATAGATTATGCCGTTATCACTTCTAATCTCATAGTTGTAGGAGTATAAAGATGGTTATTATGATTTTTATCGTTATTATTGTTATTAATTAATATTATTATTTTTATTCTTATTATTATTGCTATTATTTTATTATTATTGTTACTGCTATTGAAACCATCATGTCTACATTGTCAGCACTGTTCGACATGAGTCGGGAGACGGATGTGGGGGTTTCATTGTACAGCAGGAAAGTAATGATCATGCAGAAAGCCAACAATATTTTGCCCAGGTGGCTGAGGTTTGTCAAAGGTGGGTTTCTGTGCTGGGTGTTTAGATGGAGTGTGCGTGGATGGAAGGTAGACGAATAGATAAATTATAGATACAGACAGATAAGAAGGTAGGGAAAAACATGAATAGATTTTGAGTATAAAGATGAATTGTTGTATAGTTAAATTGATACATAGAGAAGCGTGTAGATAGACAAAAATCTAGATAAACTGACCAGATTAATAGATAGATAGATAGATAACACAAAAAACACCGTCATCAGGAGTGGTCGACAGTGAAGACATTCCATTGAACTTGAGCAGGGAATTGTTGCAGGATAGTTCTCTCATCAGGTGTGTGTTTTCATTAGTTTTATTTCTTATTGTTAACTTTGTTTTATGTGTTGACAACCTTCATTGGATTGTTATATTTGGTTTATGTTATTTTCTCGGAGTTTTTAGTCTTGTGGGTGTTGTATGAAATTATTTTTCTTTATGAGTATATTGCTATATAGTAGGCTGTATATTGAGTTGTGGAGTTTTATGGTGATGTTTAACTTTGATGTTGGTGAATATCAAGGCAACCATAACCTCAGGAAACTCCGATGGGTGTTAACCAATCGACTCCTCAAATTCCTGCTGGAGCAGTCTAAAAAAGACGCAGGTCTTATAATGTATACAATGATATAATATAGGGTTTTTCAATTCAATTCAAAATCTTAGCAATTGCCTACCAAATTTTTGCAAATTAATTCCAAATCTTTGCATTTGCTCACAAAATTTTTTTCAATTGATTACCAAATTTCAAAAAAAAATCAAGTTTGATTATTTAAAAAACAAACGAAACTTTGTAAAAAAATTTTTTCCAAGTTCAAAATAAATTTTTAAATTGAAAAAAAAAACTGAAAATAAGTTTTTTTTGAGGTATCTTGAGCTTCTCTCTGAAAAGTACCAAGTACCGTGTTCTTAGTATTCGCGGATTATATATATAATCAAATATTTTGACAGTTTTATAAATATATTTGCAGTTTGATAAAACTCTCAAGTGCCATAAAGTGCTGTTTTAAAAACTTTTAAAGTCATCTGAAGAGTATAGAAACGCCAAAAAAGAAGGAAAAATATCCCCTCCAAACCACAAGCAAGCTGATTCGCCTAATTAGTATGAGTACGATGTCAGCGAAGAAACTTCTAATAAGTCAAGAAATATTTCTGTCTACAAAACGCATACAACAAATTTTGAGCCTTTCGAAATTTTTTAAGTGTACGTAAACGAGTTCCGTAGACGAGTGTTTGGCACCGCGAATACTAAGAACACGGTACTTGGTACTTTTCAGAGAGAAGCTCAAGATACCTCAAAAAAAACTTATTTTCAATTTTTTTTTTCAATCTAAAAATTTATTTTGAACTTAAAAAATAAAATTTCTAAAAAATTTCGTTTGTTTTTTAAATAATCAAATTTAATTTATTTTTAATTAATTTTTTTTTGAAATTTGGTTATCAATTGCAAAAATTTTGTAAGCAAATGCATAGATTTGAATTGAATTGAAAAACCCTATAATATAAAAATATAATGTTTATTATGATGTACGTAATGATAACGATGGACGTCCAAGCCCATAAAGATAGGACTATGATGAACGGTATAGATTGGAGCTAAAGCATGCTGTTATGACAAAAGCACTATGAAGTATGAAGGAAAGAATCGAATAAATTACCCCCTATTCAGACCACTACATGGATTTCTACAAGGACTATGGCTTGTTCTTCAGGGAGGGCATTGTGACCACTCCTGAACAAGAACAAAGGGTATGTTTTCTCATTAACTTTTCTAACTGTTATCGTCTGTGTCATTATGACCTCGTCTTAATGAGACAATGAGACATTAAACGTGTACTAATAGTAATAATAATAATAATATCAACGCAAGTATTATTGTTAATACACGAAATATACCTCTAAAACCTTCATAGGTTAATTTCACTATAAACATACCCGTTATTATTGGCCTGATGTTAATTAATCATACTTTTCACTATACTATATTGTATTATATAATTATACTTTTTACTGTATTGTATTGTATATTAATATTGTATCACACTCGGTATTGTATTGTATCTTGATGCTATCAAGGAGGAAATCTCGAAGCTGTTGAGGTTCGAATCGTCCAAACTGCCTCCAGGGGAAGTGACATCATTGGGTGATTATGCGTCGAGGATGAAGGCGGGAGCCAGGAATATCTACTACCTCTCTGCTCCCAGGTAGATGTTGTGGTGAGGTGTGGTTGGCGTCTTTGGAGTTTGTCATTGAGATTACCACCCTTGTCATTGTATTGTAGTATCTATCTACTATATCATTTTCGAACTTAACTTACTCTATGAGAATGAGACTATAATGGAGATAAACGATGATATTGTATGTTATGCCTTCTTCAATCTCGACAATTTGCCATTACGCAGTCGTCAACTGGCGGAGACCTCCCCTTACATGGAAAGTTTGCAGAGCAAGGATGTCGAGGTTTTGTTCTGTTATGAACATTATGATGAGCTCGTTCTTATGAATTTAGGTGGGTACCATGGCGTGGTGGGGTGTTGTGTGTTGTGGTATGTTACGATATGGCCTTATATGGTGGGGTGTGGCGTTGTGTAGTGTTGTAACATAACGCGTTATGGTATGGTGTGATGCGGTATGGTGTGGTGTATGTATTATGATGTAATGTTGATTTGATCAATACATCAAAAACCTCAACAGGGCAGTTCGACAAGAAGTACTTGAAGTCAGTGGAAAATGAAACATCGCCTGAAACGGCTGATAAGTCTTCAACTGAAGAAACAACTACCTCTGGTGATCAAGGTAGGAAATATGATCGATTTAGTATCATTAGATTTAAAACACATTCACAATCAAACATACATACACACAAACAACACCCGTACATTCACAGACTCCTTGAGTCCAGAAGAGAGTAGTGACTTGTGTTCATGGGTGCAAGTGGTGTTGGGGAACCGGGCAAGCAAAGTTGTGGTATGTTTCACTATCATTATCCCTATCAAAGACAACAGTTATTAATACACATTGGACGTATACTCACTATGAACCCAAGTCCAACCCATGCTAGCATGGAAACAGACATGAAATAAGTATACATTACTCTAATCAATGAAATCACTTTCCTTAAACACACGACAGGGAAGCAAACGTTTAGTGAGTCACCCATGCATCTTGTCAGTCAATGAAATGGGCGCTGCAAGGCACTTCCTCAAGACTGCTCTGGCTGATCGGTGGGTTGTGGGTGAAAGTTGTAGTGCCATCAAGAGGGTAAAGTATTTCAACTTGGGCATATCACTTAAAGGGTTCATTATATTATTTGGTTGAATCGATTGATGTATAGTGGAAATGAAAAATCTTCCAAGCCACACGTCATCTATTGACAGGTCTGAGGAAGAAAAGTACAAAATTTTGCAACCGACTTTGGAGTTGAACACAACCCACCCACTCATTCTCTCCCTCCACTCCCTCAAAAATACAGATGCCGACTTGGCTCGTATGGTCACTGAACAGGTTCGTCTTTCTTTCCGTTTTATTCCTTCATTTCTCACCTTCTGTTTGTTTTTATTCATATTTTAATTCATTTTTTCGAGTTTCTCCCAATCATCTTCCTAGTTTTTCATTTACTTCATCCACTTCATTTTAAATTAAGCTCACCGCCGCATACGGCAATAACACTATCCACATCGTTTCGCCACGCTCCATCGTTCCACCACACGACAGCTGTTCGACAACGCCATGATAGCAGCAGGCCTACTGGAAGACCCTCGATCCATGCTCAACCGACTCAATAACATTATGACCAAGGCCTTTAGCAAGAAATAATGTCTTATATTGTTTAGGCGTTAGAATATAATTAGCAGTTTGGTCGATATGTGGTAGTCTACTCTTATCGTTTTTAATGTTAATTTTTTTGTGTTTTCTTTTAATTTTTTAAATTTAATTTTTTAATTTTAAAATTATGGGTATGCTTTTAAGCATTGTTATGTCTAAATTTATACATTCACAGCATGTAAAATAAATTGTCTATCGTGTTCCTTAACAATTCCTCAAGTTTAATGCGCCATTTTGGCTTTTAAAGCCTGAAATTTGAATTTTTTATCACTCATTCGAGTAATTTTTCACACAAGACAAACGTTTTATTCCATAAAATCAATCATCAAAAAATAAAATAAGTGCGCAAGCGGTCTAAAATTCCGAAGCGGAGAGTGTCACTGCCATCAATACTTCCGAGTGTCCAACAAAAAATACTTCAATTAAATAACAACTCTGCCTCCATTACTTATTCTTTACAACTTCCATTTACAAGGTTGAACTGATTTGATTGGTTCTTTAACTGAGTCACTATGGCTTCCGGTGAATTCACGGGACTCACTTGACCTACTTCGATTCCATGTTCGGAGTTGTCTGCGAGTTCAATGAAATAAAATGAGTATTTAATGTTTGAAAAATCATATTTAAAAAAGGGAACAATCGCTAACTGAAAGGGTGGTCCCCTTCCTCTTCTTCTTCTTCCTCCTTACCACATCTCTCATCTTCATTCTTCTTCTTAAATGGTTTTGTCAAAGATGTAGGAGAAATACAAGAAGGGTATTTGAAATCATTTCCAGAAAAAGAACATGCTGAATCTTTGGTGGAATATTTAGTATCCTTAGCGAAAGAAGGTGATTGGATGACTTGATGGGGGATGCCAGGGTGGAAGGGATTTTTGGGGGAGTGGTTTTCTTCTCTGCCTTTCAACAATCTCAACTTCGTTTCCAATGACAACCTTGCTTCCTTTTCTTCTTCCAACTTCCGAAGAAGGTTGTCTGGTAAGAAATTTTTTAATTTTATCTCTTAAAAATTGTTCAATAAAATTGAAACGTTTTTGAAAAATTTAGTCGTAAAAACAAAAAAGCAGAAAATGAAAAGAAAAAGTTTCGCTTCGCTTCAACGCCAATGATAATAATTCATTTCTTCAATTTTTCGCAATGTGAATTCGTAAGATGCCGAAAAGTTATCGCCTGTATTACACTGCACTTTTTATGTTCTTTTAACACCGCCATTTTAAATGTATTTATTGCAAGTTTTATGCTTGAACTTTATTTTTATTTTTTTTTTAAATTAATAAAATTTATTTTGTTTTAATAATATATATAACATTCAAACATAACAAAATTTCCTACCTACGCATTACAACCCCAAAGAAACGGAAGCAATCGATTAGGCAATAAACCTCTCTTGCCTCATCCACTCACCCAAATACAACCCACCATCTCAACACCACGCCTTTAACATACTGGTCTCAAACAAAATAGCAACAGAATGCACATTAGAAAGAAGAATGTGAGGATTAGTATCCCTGCAGTTCCTTTACGGACTGTTGTCTTTAATAACTCATTTTATTTTTATTATTTTATAATTTTTTTATTTTTAAATTTAATTTTAATTTATTCAGTTTTTTTTTCAATTTTATTATTTATTCCTATTATTTTATTTTGAATTTTTCTGTTTTTTCTATTTCTAGCATATCTTCAGCTTGAATTATTTTAAAAATAGTCGGGCTTATAAATAATTCTCAAGGGTTTTTCAATTCGTCATTAGCAAGTATGGAATCATAAATACATTTTGAGAGGGATTGAATATGATTCCTTATTTTCGTCTCACATTGTTTGTATGCCTCTTCAATTAACTAGCTCTAAATACATACAAAAACTATCTTCCTAAAATAGAACTATCTTTTTGAAACATCGTTAAAGTTAATTGGAATTTTATTTTTCTATAATCTATTAATTTATTTGAACAATTATATAAAGTATTAGAACTAATCTAGACAAAAAAATATAGCATAATGAACAAAACAGGGGAATCAAAAAAAAAATACAGCCGCAAAAACAAAAACAAAAAACTTTACCATAAAAAACAATGCCACTACCAACATTGAAAAAAAAACAATAACATAAACAAAAAAAAAACAATAACATAAACAAAAAAAAAACAATAACATAAACAAAAAAAACAATAACATAAACAAAAAAAAACAATAACATAAACAAAAAAAAACAATAACATAACCAAAAAAAAACAATAACATAAACAAAAAAAAAACAATAACATAAACAAAAAAAAACAATAACATAAACAAAAAAAAACAATAACATAAACAAAAAAAACAATAATAACAACAGACACAAGAGCACAGTAAACATAGGTAAATAAATCAAAGCTGTAATAACTGGCACTCTTCCAAATCCGCTAATCTTTCAGTCCATACCATCTTCATTTTATTATTTTTTTCTTCTTATTTTTATTTATTTTTTCATTTTTATGTTGAGTTCAATTACTGCTATTGAAGATTACTTTTAAAAAATAGAATTTATTTGGAATCATTTTGAAACGATATTTTAAGCAAAATTTACATGAATAAAAACCTTTTGTGAAAAATCGGTTAAAACCTTCTCTTCCTCTGAACACAAGAACACACATGCACACACCTACAAACACGCTCACATCTAAAAACACGCACACGCTTACAAACACACACACACCTTTCTCGATAACATGTTTCTGATTCTTCTCCTTCATTTTCTCAGCCACCATCTTCACTATAGCTTGCATGTTGATCAACATCATCTCCATCGTCACTATTTCCGGTGTATCCACGTGAGAATTCTCGCTCACTAGTCACGTGGGGTATTAAAATTAGAACAGGGATGTGCGAGTTTAAATTAATCAAAATGTGTCAAGCTGCCATATTGCTCGCATAGCTTATCGCCCATAACTCAAAAGTAAAGATTAGTTCGCTTATTTCAACCATATTAAATATTAAAGTAAAAATATTTAAAAATTGTCGTACTGAGTGGTTCAGCATTCTTGTCCTTTTTATTCTCAACTCGTTCTTCCTCCTCTTCCTTCTCTTTCCTTGCACCTGCTAATCAAAAATTAAAATTTTTCAAAGTTGTTTAATTAATCTAATAAAAAGTCTTGAACTTTTCGAGAATCAACCGGCTATAATGTCACCGCATGCCACAATCATGTGAGAATAAAGGTTATTATAGCTTTAAGCAATAGAATACAACACCATATGACCCACCCCAGGCATCCGACTTGTTCATCTCCAAATTTAGAGGGTAATCTTCCTTACATATGTCTCCATTCTTATACACCTTACTAGGAGTATTGAGTTCAACTTTATCATTCTTGATGGATTGCTGTTGGGAGCTGGAGATTTTGTCTGAATCATCGTCTTCATCGTCATCATAATGCTTATGCCTCTTGCTTTCATAACTTTGAGAAATTTTCTCCTTGTGAAAAAGCATTTCTTCCTTGTTGTATGGTGGTGTAAACCTCTTTGAGTCCTCTTCCTCCTTCTTCTCCACCACTGCTAGACTCTGTTGGTGCTTCATTTCATTAAACCTGTTCAAAATGTTTAGTAAGTAAGCCAAGCTTCAGGTTGAGTCAATTAGAATGTTAAGTAAGTTAAACATTAGAATCTTCTAACAAGGGTTTCGTTTAGTTTTACAAGATATTATTTATGTGGATTAAATTTTACATGAAATCCCCCCTCCCAAAACCCTTTCAAGATTAAAAATTGATCCAAAAAGGTATGGAAGTATTAATTTCAACACTGTGCACCTTTCGTGTATAATGACCATCCCATTTTCAATTTGATAGCCTGCAAAGGCAATCTATTACAAAATCAAACATGATTACCATCTTGAAAACACCTCCAAACGAAGTCTCAAGCTTACTTCCACGTCACTAATACCAGTTATTGTTGTTTCATTAACTCCACTTAGCATAGTGTTAATTAATGCAAATTATCATTCGTTCATTTATATCATCTTTCATTTATGTTATTTTACTATTTAGTAATTTCTTATTTATACTAAATTATCATATATTTATACAGCTTCATAAGCTTTTAGTTACATTATTTAAATTGTCTATCACCTTCATTTTTTAAATTTCAAATCGAAACAGTAGCAAGCTGCAAATAAAAAAGTGGAAAAACAACGTCAAAAATAGTCTCATCAATGAAGCGTTTAGACTTTTAAGAATGCATCACTTCTAGTTAACCCACAAGTCTGTATCAAACCTAGCTGAAGCGTTGAAGTCAAAGAGAGAGGGAGCCAGCTGTCGACCAGTAGCTAGATGACTGGCCATGAAATTCATGAAACCAGGGTGTCCAAAAGGTAGGAAGTTGATGGGGTAGGAGGGGAGAAGGGAGGGTTTTGGCTCAGTCAAGGAGAGGTATGGGTGGGAGAAGGAGGGCTTTTTTATCGGTTCTGTGTGAGATTGTGTGTTTCATGGTGAATGGTGGTTATGATATTAAATAGTTCAAGTAAGGATTTGATAATGTTTAATCTATGTCATATTAGGTGTTTTTTCTAACAGGAAAAATTTCATATGTATAAAAGCAAAATTTTAATGAAAAAACTAATTTTATAAATCTCAGATTGAGATAAAAACCATTATGTTTTATACGCTCTTTGCATAGCTCATATTTCGTAATGCATTCTGCCACCATACAAAATGTTCATAAACAGGTGTTTTTTAATCATATCTGAGCCATGAAGCTAATGTGTATTTACGATGAACGCAGCAATGGAAGATATAAAAACTATATTTATCGTCTTCTACTAATGCTTCTCAAAATCCTTAATTACGGCTCATTCTCTCCTTAAATTTCCACTGATTTCAATAAAACCAAGCTTTCTATCAATAATGATTTGTTTGTTTAATTTCACGTCCTTTATCAATATTTATCACATACACGCACACACACCTCGTGTACATATATAAAAATGATGGATGCCTGCATGACAATGCATAAGCAAGAGCCTCTTGGGAGCGATAAACTTAATCAAGGCAGTGACGTGAGCATTTTTGAGGCCATTGTCTCTTTAATGCACACATCCAGCCTTTATCAATATTAAGTACGCAGACAGCTAGCTGATATTATTTTAATTCCACCTAACGTAAAAAAAACGTACATCAAATAGGGTCACTTGAGCGTTTTAATTAAAGCTAAAATGATTCAGTCTTCAAGTGTGCTTGAATCAAAAGAGTTTGTTTGATGGGAATTGGTGGATAAATGCGTTTAAATGCAAGAAACACGTCGGAGCGAGGAATCTGAAAAATAAATGACCCTTCACACCCAATAATACATCACCATCAAATGCATATTTTTAAACAAATTTCATGCCGGTTTTCGCTAACATTATCTTCGTTGTTCAAAATGCTTACGGTGCTTCAAATTTCCTGCTCTTTTACTCAAAAAAAATTTTTAATATAAAAGTCAAAATTTTAAAAAAATCATTTTAAGGAAATATCTCGGCATCATTTCGCAAAGATATTTCAAAATTAATTGTGATGGATGGTGGCTGAGTTTCACAACATTAAGCTCACAAACATTTTTATGCATTGAGTATTTACTGTGCCAACTTATTGTGCTAATCTATTCTCTAAATTTAATACTGATTTGTTCCAAAATGTTCAACACGAAAAGAAGCAAAGGAAAGTTAATTCATCGACATAATATTCAATTAGTTTCACTTTTCGAGGCGATTTTAATGACTTCAAGCGAGGCCATATTGTCATGATTCATTCTCTAATCTAACTAAAACCTTCAACTACCCTCTAACAAGAACTTCGCTTGATATTAAAACTCTTTTAAAAAGCATTTTCATGTATTCATATAATTAATTATCGCAAAAACATATCAAAAGCATAAATAGCATCATATCAATTGTTTTATCTTGATTGGTTGATTTCGTGTCACGAGGTAGTTACGGCTACATTTGATTGGTGCTGTAACATTACAAGGTCTTAAGTCATATTAATATTTTATCCTTAATTGCATTCATTAATTAAGAAATTTCCCAAGTATTACAAGTTCTCATTTGTCATTTTTTTATTCATAAACATTCCTATTTATAAATCCTTTTTTTATTTCTACCTTTAATTAAATCTTTTGCAAGCAAATATCGTAATTAAAAGCATAAAAAAAGCCATAACTTTCCAACATGGCTACTTACCCAAGTAGGAAGTCGTGGGTGAAGGATGATGGTGGCTTTGATAAAAATCATTATTTATTTGCAGTCTTTGTTTTTTCATAACTTCCGTTGCCATGCCAACGTTGCCTGATCTCTTCGGTGGCCTGCCGGGTCGAGCACTGTTATGGTTAAAAGGAAATTTAACTGTTAATTATCTGTAAAATTGAATTTGCTTCATGAGAATTTTGGGAATTTTATAGATTCTTTTTTGAAGGCTTTTGGGTGATGTTGGATAAATTAATGTTTTCATTTTATGTTTTTGGTATATTTTGGATTAGTTAGTATTTTTTGAGTTTATTTTAGTATATTTTAAGTTTCCATAACGCGTACTTGAAAAATTAGATTTCATGTTGTTCAAATAGCTTTTTGAATTTCATTTCCGGGATAAAAATGAAGTTTTTTTTGAATAAATTATGTAAAATACGTCCAAAAACCATAAAATAAAAAGCAATCAAATCAAAAAGAACGATAAAAATGAATAAGAAAACAAACAAAGAGATAAAATG
Source organism: Pterobdella sp. o SKG-2022 (assembly GCA_964035795.1). Classification (NCBI taxonomy): domain Eukaryota; kingdom Metazoa; phylum Annelida; class Clitellata; order Hirudinida; family Piscicolidae; genus Pterobdella; species Pterobdella occidentalis. The sequence goes on along the minus strand of OZ038323.1, from coordinate 7,820,797 downwards.
CCGGCTGTATAAATGACGAACATTAAATAGAAAGTATAAATATGGCGGAGATAAAATAGCAGAGGTAACAAAAGATTAAAAATAGTCGTGTCAAGATTAAAACGTGTAAGACGAGCTATAAGATTGAGCATTGCTTAATGGTGGTGGTGATGTGCGGTGTATGGGGATTGTGTGAGGGTGTGTGGTGTATGGAGAGTGTGTGGTGGTGAGTGGTGTATGGGGGGTGTATGGTGGTGAGTGGTGTATGGAGAGTGTGTGGTGGTGAGTGGTGTATGGAGAGTGTGTGGGAGTGAGGGGTGTATGGAGAGTGTGTGGTGGTGAGTGGTGTAGAGTGTAGAAGAAAAAAGAATATAAAAAGACAAATCTAAAATTGTTAAATTAAAATCTAAAATTCATCCTTATTAATATCATAATGTTTTAATTCTCATCATCATCATCAACCCGGAAAAAGAATCAACTCAGTTATCTATCTATATATTCTGGCGCAGACCTGAAATTTAATTATGCTGTACTGCATTCATTCAGAGTACTGACAACTATTACACAAATGTACCATTATATAGCACGAACCATTGTTCAATACTAGAGGAAGATTTGAGAAGGTTCAGAAAAAAACGACCAAAAATGATGGAAATTTATGTAGCGCCAAAGAACAATTAAGATGAGAAAGTATTTCTGCTTGTTTATCAGTTTTTTATTCTATTTTTTTTCATTTTTTCAAAATTATTATTATCGGAAACGCTTCCAAGTTTTCAAAAAACTACTTTTCTTGCATATCACTCTATATATCTGCTTAAATGCCTACCTACCTTTCTATTTATCCATCTTTCTATCTACTTATCTATTTTTTTTAATTATTTGTTTTCTATTTATCTATCCACTTTTCTTCCTACTTCCATCTCCCGCGTTGAACCCTCCATGACCTGATGACGTCATAGAAACCTTGTCGCATGCCTCCAGTTATCTTTGTTTTCTTTTCAATTCCATTTACTTATTATTATTTTTTTTTTATACTCTTTATCTTTATTTTTGTTATTATTAAATTCTGCTTCCTCCCCGCGTCGTAATGTGTTTTCTTCTTCCGGTAAATGCATAAAATATTGAGTGTTTTTTATAAAGTTTAGCGCTGTTTTAATAAGATTTGGAATGGAATTCTCTTTTAAGTGTTTGTGTGTAATTTGCCCGCAACTTTCAATGCATGTAAGCCGTTGTTTCGATAAATATTTCACATTTTATCAGATTTTATACTTGATATTTATATAAAGTGAAAGTCAAGTGTCTTCAATTTTTGATAATTTTCAAATAAACAATCAAAAAGAAATAAATTTTAGATTTGAAGCTCATTTTAATTTTTCTAAATATATAAACTTGTGGTCTTTAGATACACCTCTAACACTAACACACCGATCTACGTTTGCACAATGTAAAATATTAATTATTGTCTTTTAATTGCTAACCAATAACATTGAAACTACTTACAATCAAACGTTGGAGAACATAAAGATTAAAATTTCCAAATCTTCTAAACTTTCATACTGCTCTATATAAAGCCGAACTGTTTCCTGTTTTGCCTAACGACAATTACACGCTGGAATCTTGTTCAACCTTCAATCTTTCAATCCACTTTTCATTTTTTAAATTTAGATTTTTTTATCGTATTTTTAATTTTAATTGCACTAATTACCAAGTTTTCTAATTATTTTATTCACTTCCAATTTGATTCTATAAATAGCAAATAAAAGCTCTGATGAAATAATAATAAATATAAAAAAACAAAACAACAACAAAAATAGAAACAAGAAAAATAAAAAAAACAACAAAAAATAAAAAGCATCGGATTCCAGCATGCGCACAAGGACATTACAATTGCTTTAATTAAATCCTTCTCGCATCGTTTGTTTGTGTGTTTTTTGATTTTATGTTTTTTTAAAATATTTTGTTGTTGTTATTTTTATCATTTTTATGCTGTTTTTTTTGTGTTCATTATTGTTATGCTGTGTGTTTTTTGTTTTATGTTCATTATTGTTATGCTGTGTGTTTTTTGTTTTATGTTCATTATTGTTATGCTGTTTGTTTTTGTTCTTATTTACAGTTGTTTGTGTTTTTTGTTTCAATGTTTGCTTGTTTTTATATATTTTTTATATACATGTTTGTTTTCATCTTTGTGTTTTGCTCTCATTTTTATTTGTCTGTGTGTGTTTGTTTTCGTACTGTTTTTTCTAGGACTTTTTGTAGCTAAGCTTGCTTATGTTTGTTCTTGTGTTTTTTACTTTATTTAATTCTAAATATGTTTGTTTTTCTGTTTTATTTAAAAACTTTATAACAAGCTTTTTTTATTTTTTTGATTTATTCACATTTAAAATGATACATGTATTGTATATAAGACATACAGTTTGGTGTTGCTAAGCTCATCTTTTTTTCTATCGATACACAACGCAAAATTTAAAAATAATATTATATCTATCAAAATATCATCTCCCAATAGGCTATTCATCGATAAAATCCCTACTAGCATATAGCTTTATAAAATATTTTTTTTTTTTTTTAGATCGACTTTTAGTCGCCCCATATTGGAGTTTCGTTAGCTCAACAGATGATTCACAGGGCGCTACTTCTTGTGTGTATAATTGTTGGCCGGCGCGGGATTGAGCCCGGTTACTTTAGACAACTAGTCTAACGCTCTACCAGCTGAGCTATGCGGGCCGATGAAATATTAGTAATATATTATTGTTAATTAATTGGTTTTAAATAACTGAATAATTAAAATTTTGAAATCATATGGTTATCCATTATGAGTATTGATGCGTCTCCAAAATTTTAAATTACACAAAAAAAAAATCAATAAAACAAGATTGAGCGTTTAAAAATAGATGCAAGTATTAGACCCCATTTGAGAGAAATATTCTCGTTCGAGTTGGGTACTTGGGAAAAATGTCTAACTACCACCAAATTAGTTGCTTCAAACACACTTATTGGGGGTATAAAAATCTTGAACCTCCCGGTGCAAAACAATAAAATCAAGTACGTTAGTTAAGTAGTTTCCACATGTACTGTTATAGTTGATAACTGAGAATTATTTTGGTATTTATTGGCATCTTATTCAGGTACAATAACGATAAGAATATTCATTGATTCGGTTTGATTTTTATTATTGGCGGTTTTTGATTGGTTTGTATCATTTTCAATGGTGTTTGTATTAATAACGTTAGAAAACATTTTAATATGGAAACTAATAGTGCTCACAAAATTTCTTCATTTTACTTTGGCTTTTCAATCATCGTTTAAATGACATTTATTTCAAATTTTTCGATAATTTCTATTCACCCATAATAAAATTCCAATTATTGATAATTCAAAATTATTTTTTTCTAAACATTAATTATAAATATATTATATTATATTATTCTTTCATATTTATCTGTTATGCACTTCAGCAGTTTCATAGGAGTTTGATCATTGGCATTATCTTTACTGTTTGTATCACTATCGTTATCATTCGATAAAATAGTTTCTATTTCTATTTTTGCGAATAAATACATTTTTTTAAAAAGTTTTGATTATGGTTAATCTAATAGACCTTTTTGTACATCAACAAGAAATTCTTCATTTTAAATATGAATTTATCAAATTATTCTGTTATTATTCAATTATTTTTTTTGTCTTTATATAAATTTATATAAATGTTTAGAATAATAAAAAAATGTTAACAATAAGAATATTAATATTAATTGCTTTCATAATATATCACTATCTGTACCTTCGATTTCATTATCTATATCTCCAGTTATATTGTGCCTTTGAATAACCCATATGCTATAAAAATTTATTTATTTCTTTTATTGCTTCCTATTTTTGTCACTATGTGAGAACAGTACAGAAATTATAGATTATTTTGTTGTTAAAGTACAATCCCATCATTGTTTTATCTGTACGAGATGATAATACCAGTCATGTTATGTCTTTTCCAGCATTAAATGATAATAAATTTAATTAATGAATATAATGGAATATTAGTGAATAAATGGATTTAAATATTTCATCAATGAATGGTAATTAATCTGATACTAATTAATTAGGATATAAATACTTTGTTAATTAATACAAATTGATATATAACTAAATAAATTTATAATAATTTAAACCGATAAATTTATATATCAATATAACAAAAATATACCTATATAAAAAAATATTTTTATTTGATAATATTATTTAATGAAAATTATATAAAACCTGAAACAAACCCCGCTAAAACAACAATAATAATACTATGGGAAGTCTCAATACTAATAATCCTTGAAATCAACGTCATAACCTCTAAGAAAACTTCACACAGCCACATCACTTAGTGTGTTATGAGTCTAATTTTTATTTCATGACAACGAGGTATGAATAGTCACAACCATAATAAAGCTATAGTAATGAAAATATACTTTTGAAGAATAAACAGAAAAACGAGATTTTGTTACAACAATAGACCACACAGGTTAACATTTAAAACAGTCGGGTAACAGCGATAGGGTAATCTCAAACATGATAATTGTTATGTAAATAAGTCCAATGCTGAGTTCAACGTTTTCTATTCTAACCGCTATGCCCCTACCATACACTCAAAGTACCTTGAGTTGTACAATCACTATTAAATGTACTAGCTGTTTATATGGCATAATATTACATGCCGATGTTAACCATTAGAAATTTTTATATGATGAATTTTGAGTTTGTTAATGTTATTATTGATACTGTTAGTTATAGTCTATAAGGTTTTGAGTTAATGCCTCTATGGCCTTGTTGTTGTTGTTGGTATTTTTGTTGTTGTTACTATTGTTTTAGGTGTTGTTGCTGTAGTTTTTGTTGTATTGTTGTGTGTCTTATCGATGTATGCATAAATTATAAATTTATAGATACAATAATTTTCTATATGAAAAAATTAATATACATTAACTAAGATAATACATTAGGTGCAAATAAATTACACCAATACAATTTAAATCAAATATATACGTTTGAAATTAATATTATAAATTTGAATTTTTTCAACACAATATAATATAAATATAATAAATAAAATAGTTGTATACAAACAAATCCTCAATTTATTATTACATAAATTTTAAAATAAAAAATCTGTAATTTGGTACGATGTAAATATTAGGAATGTACCTACAAACTACAAATGCAAGATAATAATGTAAATATAAATACAAGCTGTTAATATAATACAACGTAAATACCCTAAGTTCACAACCTACCGATACAAACCACTGTAAATGTAAATCGAAGTGCATTGAACTTAATAGTACTTGAATACAAGAGATAAGGTATTTACCGGGTTGAGTCTTAATCATTTAATTGGGTCTGTTGAATTGTGTTTATTAACTATTTACTGTATTTGTAATCTGGGTATTTATTGTTAATTTATTTATTTTTAGGTATTTATTTTTCGGGTATATTCTACTGTGTTTTTTTTGTATGTTTCGGTATTTTTTCAGAGTATTTTTGTTTTGTTTTTTTAAAAGTGGAATTCATGATGGGATAGTTTTTGATAAGTTTTGTATAATGAAAGCAATTACGCTTGATACTAATTATAGCATAGTTATTATTTTTTAATTCAAAAATCAATATTATATTATAGTCATAGTTAACAAATTTTCAACTGTGTTTAATACAAATTTTTAAACAAATTGAAATAACCATAGAAATAATGCAATAAATTTTATTATTCCTGAAATCCAAGTATATGCTTGCTGAAATGCTAATAAAAGATGAAATAAATGAAATGCATTCAAAACAATTGGTTCGCTTGAGGATTCTTTATCTAAAAGTTTCATTGTTATCTCAATAATTAATTTTAGTTTAAAATAACTTTATTATTAAGAATAAACAGTTCCACATAAACATACAAAACTCCGCAGTAAAAAAATTCTCAATACAGCATAAAACCTCACTGAATACCAACATTCTGAAACATACTCCCAACAACTGTAAAACTGTCGCCAATTCATAAAACAAAGCAACACGCCACATCGATAATTAGCAGTCTTAAGAAAAGTTTAATGTTAGATATTATTGTCACTATATAAACTTGTGGTTTTATTGGGAGTGCTTTATAGCCTGAGAAGAGCCTAATTGTGGTCTCTACCGTCATTAACTCCCTCTCAAAATTACCATGCTTTCCCCATACACATGTTTTTGGGATTATTTATTCTCTATCTTACGTGACTTGAATACTATCAATGGAATGGAATTCAAACTTTTCGGCTTTTAACTTCAGACTAAGAAAAAATTTAGAGTACTCTTCTTTGCCGACGACACCTTGTCTTGTGTAGGTTCAGACACGAAGAGACGAACATATAAGTAAAGGTAGTATGGGCAAAACATAGAATGACAAATAAAAACAGGGATAAAAACAATAAAGGTATGCATGAAGCGAAAAAAAGAGAAAAATTTTACAAAGGAAGTAAAAAATAATAAAAAAGTAAGAAAGCTAGAGAAAGAGATAAGAAAAGTTGGAAAAACAGACAATCCATACATTATTTGCAGAGAAACAGGAAAGAACTTGATATATAAAAACACAGAAAAAAGAAAAAATTGAAGAAAAAAAAATAATAAAAAACATAAATAAAAAAATAGAAAGAATAGAAAGACAAAAAAGTGAAAAAGACACAAAAGAAGAGAAAAAGACATAAGAAAGAGAGAAAAACACCAAAAATGAGAAAAAGACATATAAAGAGAGAGGCAGACGAGAGGTGGAGACGTTTCGAACATTACTAAGGCTTATGCTAACAAACCATGCCTTAAATGCTGACTTAACAACCATAATGTGCCCCTTAAGTGTGTAGTTAAGAAAACAAGCAAATAGTAGTTTCAGTCGCATTGACTCCGACGTTCCAAGTGAACTTTTGAGTTATTCGGTTAGTTTAAGATGTTTAACGAGGGTTTGTCTCATTGGTTTGTGCTTTTATGCGTGTGTTTTGGGTTAGTTTAGGTGTTTGTTTCATATGTTTTTTGTTAACTTGAGTGTTTGAGTTTTTTTGTTCATAGTTTGTTATGTTTTTTGTGTGTTATGTTTTTTCATTTGTATTTTTGTGTGCATGTTACATTAATACATAATTGTTTTTGTTTTTAGATTTTCAGAGATTAAACGTTTGAGCAAAATTTAAATTACTTAGGGATATAAAGAACATTAGAAGAGTTTTAACGCCTTTTATTCAATTGAACTAATAGCATTTACTGCTTAGAACCATATAAATTTTATTCCTTTCTGTCTTTGTTTCAAATGTTCGCAGTATCATTTCTTTTTTATTTTTTCAATTTATCAAAAACTGTTTTAGTGGAAAATAAATGTTTTTAACTTTAGAAGCTGAAAAAATATTTTATTAAAACGGAATAATTATTTTATGAAACTAAATTAGAACTTCATCTTAATAATTATTCTTCCACAATCATTTAGTCTCCAAACCTCCAAACAACACATCCACACAACCATCACAGATCTCATTACAGTCCACACACCCCACATAAGACTCACATCCTACACAAACCACAATAACACACAAGACATGAACTCACCTAGAGTTGGTACAGTCTTCATAGAGAATGTCAAACTCCTTGGGAGAGATGAGCTTGCATCTGTTGACTCCAGGCTGGATGGCCCCAAGAGATCTCAGCACTCTCACCTGCTCCACATTGCACACTACAGGCACCACGTCCAACCGCTTCAATTTGGTGTACACGGTGTGCAGGCCTCCCACTAGATGCTTTAAGAACAGCTCAAACGCCTGAGGAAGGCAGATCAGCTCTTTGCTGTCTACTGTGAAAGCTGCTACAGCCTGGTTGCGGTAGTCCATTAGACGACAAGTGTTGTTCTCAGGGTTGCTGAGGGCTGGGGGAGGAGAAGTTGGCTGGCGTGTGGTGGGAGTGGTGGAGTTGTGGCGGCTGGTAGCGATGGGGGAGTGGTTGGTTGCTTTTGTCTGCTCTGGAGATCTTGTATGAATGGGCGATTGCTCTGCAGAAATTCGTTGTTATATAATTTTATATAACTTCTTTCTGTATTAAATCACAACTTGAATTCCGAAAAACCTTATAAATAAAATCTCATAAAAACAACCACATACCCATGGTGGGAAAAATGTTTTTCTGTCGATGCTGCAGTTGTTGGTAGTGTTGAATCTGCGAGTTTTGGTGCAGCCTGGAAAGCTGAAAAGTTGATGAGCTTGAGAGATCGTTTGAAGGGAAGGTTGCGTTGAAAGAGGATTGGAACATACTGTTATTGATGAAGTTTAATGTGGTTATTATTTTTGGGATGGTTTATTATTTTGGATATTTAAGGAAAATGCTTTGGATTTGGGTGTGAATTATTTAAACTTATAGTTAACCTGGGATTGAAATTATTTTAATTTATTTTATTTTTTAATTGGGAAAATTTTTTGCGAGAACCAAACTATAATATATATTTAATACATCTCAACTCAGTTTTATAGTCAATCTGAAACTATAAGCACTATTAAATCTTTTCTAACTACATGCCAGATGCTAGAAAGTCTCTGCATTATAACACTCACTTTATCGAGGAAAGAAATCCTTCGAGAAGTTAAACTGCTATGATGATTTCAAAAAGACTACATCAAACTTGTATTATCTTTTCATTGAATTGTCATCCCTGCGAGTTCTAATGTATTTATCCTGGCAGGAATAATGGCAGGAATAATGTAGAGACGAGAGATCAAACACTACATGCGAGTTTATAAAAGCTGTTTTGTGTGTCTGTGTGTGTATGTGTGTGTGAATGAACGCATCTACATAGATCTACACATAAGGCTCTATGTGTTTATATATGTAATAAAAATATGAAGAACATAGAAAGATAATTTCATGAGTTGCTATTTCACAATTTCATCCTCCATTTTGCCTAATCCTTTTCTTTCTTTGCATTTCTAACCAATAGAAATGTGACTTACTCTATAGCATTGACCAATCACAACGAGCCATTTGAGTAATAGCTAGCCAATAAGAATAGAGAAATGAAGTCATTTTGTATATACATGAATATGCTACCAAGTGATTATATCTAAATGCATGGCTCCTTCTTGTGATTTTTCAAATTTAAAAGCTTCAAAATTAGTTTAATTAATTTTTAAAAAATGTTTTTTGGTAACTCTATTATTAATACTTTTTGGTATTTTATATGAAATTTTCAAATAAAGTTTTTTTATAGATACTTTTTAGAAATAATGTTTTAATTATTTATGCCTTGAAAGAATATGCTTTCATATTTAAAAAATAATAAGCTTATTCAATCATAAAATTTTATCAATATTTTATTTCATAAAAATGAAACCTCACAACCTAAATATCATTTGTCATTAGTTATGAGAATTTGTGCAGCAAACAACAAACTACAGTGATTAAAAGTTAATTTAAACCATGACAAATCATATACAAAAGGTAACACTAAAAGCAGCATTCATACACAAACCAGGAAATAAATTTTCTAGATTATTTGGCGCGTATTTAGGTTTCAAATATATTTAAATAACTTAACGAAATTAAAATTACTTAAAGAAACTGTTAAAAGTGTTGAGCTATTAATTTTAATTGATAAAATAAAAAATATGCTCAAAATATTTTGGTAACAAAATTGAAAAGATTTTAATGATAAATCAAGTGTCTGTGATGAGATTCCTGTGTGTGTTTGTGCGCGTGTGTTTGTGTGTGTTTTGTATGTTTGTTGTATTTAAAAAAAATTTAGTATTTAAATTTCCATAAATCTTTTGAACAATCTGTCACATGGTCAACCCACCACATACAACATTTTCTCAATTATTCATTCACATGCATTAAAACAACAAAGTGATCTTATTATATAATGCAAAACTACATGGCATCCTTTTGGTTTTGATTAGGATTGGGTTTCGTTCTGCCTTTTGAATTACTTTTCAATTAGCCACAGTATCAGCCATAACTCCATCTTTAATGCTTATCCTGTATTGATAAGTTGCTTCTTATGATTCGATATGGCTGGGTCGACTCATTTGATCATTTTGAATGGGGTCTATTATTTTTATCAATATTTATTCATATAATAATAATTAAAAAACACATTTAATGTTTTTAAAAAAATTGTTCGAATAAAACAATTACATTAAATAATTCACAAAATTTTCAACTTCAACTCAAAAGCTCGCTGAAATGTAAAACTTCGGAATACCTCAAAACCCCCAACCTGCACAGCCATTAGTGCTGCCTTCACGCTCGACTGCCCAGTCTTTCTTCTTCATCTTATTTGTTTTGTTGTTTGTGTTATTGGTTGTTCGTTTATTTGTTTATCGAATTTTTTATTTTCGTTTTGTTTGTTGAAATGCTTGGGTTGGTTTTGAGGTGTTTTGAAGTTTTTCTCGACCAAGCCTCATCAAACTTCACGAAAAACTGGATAATTTCAAATAAAGTCACACCATCCCACATTAATTTTAATCACATTATATCACAACGCATCCCACCATTTCATTTCATACCAGACCACCTTACACCACACCACACCCCATCACACCACACCACACTCCGTCACACCCCACCACAACACAACGCACCACAACACATCACACCACATCCCACCACACCACACCACATCCCACCACACCACATCCCACCACACCACATCACACCACACCACATCCCACCACACCACATCACACCACACCACACTAAACCAGATCACACCACATCACATCACATTACACAACACCACGCTACATCAAACCATCTCACTCCACACCACACTACACCACATCACATCACACCACACTACATCACACCACACTACACCACATCACATCACACCACACTACATCACACCACACTACACCACATCACATCACACCACACTACATCACACCACACTACACCACCGCACCCCACACCACACAAAGTTATGATACATACAATGCACGCGATAAACGCAATTAAGATTCTATTGCATTTGTTATTATAATAATTTTTTTTATTATTTACATATTATTTATATTTTTATTTTTATGTCAAATTTATTCTTAAAATTATGATCGTTTACTTTCTCTTCTTTTTTTTTTTAAATATAATTATTGTTATTATTATTATTTTTATTGTTAAAATTATTATTATTATTATTGTTTTGAATTTTATTGTTATTGCTTTATTGTTTTTGTTACATCGTGATTCTGATTCGTGATACCCAGATTTCCTCAAGTCTTCTTTATAATTTCATTATTACTAAACGTAATTTTTCCTGTGTGTTTGTGTTTTTAAGTGTTTCCGTGTTTGTTTCTGTCTGTATATGTGTATTCATGAACATGTATTTGACCGTTTGTTTCTTTATAACTCTTCATATTCATAAACAAGAGTAAATTTTAATATTTAAAAAATGCTCAAACCGGAAATACGATGAATTATAAAAATAATTAACTAGTTACATGAAATCAAATCCACTTTTCAATTAAACGTATTTACGTTTTTATAAAAAAATATATAATTCATATTGATAATAAGCTTATTTTTAACAAATACATGAAGAACAATTCATTTATTTATTTTTTAATTATAATTATTAGTTTTTTTGTCATTTTTTTTCCAATTATACTTTTTTATTTTTTCTTAGTTTTTTTTTTATTTTTTTCACTGTATTAATTTATTTTTATATTATATTAATTTATTTTTCTATGCTATACATTAATACAGCGATTAAGCAAAACACATATAATACCTACTACACTTGTCAATGATACAAATAGATATCTAAGTTTTAATTACAGCTTGTACACTAATAATTACCCTGTATTTATTACGTAATGTTACCTGGTAACAATACAAGTTGAGAAAAATAATATCTGAGTGATTAAAAGTGATATAAATTTTAATAGTTAAAAAACATACTTATTCTTGATAATGTTCGTTATATTTTTTTGTTAATTAAATAATATTAATTATTTAAAAAAATTTAAATAATATGTATTATAATACATAGGTGTGTTTAAACGCCCTAATAATCTAATCCAAAATCTATTAGTATAATACTAAAGCCACTGAATACAAAACACTAAATACAACTGAGCACATAACATACCAATAAAAAACAATTAAAACAACAAAAATATTATACGAATTATGGCAAAATTGAAGTTGTTGAAAAGTTTATTTAAACAAAATTTGTTTCACATGTTTTTTCAAGAAATTTCTCACAGATCAAAAAGTATTTTTAATAAATTCGCAAATACTACACAAAACCAAAACAACACAACAGGAAACAACAACAACAAAAAAAACAAAAAACCAAACACAATCGCACAATGGTACAAAAGCATAAATAAATCTTAAATTTGAATATTAAAACAAAAGGTATTCATAGCAATACAGACTCATCGCCCCGGTAATACACACGCTTATGACAGATGTTGCTTTGAAACGATTTCCATAAGAATTTAATTATTTGCAGCGTTATTTTAGATGAAATTTCTTTTCCTTTTTACTTTTCTTTGTTTTTTATGTTTGTTTTTTTGTTTGTTATGTTTGTTTTTTATGTTTGTTTTTTTTTGATTGAATCTGCTATATTTACTTGTTTGTTAGTAATTTTTGTTTGTTTTCAGGCATTTTTCAGCTGTTTTGCATTTTTTTTGGTGTTATATCATTTAAATAATTTGTTTGTTCATATGTTCCATTCGAACTCACTACATGCTTCATTCAACTCCTCCTCAAAACAACCCATAAATAAAAACATACACACCAAAAACACCAACTTCTACATACAAACAGAAATGTTAATATCTCTTACGCCAGTAGTAACGACAATGGGCGATGTTAAATTTGGCGTGAAGTGAAGATACAAAGAAACGTGTGTCTTTGATCTTAGGCTTTGATGCAACTTTCGACTACTTTCGATTTATATTTTGAATTATTTAGCTTGAGTTGTTTTATTGGCCAATAACTAATAAGTAATTATTATTATTATATGTATTATTGTTTTTTTTTTGATTTTAAGTGTATAAGTGTGAGTTTCAAAGAAAAGGGTTGAAGGGGTGGTGGGAGAGAATGAGACGTATAACATTTATGTGATCTATATTACTCATATAAAAACTCAGAAGCCGTCTTCAAATCATGATTGCTCTCTGTTTGAAATCACACGTACCTAAGCTTAACATCACAGACGCACAACATGTATTCAATAAAAAAGTTAAATAAACACACGTACTTAATCCCCAAAACTTTGGGATTGGAAAAAGGCAACTAGAGAAATGAGCACATGTATAAGCACACACAACCACAAACAAAAACACATACAAAAACGAAGCAAATACATAAGCATACACACAAAAACAAACACATAAACATACACACTTACAAGAACATACACACAAAAACCTACAGATACATACAGATACAAACACTCATACAGATATTCACACACCCAAGCAGACACACCACTTGACCCTTGACTCTTCGAATGCAGTTTGAAGGACAAAAAAAAGTTGCTTATTTTAATGGTCCCTTTGTGACTGAGATTCTAAAAAACAACTCATGAAATATTTTGAGAAATAATTTTAAAATGAATAATTTATTGGAAATTTCGAGAAATAATTCATTAAATATCATAATATGAAACAATATGAAAAAAATATACCTTAAATAATATAATTTACTGAATATTATGAATAATAAGTAAAAGATCTTCCGATATTTAAACATTGTTTTTAATTGCTATCCTATACAAATTACCAAAAATCCTACAATCTTTGACGTCATTAGATAAAGCAGAAGATCTATTTCCTGCACAGAATTGAAACTGAGTGATAATGTAGGTGCAGACGACATCATAGATATAATAACACTCTGCATTTGTTTACACAGCACCTCACTACATTGCTAATGTCTTTGGTTTGTTTGTTCTGGGTTGGTCTAATGGCCATTGAATTCTCGAATTTAAATAAAATACTACGTTTGTTCTTTTATTGTATAAAAGTGCTTTTCGTGCAATAATTTAATTGAAATAATAAAAGAAGATTACTTCTTTTGTTTATTATTAATTTTTTTATTCAGCTTTATGATTTCTAAAATATTTTTTCTCATACTGTTTCATCTCTTTCATAGCATAACTTTTTCTTGTTTTTTGTTTCTCAATTAATGATTATTATTTTTATTGTTGTTATTATTATTATTATTTCTAAATCATTAATGATTTAATTTCCAAATATATTCTTTATTTACTTACACACTCATAATATCCCTTTACTTTCACATACTTAACGAATTTGACCGCATTATCATTGAACACGCACACACAGCATCACAGCTTACAACATGACATTCCTTAAGTCAACAACGTCACACTAATCTACCACCAGAACCACCTTTCACTTTATGAAAACAACATATCAGGCACCCCCTACAAGCTTATACCGCATAGCTTCTATAATGAAAAAGCTCAACACAATCATGACAAAACACATTATCCTTCAGCTCCACTGAACAGCACAACAACTATGTATATAACGCATACAAGACCTTAGACAATTCAACACTTAACAAGATAACAATTTTTTTTACACAGAAATACACTCTTTAAACAACACAAAAATCTCCACTCTACACAACCTAAAACTACACAACACAACAGTGCAACACAACACAATACTACCCCACAACACATCACCACAACACCACACCACACCAAACATAACACCACAACACAACACCACACCTTAAAACACCAGGGTTCTACACTTTCTTACGTGGCTTATAAAACGTAAATGGAGATATAATTATGAAGGATAATGCCACTGATGTAAAAGTACTAATTCAAATGTTTTCATTAAAAATAACGCGCTGGCAAGAATAATAATATTAAGATTTTCAAATCAATGAAAGATTAAAGGTTAAATTCTTTATTTAATAGTTTTACGTTATTTTCGATATGAATTCAAAAGTATTTTAATTACGACAGAAGGAAAACTCTGTCTTAACAATACTGAAGCTGCTTCTAAAAAACGGCCAAAAAAAACAAAAAATGTGATGCAAACAACACTTTGGTAATATTTATAAATTTATAAAGACATGAATACTTATCAATTTCATATAAAAATATTTAGCTTATTGAAAAATGTATTTTCTGTTTTATGAACTTTTACTGAAACGAACAAATAAACTTTCATTTACAAAAAAATATAAAAATAATTTTTTAATTGACAAAAAAAAGATTTATTTAAATACGAAGCGCTAAAAACAAACGAAATAAATGAAGAAAGTCAAAAAGTGTTCTCAAAGACAAGAAACAATAGACATCGTTCCAGCATCAAATTAGCATCAAACTGTCATTAATCAAGACAAAGTTTTATCAACACTCATACCTCCATTGTATCTATGTATGTGGTGAAAAGTGGTGTGGTGGAGGATGGGGTGGTGAGTGAGTGAAAGGGAGAAAAAGGTGGTGGAGAAGTGGTGTGGTGGAGGATGGGGGTGGTGAGTGAGGAAGAGAATGGTGGTGAAGAAGTGGCGTGGTGGTAGATAGGTGGTGATGGATGGATTTGTGTAGAAAAGTACTAAAGGATTTATAGTAAGCAAAGGTATCGTATGTAATAAAGAGTTGAAAATGACAATAAGAAATAAAAGATCTAGGTATATAACATTGTGGTGAAAAGGTGGTGTTTTCAAACCAGTGTTGATTTATAGACTAAAAACAGCGCTAATTTTCACTACGCAGTAAGATATACAGTTTTAATTAACATATAATTAATATTAACAATACTATTAAAACGTATCAATTCTACTAAATAACATAGAAATTATTCTTACGATATTATATTATACCGCGATAGGGCATCTATAGCTTTATTTTGAAGATAGTGCTCTTAATGTAAAATCTCCGTTTGGAGATCTCTTAGCCTTTATGATAAGTGAAAGGTGTTTTAAGGAGGAGAGATAATTTAGTGTATCTTGTGTGTGTTGTGTTTTTATGTCTTGTGTGTTTTTGTGTGCGGTGTGTTTTTTGTGTGTGTTTTTGTGTTCGGTGTTTTTTGTGTGTTGTGTGTGTTTTTGTGTTCGGTGTTTTTTGTGTGTGGTAAGATTTTTTTTCGGTTTTGATGTTGTGGCTTAGCTAATTTTTGGGCGTAATATAATCTGGCATTAGTATTATCATTTTGTTTGTTCTTATATTATTATGATCTTTTACTGCTTTTTTTTCGTTTAAAAGATGGTACCAAAACCACAATTTATAAAAATTCATTTATCTCTGAATCAAAAAAAAGTGTTAAAATAATTTCAAATAAAACTTAAAACAATACCAGTCATCTATATAAGACACCACCAACCACACAGGTCATTTTGTCATCTTAGAAGCGCATGCGAAAGATTTTCACAACGCCTGTATGTTTCAATCTTGGCTTTTGCCCTGTTGTCAAGCCCGGTGCTACTAATGACATCATATTTTACAATTTCATTCTTATTAACTCCATAAATATAAATTTATGTTTTATTACCTCTATAAATTAATTTTGTTTCAGGTTCTTTTTGGTTTTCGGTTTTTTTGAATTCTATATGAGAAGGATTTTGATTAATACTTGTGTATTTGAAAGGTTGAATATATGTGTTTAATTTCACGAAACTTTGGATTTTAGTTTAAAAATAAATAATAATAATAATAATAATAATAATAATAATAATGTTTTAATTACCAAAGGATATTTTTTCAAGTTTTATTTTTAACCGAATAATATAATAACATTTTCAATACATTTCGTTCGAAAATATCAATATTGCAACAAAAAGCTTCGTGCATTTAAAGTGGAAATAATTAATGTTGAGAAATTTTTGTTGAGAAAGCATTATTGCTGTTTATAATAAATTTAAAACATTAAAAAACAAAAAAAATGAATTGTTTGGAATCCTTATAATTGCTGTTAAAGTTGAAGGAATTCCAAAGCACACAACCAACCCGTTAAAAATACTAGTAAAATAATTCTCAAATTTGGAAAACCATAAATAAATACAAATGAATAATTTTACAATGAATAAAACTATTAAATACACGAATAAACGCTAATAAAATCAACAAATGGGTATAAGGAAATCTTAAACAAGCTATAAGATCCCCAACGATTCTCCAACCATACCAACATCAGTAACAAGCCATAATAAGACAAAAAAATAATAATCAATAAATAAAAATAAAAAAACGCGAATCTTCTACCCTACTCGGTCAATAACAGTGAGAGGCAAGTCAGAACTGTTGCTCACGACTGGCTCCATGTGTTCCACTATTGGTCGGTTGTTGTTACGGGTGTTGTTTTTCAAGTGGCTCCAATGTTCTAGAGGATTTTTATTATCGTTTTTATTATTGTTATTGTTCTTCTCAGGGATGTCATCTTCGATGCAAAGATGTTTGGCTAGGCAGGCGAATATTTGGTCGTTGAGAATTTGAAACTTTCTTATTCTGTCCACCATTTTTCTCAAGTTCTGAAGTTGTTTATTGCATGTTTTTCTAATGAAAATTCTACCATAGCAATAAATTCCTAAACGAAGAACTAAGAATGTGCTCATAAATAGAAAATTTTCACATAAAAATAAAAAAAAACAGTTAACAAGTTCATGTTTGTGTATTACAATAAAACTTGAAAAGCCAATATAAAAGGACCAACCACACCAGCGCAGACTTTATCCACTTGGTCCACCCTGTTGACGTTGTGAAGGTGGTAACACACATCCATGCATTGCAACCTCAACTCTTGCCCCAACAAATATACCAAAGTGCATCCTCCCCAGTTTAGTCCTTCCCCAAATAACTGCCTATTGTAGAATGATGTATTTTAATTTGTTTTTGCTATAGCGTTTTGGAAGACTATACTCATGAAGTATTTTGTGGAACTTAAATCACCCACTCGACTGTGAGTTCATGCTGGCCTTGAGTGCGACACATGACAAACTGCATGGCGGACCAGAGGCGATGAAACTCCCCATTAATCTCAACACTCCACACAGAGGCTGTAGTGTTTGTTGGACTGGAAACCTTCCCATCTCTATCGGGCTCGCTAAGGTCTTGAGTCTTGATGCACCTGGAGTTGCCGTAAAAGACAGAAAGATCAAACTTCTCCAGCTCCTCTTTAAACATGCGAAGAAAGACTGGAAAAATGCTGAGACCCAGAGAGAGCTTGTCTTTAGTCAGCAGGTAGTTGTCCTTGCAGATGCTGAATTGCTAGTGTTTTTTTTATAATATTTTTTGATGCTTTGTAGAACTATGGAAAGAAATATATAATCTTCATCAAGCAACTATGACTAAACACAATGGTTCATAGGTTTATTAATGCACGAAGTTCTTCCATTTCTAATGAAATTAGAATCAGATTATTATCAAGCAGTTCAAACCTCTAGTGAGGCGTTTTTGGCCATGACAGGGTAAATATGCTGAAACCTGTACTTTACTTCCATCGACTTCTCAAGTTTTTCTCTCTCTTCCGCCTTGTCCTTCGCTGTCTTCTCCGACCCGTCATCTGGCGAACAATATGCTCTTAATAAAAAACTTTGGTTTAGTAATTTTTTTAATGGCATTTACACATTCAATATATATTTTTTAAAGATGAACTAAATGCGCACTGACCCACAATGTATGGCTTAGGGAAGACTTTTAGAAACATGGCTGACATGTTGTATTCAAGCGATTCCCTTATCGTCTGGGCATTAAAAGGTTTCAAGCTTATCGTCTAACCATAATACATGAATGTACAAGAAAATATTTAAAAATATATAAAACTTTGATATTTTTGAAAGTTTAAAATACCAACAACAAAAATTTTTCAGAAAGTCAACAACATATTTAACCTGGTATTGTTCTATCAACATCACGAAGATTACTGTATTTCCAATCTCTCTCAGGCATTGGAACACCTGACCATCAAAAAAATTTTAATTTTTCATGCAGATAAGCAAGTATTGAAATGTTATTCAATAATAATTATAATGATAAAAAAATTTCAGTAACAAATGACTGCTTTCAAAACGTGGAAAAATAACTTTTGGTTGCAGGTCTGAGTAAGCCAAAATGCCTTCCAGCTGGATTTCATAATAGCCTAGCACTCCTAGAATTCGAAATCAATTAAAAAAATAATTTTCAACATCTTCACGCTTCCGATCCCATCACCCTCCAACTGCCTCACCTGGAGAAGTGTAAGAGTAGCTAGGTAGAATCTGCTTCTCAGGCATGACCGCTTGCAACGACGTTATGTAGGGTATTAAGGTGTTCTTCAACTGGAAATAAAGTTCAAGTAGTTACAAGTTTCAGTAGAGAACTTCAACATTTTTTATAAATAAAAATTTTTAAAAATGCTTTTATTATTTATTTAACTTTTAACCAGTGTTTTAGTGTTTTCTAGAAGTTCTTTGGTGAGCATAGCAACGTCTTGGTATCCAAGGAGATCCAAGATGGCGTATAAATGAGGAGCTCCGAAGAAACTAGAGTATAAATCTAAAACACTAGAGAAGTCTTGAGCAAGCGTCTGTTGATATAAAAAATGGTTTGTTGGGGAATGTGAAAGTTTATATAATTGTTCAAAATAAAATCACAAAAAATAAAACTGTTCTATTAATGGTGTCACTTTAGACATTAAAAAAACTTCAAAAAGAATAAAACAACACATAAAACAAAAATTACTGAAACAAGCAAACACACAAACATCATAGAACCTAACAAGCACCTTATTTCCATATAAAAGGTAGGCTGGCTGTGTTGGCAGTTTGTCTCTGACTGTAACTTCTGCAAAGGGAAGGACCGTGGAAATAAACCTGGAGATTAAACGTTAATTTATAATTTCAATAAAAAGAACTTAAATTCTTACCATAATTAATTATTCAAAACTTTTTATTAATACATTAATACGCTTTGAACTATAAGAAAAAGCGCTTTATAAATACCTCATTACATTTCTATTAATACATTCATAAACTCTAGAAGTAAACTCAAAGTTATAAATAACACTTCAAAAAACTACCTCCCTGTGGTAGAGTTGTAGCAGTAGTGAGGCAAGAAATCTGAAGTGAGTTCCAAGAGAATGTAGATACACACCCTACCATAAGATGAGGTAATGTTATGATTCGCCTCTAACCATAGTGTTTGATAATCATCTAGATCTAAGTATTTCTTCAGTAGTTTGTGAGTTTCTTTCGTTATTTCTAACAGTGTAGTTAGTTCCTTTAAATTGAATTTATTGGAACATTTAAGAGGTCTTCAATCAGTCATAGACAAAAATGATTGAAAAAAAAATAAAATAAAAACAACAAAAAAAGAATTTCCATTAACAGTCATTAAAACAATCCAACCCACCATAACACCTTTGATACTACCACATTCAAATCGGTTTATGGCCGCGTTGAGGGCTTTTAATGTGAAGTCGTTCATGCATTTTGTCATACGCTGTTTCAAATCCATTGATCTACCTAACAACTGCAGTTGAGAGAGAAGAAGGTTGTTATTAAGTGAATTGAACGCCTCTGAGCGAGGCTATAGTGCGCTATCTAGCTTATTTTCACTTACTTGAGTAGTGTACATGTAAAGGAAAGCTTTTAAACTGTCAAGCTAGTCAGAAAACGAATGGTGCAGTGATATAATGATGATGCAGGCGTGGCCAGAAAAGTTAGCAATAACGTGTCAAGAACAAATAGTAAAGCATTTTCAAACTTGAAAGTTTTTCTGCAGCAGAATTCTGAGGTAATCTACCCTTGTGTTGTTCTTGTCAGTGTTCTGGTGTATCTTGCAAAACTTCTTACTCAGAACCACCCTTAGGTTCAACATCATGTCGTTAGTTGTTAATCATGAATTCCTTCACCAAGAAATCCATACGTTAGTTCAATGATGTATTTTTTGCAATCAAAAGAGTAAATAGATAATTTAACAATTAGTTGAATAATTGATTAAATAAATAAATGGGGAGACATAAAAAGCACTAACATGGCAGCCTTGATGCGGTAACTCTCATACAGCCTCTCACTCAGCTTGAAGACCAACTGCTCGAAGCATAACAGAGCCTGAAAAAAGTTTATTCTTTTTTACATAGCCTCATTAACTTATCTTTATACTGGTATATCAAAAAAAAAATTATTACTGAGACATTGTGTTGTTTATTCTGTAATATTTTTACTAATAATCACATTTTTATGAGAAACTTATCATTATCATTGATGTTAAAGATTAGCTATAGGCTACTTCTGCTTCAATTTCCAAAAAGAGATGCTTTTTCTTGAAGGTGTACAAGGCACAATTGGCTGACTGATTGTACAGGTCAAACACCACCATTAGAAAACTTGATTGGTTAGCGTTTAAAATGGTTTCTTATAGAATTAAAAATGGTATCAATATCATTAAAAATAATTTTGATAGTATTAAAGAGTGGTTTAAATATCTTTAAGAGTTTTATTATTAATAAATGTTATCCAATCAGTATTGAAGAACGTTTTTCAATAGTACCAAGTAAGGATTTCTATTGACACTAGACCATTAGAAACTACTCAAAAAGCATAGAATGAATATAAAAACTACTGAGTAAGGTAGATATCTTTTTTATCCAGGATGAAGCTACTCAAAATCCAGATGAGAGATTGCTCAATGGGGAACTGTATGAGCAAGCATCAATAGAAAAATAACAGCAAAAAAGCTTTGGGAATTTAGTTTAATACTTTTTGTTTGTTACCAACCCTTGATAAAGGAAAACGGGCTATAAAAAAGATTTGATTGGTTGATTGACTTTTTATTTGTATTATACAGTATTAATAAAAGATCTATGTTATTGGTTAATAAGGGGGTAAAAAAAGAATGTATGTTACAATGTCATATTTATCAGAAAAAAAAACAGTTATTTATATATTAAGTAATAATTTTCTTTGAGTATTGGTTATATTATCAGATGATGTATACAAACATTTATATAAAAGAGAATTTGATGGTGAGTATAAGAAATAAAAAGCAAAATAAAAATGTAATTTTTATTTTCCTAATAAGAAAAACAATTAATATGAATTACACACAAATTTTTCTATGCAAGTCAGCCATCAGTCACCCGAAATTTATTTTACGTTTGCATATAAGGTATGTTCACAGAACGGTACCCCTTATGTTCCCATTAAACTATGCGGATGATATAATAATAACCAATATGGCTAATATAACAACAGATAACTCAAACCTGTATTTCTTCTCCCTTGGTCATCTCTAAGTAGAACTCCCTGTACCACAGTTGACTCAAGTCACAAGACATTCCTATCGTTTCTGATGGAGTTTTTTGAGAGTTATATGTAAATTTGAGGAACAAAATGAGTTTTTAATTAAGATTCGTGCGGACCATAAATAACAGTAATAATAATAACAGTAATAATAGTTATTAAGCTATTGATCTATTTTTTAGTCTGCATAAAAAAATTTCCATAAAGATTATACTGACAAACCTTCAAGCTGAATTAAATATTTCCAGTTGTGTGATTGGTTGAAAAACTCTTTAATAGCTTTTATATAGGAACTATCAATATCCTTTCCTGGGTTCTTGGGGTTGCTCTTGTCGATCAAGTACTCTGTTATGGACCTTATCAGATATAACTGTATGGTGTTTCAGGGGGAGAAGAGAGTAAGTCACTGTGGTTAGCTTTGTTAACAGTAATGTAAAAACGTTTTGAGAAAAGTTTCGTGTGTTTTATGCCTAAATAATAACCCGTGTCTGTATTATATATATTTTGTTAATAGATTTTCTTTTATTCCTATACAACCCTTACAGCACTTTTGGTAACCATCATCAAATGCAATAGATGATAATGAAACGATAAACAGTTCTATTAAACACCAATACAGACCTGACACATTGAGGTTCTGGCCTGCTTTGTTTTAATCGAGTACAACTCATGCCCTTTTTTCGGTTTTTTGCTTTCAGTCTGTATGACGTAGTAGTTATTATTATTTTTAACATTATTATATGGAAAAAATGATGAAAAAATATGTCGTGAGATGTGTAATATCGTTGAGTTATATAATGGAACTCACAACATGAAGGACAGAATTTATGTCTACTCCGGAGTTTTGAATGGCTGTCAAGAAACTGGTGAGAGAATTGATATCATTAAACCATGTGAAATGTTGTAAAAAAAGTTAATGAGAGATTGTTTTATGGCTTTAACATAATAGACAAAAATACTTTGTTGAGAAAAGATATAATGTTAGACTCACGAATGTAGAAGAGTTTTATTGTGTTTGTTGGCTTTCCTGATTGGTTCACTAAGTCCCACATTGAGATAGGATTGTAGTTGCTGAAACATGCGGTGTAACAGGCATTTGTTGAGATGAGAAAGATGGGTTTTCATTAGTTTTTTAATGTCGTTTATGAAGCCTATCATTTCAACGAGGTTGCTCTTATCTTCGCTTGTGTAGTTGTACTTGGTCGCCTGTGGAAAGATGAGAATATTTTCAAGGTTCAATGTTCTATAAAACCTTTTTAAGGTGAATAGATAATTGTTATCGTGTTGACTGAAAGTGTGCTTTGCGAAACCTATCAATAGCACTACAGAGACCCTGCTTAGAAGCCGTCTAATAGCCGTTTTAGCATACCTACAATACTAATATTACAAAATTAGTTGATTGAAAAACTACAAACCTTTTCAAAATTGGTAGCATCTGGAGGGCAAGTTTCAGAGCCTCTTGTCCCTTCAACCGGGTGAGTCATTTTCCACGATATCTGTGTTTATTATAATGAGTATACAGTTCTACGCAACACCACTTTACCCTAGTGCTAGTTCATATAACCACCATCTCATCACCAGCTCATCATCATCTCAATACTCCCCCCTCCCACTCCATCACCACATCAGTTCACTATTAACACTTCACCATTCCATTATCTTACCATCTCAAGCACAGCACAAGTCCATTGAGACATGGTTTGGAGAGATTTGAAGGTGAGATCATAACATACAGACATGTGTTCGTTTGAGGGGATGTGATCAAGAGATAACTGGGCTATCTAGAAATAATAATTATGATATTATTATTATTTTTATTATGAATATTAATCGTTTTTTTTATTATTTTATCATTGAAGTTTAAATTTAAAAAGAAAAATGTTTGTTTAAACTTAATTTTACTTTTGCTTCGTTCGTTGAAAGCTTCGAAACA
The DNA here is from genome assembly GCA_964035795.1 of Pterobdella sp. o SKG-2022. Lineage (NCBI taxonomy): Eukaryota > Metazoa > Annelida > Clitellata > Hirudinida > Piscicolidae > Pterobdella > Pterobdella occidentalis. The sequence goes on along the minus strand of OZ038323.1, from coordinate 7,796,640 downwards.
AACTCCATAACAATGTGGGTGTGCTGTTGTCGAAATTGGGTCATTTGGCTGGCTAATGAGCTTTGAGAACTAACTTCAAATGAAGCAGATTTTGGCCAATGAGATGCGTCGTAGTTGGTGCTACGCTCAACATACTTGAAAGCGCTGAAAACTGTGTCACCGTACAACGGAATGACCTAGATTTATGTTTCAATAAAAAATATATGTAATAAAATTGAACTTGAAGAAAAGTAGAAGTTTGAGACAAACTTTAAAAAACTATATTTGAAAAATTAAGTGGAATAAAACTTAGTATAAAACGTGTCAGTAAAAAATCTTCATCATCTTTAAAACGTCATCTAAATTAAGGAAATGATTGAGAAATATTCTTCAAAGGTCATAAAGAACCTACTTCGACTTCCTTGAAGAGGCAGTCAATCTTGGAGAGACTAACCTTCTTAGTTTTGTTGATGTTGAACTGTGGACCGTCCAACATATACAAAAGGAATCCTATCACCTTTAACATCATATATTTCATCTCATTGGTTTTTACGTTAGATATTTTTGAAAATTTTTTGGTGTTTTTGGGGTTGAAAATCTCTTATTTAAAGTACTATTTATTTTTTTAATTAACTGTATATTCATAATTATTTCTATGTTTAAATAATCATTTGATATTACAAATACAAACCAACGATTATAGACTCTCAAGATACATATACAGTAAGGCAACTTCTCTCACCTTGATAAGATCGTACTTCTCTCTTGGCAACAGGTATGTAGCGGTCTCGTACCTCGCTACACAAAAGTTAATCAGTTGGCAGAACAAGTCTTGATAACCATTCGCCACGCTCATCACTTCTTTAACCTTGGTTTCACGTGATATGTTTACGTTGTGCTTACTCAATACTGAAGGACAAGCCTCTTCAACACGCTCACGACTTTATAACTTTGTAGCAATTTCAACCCGAAAAATTACTTTCAGACATAGAAAACTTTAAAACCTTAAGAGAAATAGCATTATGAGTGGCAAGGAAAAGAGAAATGTCTCTCAGCTGGTCTACCTTCTCATGGCTTATTGGTCGTTTGCCCATCAATCTGTCGCAGATGTGGCATACTTTTTCATAGTTTAAATATTTTGCGTTATGTTTGCTTTTAGTAAAAACTTATCCAACCATCTAAGAATCTTTATTTGAACCTTGACTATTATATAACACCACTTTTTTTATAAACTTCATCCACTTCCCAAAAACTCCACCCATCTCCCATAAGCCCTACCCACCTCTTGTAATGAGCAAAGTCATTTTTGACGCTAGCTTTGATGTTTTTCAACTCATCCAAAGTACTCAAACAACTTGAAAATTTTATCAGCATTAAGAGGCATTCTGTGTTGTTGTACTCACTCGAAGCATTAACCAATCGGATCACTTCATTGCGGTAGATCTCAACCGCCTCTCTCTGCGGTTGGTCGGTTAAGTTTAAATATATAGTCAATTTCAATTGAATAAATTTTGATGAAATTAATCACCTGAAAAAAGTAAAAATTTTTGAGTTTTTCAACTTCTTTTTCGATCAGCTCAACTGAAACGTTCATTCCTTCCGCTGACATACTCTAAAAGTTTGCCGATTATTCTAGAATTAATCTCATGAAATTTAAGCTTTCATGGCAATTAATGAGTAAAAAACAGCACCCGCATCACACAAGCACCTTAGGTAAGGGAATAGTACAGCTTCTCCATGTATACAACATACTAGCATACTCTTCCGCCTCTTCCAACAGATAGCTCTGTGTGCAAGATAGTTGCGTGAATAGCGTTAGGTGTGTCTCTTATGTATTAATATGCTATTAAGTTTTTTCAAACTAAGCTTGTTGTATTTTTATATTTATGTAAGGATGAAGCAAAGAAATGATCGAACGATTTTAGCGATAGATTCTGCTTCTTGAGTGAACTTGGAGCAGGTAGGAGTGAAAATATTTCTGTCGACAAAGTTCTCGTTGGGACTGAGTTTATATAGGTAAGAATCATTGTGAATATAGTTGTGAGGCCTTTTATTCTCCTCGTTATCATTACTGCAGTTGTACACCTGCTTAATATTCTGGGCATCGTTGTAATTACTGACTTTGTCCAGGTCACCAAATGAGTTTTTGTAGATCAAGTCCATTAATTTATGTGTTTTCTCAATAACATGTTCGACTGTTATTGTGGAGACAAAGGGGAAAAGCGGTTTTTCAATTATATCCATGTTAATGAGTTTTGAAAAAGTTTGGGTCTTAAAACGTCTAAAATCAAGGATGTAAACGCTTTAAGTTTAATTGCTCTGTAATTATATTCTTTCCGGATTTATATTTTTTTTTTAAATTTTTCTTGCTTTAATGAAACAAAAAACTTTTTAAAACATGCTTTGAGTTTAATGACATCTAATTTGAATTTGAAATGAATTCTTATTAAGCGCTGTTATTATATTTAACTTCACTTTTAAAGCTTTTTCTAAAAGTATACTTTCGATTTTAAATTTGACTAAAATGTTATGCTGTATTCGTCCCAGAGTCAATTCATCTGGAGACTTGAAGAATAAAAAAAAGAAGGGTTTTGCAGAAGAGGATGAAGAAAAAAATGTGGCCAATGTGATGAATCATACAAAATGCAGCAGCAATTCAAACGGAGAAAAAAATAAAAGCGAGGCAATCAAAACAACCCAAAAGCCTATATCAAAGACATTTGATAACACCATAAACTTTGATAATAGTTCTGAAAAAGTTCTTAAAACAAAAGAAACCGCTGAAAAAGACTTGGAGATAAAAGAAAAGTTAACCGGTGGTGAAGTTAATGTCAACATGGGCAACCGAAATGCAGCTCCAATAAGAAATGAAGAAGTCAAACCAGATTGTGTTGATAAAAAGATTGTTGATTCAGAAATGAATAATGTTGCTAAAACCGAGGATATAATTATAAATACAGAAATACAAAATGTTGCAGCAACTAAACTAGAAGAAACAAAAACACTTCAAAATATCACAACAACTAAAAAAAGTGACATCAAAAGTCCAAACATTAGTATAGATGAAAATATTAAAAAGAACTTGCCAAACAATACTTCCAACACTACTACCACAACAAACCACAATACATCCACATCAACTTCCAATACAGCCACAACAATAGTTGCTCAAACCCCCACAGTAACACCCCATCATATCATCACAGTACCTGACCAAAGCACTACAACATGTAATGTTGAGACCACTACAACAAATAACATTAATGCTCCCACAACAAGTAACATTGTTGAAGATAAACTGAAAAAAACCAATCTTTCAAACCACAGTGCAGAAACAAATATAACATCAACTACCCCCAATAAAGATGTTGAAAGCAATACAGCTTCAACTGACAAAAAAGTTGAAGTATTCGCAAAATATGTTGAAAAACTCGAAAATATTTGCTTACTTATTGTGGAAAAGTTCAACAATGCAACACCAAATGATGTATCTGTGTCTGAGGAAACTAACAAAAATAATGTAACTTTTAATAAAGAAAAGACAGATGTTACTGGAACAAGCAATGAAACTCAACCACTGTACACTATTGAGGATGATGTTATTCATATGGTAATGAGTTCACTTAAGATTCATCTTTGTTATTATTTCAGTTAAATTTTAAAATTAAATTGATTTCTATTCACTTTAGTTTATAAAGAAAAATATGTCTAAATCATGGTAGAGCAACACTGCACATCAAATAACACTTCTCATAATCTAACAACAAATCAACATTGCACTCAAACCACAACAGACACCAAACCACACTATAAAAGACATCAAACATAACCACAACAGACTGCTATATCAAACAACAATGAGCTTAAGGTGCAGGGCCATGCAAGCAAGCTGGTGGTGCAGAATTGTTTTCGAATGTGTGCCAATGTTGAGTGCTGCATCAAGAATGTTGTTATTGGTTAAGAATATTTTACTTAGGCTACTACTACTAATAATAGTAATAACATAATGATAATAGTAATAACATAGAATCATAATAACCAATGGTACAGAAGAGAGTAAGAAGGTGAGTGTGGTGGTGGAGGGCTGTACTGAGGTGGTCATCAAGGACTGTGAGCATGTGCAAGTGCAGGTTTGTGTATTTATTATGATTTTTTTTGTTCTTTTTATTTGGTGTGTTTTTTATATAACTTCAGTTCATATATTTCAAAAATTTGGTTCATATAGCATGCAACTCATAAACTAGGTTTTTTAAGTAGTTTTGAGTCAATATTACTTATTATTGCAATACTCATCACTAATAAAAGCTTAGCTACAATAGTAACTATTAATACAGACAAAGACAGGTTTAAAAAAATGCACAATATTGAACTCAAACGAGACGATAATCTTTGTTGATAGTGAAACAGTGAAGACTTGTGAGTTCTTCAACACCAAGTGTTGTAACTTCACAATCATTGTGGTTTCTGAGGAAGAGAAGGTTGGTGGTATGGTGTGTTTGGGTTTAATGGTGGGGTAGAGAGTAAGGTTGCATTCAATGGGGGAATGCTGGATAAGATGATAAAGTGTGGTGTATGGGTGTATTTTAGTTGGATGTGAGAAATTCAGTGAGTTTGTTTTGAGGTCAATTTTGGTATAATCTTATACTGTGGTATAGAAACATATTTTATGGTTTTTCGACATTATAATACACCATCACTGCAGTCTTTAGCGCACACAGTGCCAGACCAAGTATCAAGCACTTTCAATGATGGAGACATCAAATCTGTACCTTTCGTTTTCTCTTTTTGAGAGAGTTGAAACCAAGAAAGGAGTTTTAGATAATTCTGGAATAAATACGAAGAAAGTGATTTATAAATTCACTAGAGTGCTCGAAGACTGTATTGATGTTTAGATTTTGATCATGTCTGATGTTTGGATTCATGAGATTTGATGCCAGATTATGATATTATTTTGATATTTTGTTTACTTTTACTCATTATATGAATAAAACCAATGATAATATTAAAGATAATATACATTAATAATTGTAATTTTAAGTGCCATGTAATTTGTAGGTTGTACATGTTGTATTTATAGTTGTAAACACTGTCTGTAGTTGTATATGTTGTTGATAGTTGTGTTCTAGCTTTCTCTCTCTGCATTTTTTCCGCTTATGCAAGGAATAATGGTTTTATAGGACTTTTTTCAATTTAAAGGGTTTTATTTTAACTTTTTTTTAATTTTTCTATGGTTTTTATTTTTAAAATCATTTTTCTAAAAAATAGATACCTTTGTTTTAATATTTTTCTACTAATGGTATAATCATAAATTTTATTTCGTGCAAAAACAATATATTTTTATCAAAATATTCATCGTGAGGTTGTGTCGAAGTTGCGCAGTGATTATCAAAAATTAAATCAACAAAAACCTTTAAAAAAATATTCAAATCGAATATCAAGTGCAATAGAAATACACAAAAACTTCCCGCCTAAATAATTATAAAAAATCAATAATTTCAACTCAATTGTGTATTGTCACAAATCCTATTAAAAATATACCATCTTTATATTAACTTGGATCTCTTTTTAATCATACATGCAGCAGTACTATTTGACCACTGAGTTTAGTAATGATAGCTACAATAGTAGCAAAAACCTGGTGGAAATGACTGTGAATCGTCTCAAAAAGCATGTGTACTTAACAGTGAATAAAATTCAATGGTGTTATCAAGAACAATAAGTTGAAGTGATTATACTGAGCACGTTGGATGATTTATGCTTGTGTAATAGATATATAGTTATGACTAAAATTAAATTTTTTATAAAAATAATATTAGTTTGAATATATGAAGCGTCCAGGAATGCAAATGAGGCACTTAATTGGATGAATAATTATAAGTGGATCACAGGTATATTTAAAATATATCTATCTTTTTCAGAGACATCCCTCATCAATATTTTTTATTTTATACAAAAGTTGCTAAAAATCTTTTATCTATAATGGGTGACAGTAACTGTTGTAAGCATCTAACAGCGATTATTATGTTGATAACACATAGTTAAGGAATGCAGGTATGGGAGTAGGTGTGTTATGTGTGCATAGAAGATGAATGCTTATTCAAAATTATACGTAAAAGTATAGATCTTCAATAAGTTGTAAATATCAATTGATTATCATTGAAAAGAATAAGGTTAATATAGTTGAATACGGCATGGAGAAGGCAATGAATATCAGGCATAATAACATCAATAATAAAATTGATTCAATAATGAACATACAATAATAACAATAGCAATAATAAAAAAAATCAATAATAATCAAAAATTTGCAAAAACAGTGATGACAACAATAAAAAAAATCACGATTTTAAAAAGAAATAAAAGTTTCATTATTCAAACATCCCTCTCAAGCACTTCTAAATCCCAATCGAATGTGATAGAAAAATAATGCTGAAGCTTAGAAAATTGATGGGAAATTGAGGAAAACTATTACGGGCTCTGTCTCTCTAAATGGTTCTGTGGGATCGATAATTTATTAATGATATTATCCGTTATTTTTATTATTTTCATTATTTATTATTATTTGAATATTTCAAATTTTTAATTTTTATACTTTCTTTTCATTGTTTTTTAAATTTTTATTTTAAAAATTAATATTGGTATTTTTCATATCATTGCTATTTTTAGAATCATTATTGTTATTTTTGTTGATCATTATTTGTACCAAATATAACTATATGAACCTTGATGATAGTGTTAAGCTGCTTAGATCTAGTGAGGTACAAGAAATGACCGCCTTTCGGAATCACAGCATTAAAAGCGTCAGGGAATCTTTATTCATTAATGTTATTTTTAGTAACATATATATTTTGAATAAACATTCATTTTCCTCCAATGTTATTCACAAATGGGATTATTAATGATGTAATTATAGTTATTATAATTTATTATTATTGTAATTATAGCTATTTATAGATTTAATTATTTCATGAAAACTCATATTTATTTATAGATACAATCATCTCATAAATATGAGATATTTATTTATAAATATCATTTTGATTATTTGAAGAACACTTATTTGTTTAATTACCTTGTCATATTTAGAAGTATACTGCTGTGCTGATAAAAAGCACTCAAAAAAAGATAATATATATCAACAGTTTTCAACGTCAATTTATGGGAAAAATTTAGTACATTTATTAAGCAAAAAGTAGCTATAACTTTCGATAAGTTTAGCCTTATCATAAAACATTAGCGAAAAAAATTTATTTAGTTACTTTTTTTTTCGCTAATGTTTTATGATAAGGCAAACTTATCGAAAGTTATAGCTACTTTTTGCTTAATAAATGTACTAAATTTTTCCCATAAATTGACGTTGAAAGCTGTTGATATTGCTTATAAGTACATTAGGATGTCTCTAAAAAGTTAAGATAAAACATAATATAATAAACAC
>OZ038323.1:7741726-7786726 GCA_964035795.1 Pterobdella sp. o SKG-2022 | reverse complement strand
AAATTCTTATTATTAATCCATTGATTTAACTTGTATAATGGTGAACAACAAACACACCATGTCCATAAGGAACTCAATAGACGCCTTGATATCCTCTTTAAAGTCCTCCTTGTCCTCCTCCTCTTTGTCCCCTTTCAGCAGCTTCATGTTTTCATCTGATGTTTCGCTATCGTTTCTTGCCATCATCTTTTTCTCTGTAGACTTCACGACTTCCTTTTCCGCTTTTGTGTTATTTGTGATCTTTGTGTTTTTGTCAATTTCGCTGGTGTTTATTTCGGTTTTGTCTGCAAAATCATCATCCGGAAGTGAATCAAGAGTGAAAATCTCCAAATTCTCTTTGACTCTAGCTATGCCATTGTTGCTAGATGTAGTTTGTTGTAATGTTGTGTGTGCTTGTGGAGAAAGTTTCTCCGGAAGAAGGTATCGGAGGTTGGAGAGAAGGATTCTGCGCAGAGCCACAGAGGGTAGAAGCCAGAAACTGCGGTTTTATGAAAATTTAATTGAATAAATTATTGAATTCTATTTGCTTTTATTTTTAAAGTTTTGAAGTTTTTTGTTCCAAATATAAAATTAACAAATAAATGTAATTACTTTTCATTGATTTTTCTAAAATCTATTAATTATTATTCAACCAAAAAATAAACAGCATCTGATGTACCAAAAAAAAACTATTCGAACCATCAAAAATGCTTGTTACTCACTATGATATTGAACTGGCTTCTTCATAGATGCATGTGTTAACGAAGGAGTTGCACAAAATCAGTGAGGATACCTGCCATTAAAGGCACAGTTGAAACATCAATGAACCATTATGGTTTATAGTGACAAGCATTTCAAATAAGTATAAATTACTATTGGTGCAATTGATATTAAAAATAACCATAGAATTTTGCTTAAAAACATTAATTATGAATAACTAATTAGATATGAAATATGAATAACTAATAAGCCATGAAATATGAATTGCTGATAACTTATGAATAACTACATTATTATTGAGCGATTATTACTATAGCTGAGTCATGAAAACAAAATTTTGAAGTACCATGGTGGGAAAGGCTTCCGAAAACTTTTGAGCAACAAACCCTCCTAAAGAGGCTCCAAAGATGTGTACCTTATCGTGGTAGTGTGGTGGGTTGGTTAAAATTATGGTGGGTAGTTAGGGGTTTTGAATGTAGGATTATTATTATGGTTGGGGTAGATATTAGAATGATGGGATAGTTCTTAGTATGGTTGGAATCTTGTTACTAAGGTAACTGGTGTGTAAGTTACTTACTGATGTGATTTAGTTATTTTTATATTTATTATAGTTAATGTTGCCATGAGTAGTTGAAAGTTGAAGAAAGGTTATTATCATTAAAATAGTTGGTTATTGGGGTTGATGTGGTGTGAGAAATAAAATAAAGATTTTAGTTATGTTTTTTGTACTTTCATTAACAATATTGATGTAGAGCTAGATAAACAAAATAAAAAAAACCTTTGGAATTTCCAAGAAGTCTAGAAAGTTTTTGAAGCTTTCTACCAAATCTTTAATTGACCAGTACACAGGGTATTCAACCTGGTTTTTGATTGGTTAGTAGATAAACACTTTTAAATGGTTGGTTAGTTTAGGATTTTTTATCACTGTGAACGGTTCTTTATTTTAGTCATACCTTATTAAGAATGAGATTGAACACAAAAGAATTTGAGAATATTGAAAATGAAAAAAAAAAAAATATCGCTAATAAATTTTTGAAGTTTTATAATGTAAAAAACTATATTAAGCGTCATACGAACAGAAAGAACTCTATGTGAAATGGGAAAATCTCCATCACTGCTAAACGAAAGCAACTGTTTAAAAAAAACATCTGCCCGGCCTCCCACTGGCGGAAAAAAGACTAATGGGATTCCTTTTGATGTTGCGTTTACTTCATTTATTTTCCAACCTTTAAGCGGGTCTTTATCTACACAAATCTGAATTAAAACAGTTGAAAAAATTTTCAATTTAATACTAAGCTCAATAATATTGAAGTTATTTCCATTTTAAAGTTAATATTTTATATTAAATTTGATAGCACTTTTTGTTAAATAAAATCTGAATCTAATGACATTTTTGAAAGGCACAATAGCTCTGAAATCTCTATATTCTCGAGATCTGGCAATATGTTTCGACATTTGAATGAAAGTTAAAATAAAAGCTTTTTTGACAAGCTTTCATATCATAACAAGATCACCTGAAATATTTAAAAGTGAAGTTCATATAAAGTTAAAAAGCTAAGTCTTAACTAATTGGAAAAAATGAGTTCAACTTTAAAATATATTCATTTAATTTATTTTTCAAGTTATAAATAAGATGATTGTAAAATCGCCAAATTACGTTTTTTAGAAATTCCATCAATTGAGAAATGATAACCAAATAAATCTAATAAAATCTAACCTATTAAAAAAAAAGAATTCGCGAAAAAAAAATTAATCTTTCATAACAAGACTTTGATAAGAATTTCCCTATATTTCGTTTTTTTTTCTTATAAATATTTTTTTGCGAAAAAGCAAAAATATATTTTTATTTTTTTTACTCAAAATAATTACTAAAAATAAAACATTTTGAGTTTATCGACTGATTTATAACGTGAATTTTTAAATCGTGCATTTGGAAGATATTCAAATATTTCTGGGAATATATTTGTTTAGCTATTTGATCTAACTCTTAGTAATCCTTCAAATAAGGCTCTTTTTCACAACGAATAATCAAAATCTTTCAAACAAACATTTATATTAAAAAATTAGTTTTGAAGAGATTTTTATTCCAAATAGTTTTAACTTATATGTCATCGACGATGCCTTTCTGAACGTAGTTTTGCTGCTTTGCTGCAGATGGCTTTTAAACATCACTTGTCGCCTCTTGAATATAAATTATTTTTTAATTTAATTTTTTCAGAATTTTAGTTTTATATATTTTTCTTAAAAAGTGATTAACTTCTGTAAGCAATGAATGAAGCAAGGGCCGCCTAGTTAATTGTTTGTTAGGTTAGTTTGCTTATATATGTATACATATTCAATATTACATATACATATTTATACGTGACTAATAACTGTTATTAATAGCGGAAACTTCATCGGAAAGTGGAGTAATCTCGTTAATGCATATAGACGTAGTTACAAATCTTCTTCACTGAGTATATTGGCGATGGAATCAACATGGATACCACTTTGAAAACACAAGGCAATTCTCAAAATGATGGTGGATAATTTTCAATGAAACATATAACAATCCAATACAATTTTATTTTCATAGATAAATTTTTATTAAACTTTTATCAAAACTTAAGCTGACCATCTTGAACATCAGTTAAATCATTCAAATAAATGATGAAAATGTTTAAAGCTGTACAAGGAGCAGATAAGAATTCTTTGGATGCTCGCAGGAAGGGCAGTTTCAAGTAAGTTTCCTTGTTTACAATAAATAAATATATGCATGACTTAATATTATTCTATGACTGCTTTGTTATTATTTGTTATTGTTTCATCACTTAAGATTAATAGTTTGGATTCAAATTAGTTAAATTTCATACCTTGTGCTTAGGATGGATATTCAAGTGAACCGTTATTTATTTTTTTGTTATTGTTGTTCAGAATTAACAGATTTTCATTTATGCTTTGATTTTTTTGCCTCAAATTAAGTTTTCACTTTTGTTTTATGCTTTTAATAAGTTGATGAAACAGTCATTTATTTAAAATTCCAATTTTGTTTTTTTTTTTCATTATTCTATTCAAAATTCTGTTTATGAGTATATAGTTTCAAGATAATAAATGATTTATAAAAATGTTTACTCTACTGACTGTGTATATATGTGAGTCGTCATTCCCTTAAATTAGGGATTTGGTAGCACTAGGCATTTCTTGTGAACCAAAAAATTAATTTTGGTGAATAAAATAAGATTTGTAAAAGATTAAATCTTACAAGAATCTTATAGTTGAAGTTATTGAACAATTTATTGATTCAATTTCACTACTTTTAACTATAAAAAAAAACTAACAGCTTAAATTTATTTTCAAATAATCACTATTTGATGAAAAAAAATTCTGAGAGAAACTTGAGAAAAGCAGCTAAAAATATCAACTATATCATCATTATGCAAACCTTATAAATTTTCTAAAAAATATCTTGAATTTATTTGAAAACACTTAGTAATAATAATAATAATTAAAAATACTCATAATTTTTTAATAAATAATATATACTTCATTAAAAAATAAAATATTTAATTGAAATAATAATAATAATACTATCAACTTCCATAATATCAGACATATATTTTATAGTATACAACTCATTAAGAATATCAATGCAACAATTAAAATGAATGTTAATTTTAGTTACATACAATTATGCCAACAATTACTTGCAATTTAGAGGCATATTATAATTGAAAATTGTTTGCTTTTGGTTTCTTTGAGGGATTGTTTCACTTTTCATTTAACTGATTTTTGTTAATGATTTTTTGCTAATGTTGTATTTTAAATGGTGAAATCACCGGTATAATACAGCTTTTTATTAGAATAACATTTTCATACTGTTTCATCAGCATCATCTGGCCATTCAAACCACATTGTTACCTAGATTATATACCACAACTGTACCCCAAAACTTATTCTCCTACCCTCAACCTCCACAAATATCATCTTCCACATCACCATCAAAAAGAAAAGAATGTTCTTCACATCAGAACTGTACACAAACCTTCTCTTAACACACCATTATTAGTAACCACATAGCCAATTACACCGTTACAGGGAGTGGATAACATTTCCTATGAGGAAGTTGGGACAAAGTAGAGGATCAATGAAGATGCCAGCCAACAAGAGTGCTAACTATAAGGTGGTAGTGGGGGAGATGATGGTGATTTAGGTAGTGGTAGTGAGGCAAATAGCTTCCTTGAGAGTTAGGCGGTACTAGTGGTGATGATTGGTACAAATAGTATGAAAGTTATGGTAGTTTAAGCTTTATTGTAAGTTGCAAGTAGAATTTTTTTTTAAATTGTCTGAATGGTAGTTTTGTTATTTTGACAGCATTCAATTAAAATTTAAACTCGTTTTTTTATTAATTCGTTAAATGATTCGTGTTTAGACTTCATGCATTATCATGATCAATAACGATTTCCAGGAAAACCCAGAGGGAACAAAGTCGACTATAGTGGCAGCAGCAACTGCAGCCACAGCTACCATAACAGCCATCGAACACATCCAATCTAAGCCCTCTCTCTTGCCTCAAAGTCCCTTACAACTTTACCCACCACCAGCATCCCTACCGCCAAAAGACGCTTCAAGCTTTCCACCACCATCATCAACTACTCTGCCACCACCAAATCCTTCATCACACCACGTACAAAATCCATATAATATTGTTTGTGGTGAAAAACCATTACGATGTGTTGAATACACACTTGATAACTTGTCAACTGCTGACTCCGACATTAAAGGCCTTTCTGCACGTACTACTGATAACAGTAATAGTACTACTGATAAGAATCCTACCGCTGCTAATAACAACACAACTGCTAATAATAGTGACACTACTGATAACAACGACAATGATACGACGGGTAAAACGGATGCGGCAAAATTAAAGGAGAACACTGTTGATGATAACAACAACCAGACATCTGAAGATGCTAAGAAATACTTGGAAAAACGGAGGTTGTTTGCGTTTTAACGTCTATTTACTCCATTATTAATTTATTCATAATAATATGAATAACAAACAAAATCAGATAATAAATTTTTTTCATTTTATTGTTTCACTTTTATAATTCTTCTCATAATTATTAATTTGTACTATTTATTGAAAAAGATTTTGAAAAATGGTTGATTATGAAACCTATAATTTTTCTAAGTGAATATCGGGGTCAACGCGTTCACAATCAATCATAGGTCAATGATAATAACAACAATAATTATAAAAATAAGGACAAATAGTTATACTAAGGATACTAATGATTACAGAGGTAGAGGGAATAATAGATACGGTATAATATTTATAAGATTTGCTTGATAAAAACATATACAATACTTCATTTTGCACTTCTATATATGACATATATTGGTTCTGAGAAATACGTTAAACTGCACTGGAGATAGCTTTTCCAAATTGAAATTGCTTCCTTTTTATAACCTTGATAACAGTAGACTCTGGTAGCAGGAAACGACAAACTGATATTTTGGTATTGTTGTCATTTGGCTTGGCAAATAATCCTTCTTTTTGGGGACAACGGCAATATGAACTGCCATAGTCTGAGAACGGCAGATCTTGAAATCGATAATTTTAAGTTGGATGGTAGCTTGGGCTGGTAGTCTATAAAAATTAGTTCTAAATAGATGAATTTTTTTATAAATCACTCTATTTCAGTTTTTATTCTTCGGAAAATGAGGATTATCACTTGATAATGTAAGCTAGCCTTACGAAAAGCTTTGTGTTGTTTAATAAATACTTTGTTGTCCTTACCTTTAAATTCAGGCTATTGTACTTCATGTACAGCAGTATAATCTAATTGAATTAGTTAAAAAAACATAATTATTGTTTGAAACTAGTGGTAACTCTACTCAAATGAATAAAAATTTTTTTTTGTGGGCATTATCTCTGGGTATGTGCTCAAAGATTTTCAAAGACATGTCAATAATAAATTTAATTATAATTATAAAAATGACTGTATTAAAGAGAGGGTTTTGGAATTTTATAATGATTTTACATTCGACATAATATTTATTTTTATTATTATTATTCCTATTAGATTATACTGCTGTACATGTCCCAGTAACTGGGGTTGGCAGCAGTCGACCTAGGTTGTTGATGATAATCTATCAATCAAATCCTTTTTATAGCTCGTTTTCCTTTACCAAAGGTTGGGCTTTTTGATAATAATGATAATAAATACATACAATGGTTTTAGGTACATCATTGAGGAGCTGGTAGAAACTGAGAGGCAGTATGTTAAAGATCTTGGTGTTGTTGTCAAGGTGGGTGGGTGGGTAGTTTGACGGATAGATAGAAAGATAAATAGATAGATAAGTAGATAGATAGATAGATAGATAGATAGATAGATTGATATATTGATAGGTAGATAGATAGCTAGACAAATAGATAGTTAAAAAGAGAAACAACCCCACTGATAGGACTACATAGGGACATTAGAAACCCACCCACTACCATCCTCGTTGGAAGGCAAACATAAGATCGTATTTGGCAATGTACAACAAATCCACGAGTGGCACCAAACGTTTGTTTTTATTATTTTTATTCATTTATTTATTTTTATTTTATTTATTTTTCATTTAACTGTTTTCCTTTCCATTCATTTTTTTTTTCAATATTTTTTATCTATCAGGACGTTCTTGAATGAGTTAGAGAAGTGCTTAGATAACCATGATGGTGTGGGAGATGCTTTCAACAAATATGTATGTGTGTTTAAATGAGTGTATGTATCAACAAATATGCATGTGTGTCAGTGTGTATCTGTATTGTTTGTATAGATCGATGTGTTCTCATCATTATCTTCCTCATTACCATCTCCTATTCAACAGGGCAGACGTCTGCACATGTATGTGAAGTATTGTGAGAACAAGCCAAAGTCTGAGTACTTGGTTGCTGAACATATTGACTTTTTTGAGGTTTAAATTCCTTGTTTCTTTTATTATTTCATTGCTATTTTTATTATTGTTTAGTTTTTAGTATTATTTTTTTTTTTCATAATTTGTATTAGTAATTTTTTTTTGATTTATTCTTTATCATTGCCCTAGAAGAGTTTTAAAAATTTTATTATATTTTTACAATTTGTTCATATTTTTAGTCTCTTTAAAAGAATTTATGTTTTTATCCAATAGGAACTGAGGCAGAAGTTAGGTCATCGCCTGCAATTGTCTGACCTACTTATCAAGCCAATCCAAAGAATTATGAAATATCAACTACTTCTCAAAGTTGTTATTTATTTCATTTGAATATTTACACATTTACAAACACACATACATACATACACATACAGGACATAGCAAAACAGACGGGAAGAGCTGGAAGTGATATGACGTCACTGAAGAAGGCGGTGGAGCTGATGAACGTTATACCGAAAGAGGCGGATGATATGATGATGGTGGGCAGACTGCAGGGGTTCGAGGTTATTGTTTTTTTTTTATTTGTATTCTTTGTTCTTGTTGTAATTTGTATATCTTTTGCTTCACCATTTCTGTTTATCATTTTGCTTCTACTCCATTGTTGGAGAAAATACATCCTACAATTGCCTATTTTTTTTATTATAATTTTTTTACCGTTAACAATAATAATATTATTATAATACTACAGGGTAAGATCACAGCGCAAGGTAAGTTGTTACTGCAGGAGGGGTTGATGTTGTGTGAGGTGAAGGGGGAGAGGGTGGTGCTGAAGGAGAGAAGGGTGTTTCTTTTTGAGCAGGTCATCATCTTCGCTGAGGTGATCGAGAAGAAGAAGGCACTTCTTTCTGACACATACATCTACAAGGGCTCCATCATGGTGGGTGTGCTGTTAGGGATTTAATGGTTCCTACATCGCATACATCACACCATCCTACATTCCAATACACACACACCACGCCAGATCACAAAACTCTCAATGGAAATACTCCCAAACGTGTGTGACATGGTGGAGGATGGGACACACAGCGGTAACGATAGTGGAATATGCAACTGTGGCAACCCTCAATGCATTTGTAGCCTCTCTAGTCAGTCAGGGTGCTGCTCTTGCTTAAGGTACCTTACCATTTGCCGTCTCTTTTACGAGCGGTGGGTACTTATTTGTTTGGTTGGAGTTTTTGAACTTTCTTGAGGATTTTTGGATGTGTGATTATGCTCGTTTAGTAGTTGAAAATAGTTGTTTCAACAAATGCTTTGCTTGTTTTATTGTTTCAAATTCATTTAGAGTTTTTGTATATTCAAGCATATTTCAATACTTACACCTCCGTGACGGTATGTTACAAGCCTAAATTGATTGCATAATCACCTCATCGATTAAAACGGGCTGAGATTGACTGGCGTTTGGAATGCTTGCTGCGGTGATGTGAGAGTGCTGTGAACGCCTTCCTATCTATAAAAACATTTCTAGCTTATCTACAAACTGTGAAAACTATTTTTTCAAAACAATCTGTATCTATGAATAAACCCATACACACACACACACACACACACACACAGGTTCGTATTGATAAACAAGACTCAGGGAGGTCAAGTAGAAAGGTTGTTGTGCCAGGCGAAGGATGTGACGTCATACTTCAAGTGGGTCAACAACATCCAATCGTTACTCGATTTGCAAGGTGACCTACTTAAAGGTATGTGTGTATGTATTTTGTTTGTGTGTGTTTGGGCATATGTTTTGTGTGTGTGCGTGAGTTTGTGGGTGTGCTTATTTTTTCAGTGGATGTTTTTTCACGTGTAGGTTTGCTTGTGTGTGTGTGCGTGAGTTTTATGTGGTGTTTATGTTTGGCACTATCAATAAAACATACGCAGGAATGCAATATTTACGTCTTTGGAAGCTTCTTTATAAAGGCTTTGCTGTGCCGATTTCATAAATTTTTTTATATTTTGTTTTTTACTAGTTATTAAGCTACATCACTCTATTTTGACAGTTTAATTATTGTTAATGCCATTATTGTTGTTTTTATTATTTTCATATTGTTATTATTATTATCATTATAGTTATTATTATTCACATAACAGCATTGCAGTCTCCCATAGCGTACCAAAAGGGACTCACCACAGAGAAGTAAGCACCTTTCATTCATTTTCATGCTGTATGTGCATATGCTTATAATTTAATACAAACTCATTGATGTGTGATCCAACTAGACTGCAGACATTTTTCCAAGTTAACTAACTTGTCCCACCTACCCACACAAACACACCCATTCTTGTCAGACAAAACCTGTTGAAGCACCCATCTCTGAAGATAAAACGACCCCAGATTTCAGCCTGTAAAGGCACCACCAGTCAGAACACCTCCTCCTCCTCGCACAAGACTTCCATCATGGATGGTATCAAGTACACTCTGCTTAATCTCAAGTCGAAGAGTCAAGAAGACCTTCATAAGACTGTTAGATCCTGAGTTTTTAAATGTGTGTGTGTGTGTGTGTGTGTGTGTGTGTGTGTGTGTGTGTGTGTGTGTGTGTGTGTGTGTGTGTGTGTGTGTGTGTGTGTGTGTGTGTGTGTGTTTGAGTATGTGTTGGTATGTGTACATAGATGATATGCTGAAGTCGAAAAACTTGAAGGACGATTGCTTACTTTAATAACTTTAAACTTGAAGGGGAGTTTTATAACGCTTTATATTCGTTATTCATTATCTGGTCCACTTTTCAATGGGGTGAACGATGATTCGTTGATGAGTTCCATACACCATTTGTTCTATGGTGTTATTGTTGATTCTTTGGTCTCAATTTTTTTCTCATTTCCGCGTTTATTTTCGTCTCGATATTTTTGGCATTTTTAATTATCTACATTTTAATAGTCCATGTATCGAATATATACTACCAGTTATTTTAGGTGCATTTCTGCTTATATTACCAGCTTAGTTTCCCACTCAAGAAATTTTTGTCCTCTATTTCTACGCTTATATTCACCATGTTAAATTTTTTTGTTTTTATTCTTTTTATGATTACTTTAAATTTTATTATTATTATTATTATTAATATTATTTTTGCTATTATATCTATTGTTGATATTATTAAGGCGGTCATTACTTTGAATAGTTTAGTTATAAGTTAAACATCCATAAACAGCCCATCTCAGATTCACCGCATAATATCCAACATTGCTTGCCCATCACTGCCATCCCAATATTCCATTCTATTATTATTATTATTGTTGTAAATTTTATTATTGAATTGTTCATGGAAATTTTTTGTTATTTTATCTACCATGGTGTATTTCATTTATTATTATTATTATTCTTTTTATAGTTTTCGTTTTTGATATTTTTATTATTATTATATTTTTATTCATGATGATTTTTTTTACCGTTTTTTCCATCATTAGTTGTTAGTTTATTTTCTAGTTAATGTAGTTGTTTTATTTTCAACACAAGACATTTGGAAAAGGTGAAATCAATATGTAACATTATAGTTATTATTATTATTATTTCTATTTTGATTGTTTTTTATATTATTCCGCTAGATGTATTCCTTATTTCGTGCCACTTTTTGTCGATCTTTTTAAATATTTAAGCCAACCATAGCAGTTGTTTTTGCATTTCCAAATTTTTGGCATTGTTCTATTAATATCTTTTTATTGTTTCAGTAGCATCCATCTTCACGCTTGTTTTCAATGTTCATTTATTTGATTGTTGTTCCATTTGAGTTTCTTCGTTTTTATTTGATTTATTATTATTCCTGTTATTTATTATTTTTATTGTTAAACTAAATAATGGAAACGTTTTTTGTAAGCATCTTGTTCGATTGGTTAACTGATAAGCGTGTCAATATTGATTTTTACGTGTATATACAAAATGCCTGTCTGTGTGTATGCTTACGTACGTTTCTGTGTACCTCTGCCTGTATGTTTAGTACTAAACTGTTGAAAACATACCTTATTCATTCTTCACTTGTGTTTCAATTTCATTCATATAACGGTTGTGTTTTTTCCCTGTGCATGTGCTTATGTATCATGGATATGTGTGCGTATTATTTTTGGTTTATTATTATCTTCATTGTAGAGTTTATAAACACCTAAGGATGCCAGTCGCTTACAAATGCATGTGGGTTTTTAAAAGCTTGCATTGGTTGCAGAAGATATTTTAAACTTTCTCACGTGTTCTATTTTTAAAGCTCTATAAATATCTTTTAATTATTTTAAAGACATCTTAATATTCTTATATTAAGTTTTTCAGCGTGCTTTCCGAGGCAATACAGCGCTCTGTACATAATTATTGTGGTATATGCATAATGAATCTCTATCCTTTGGCGCTATACAAATTGACGTTATAGAAGAGTTTTGCAAGCTTTAACTTGACGCGACCAAGAGAGCTTTAAAAACGATTATATGTTATTTAATATTACGGATAATTTAAATATATTGTGGATACTATATTTGAACAAATACATCAACTTTATTGATAAGTTACCCTGTTGAGACTGAAACATCAATAATTATATTAATAATAACAATAAAATTAAAATAATATGAATAATAATATCTGTATAAATAAAATAATAGTAATACAAAAATAATAAAATCAATAATATTTACAGATCATTATATTATAATTGATAATAAAACTGTCAGTGTCAAATCATGTTAAATATTAAAAATTGAGATATTTCATTACATGTACATCACTATTTTTATCAGGTCACGGTGACATAGTTATTTTCTTAAATTGATTATATTTTGCCACAAAATTTGAAAAATTATTTAAGAAATATTTTCACAAGTCTCTCCAATAAAATATTGACGTGGTTTTAATTTTTTATGAATAAAATGATAATCAACAACAATTTACCCACAATTATATAAAGAAAAATAGAAATATTAACAATCTACTTCCATTATGGCAATAAATAAATAACTAAACTGATAAGAAATTTGATTTCTCAAATATTAAACGCTTGCTTTTTAAACTGTTTTGCCGATAGTTTATTGAGCGTTTGCTTTGCATATTAATAAGAAATAAATTGAAATAGTAAAAAACAAAAAACTTCTAGGATCACGATTACAGTTTCAATACTATGTCCAGACACCACAAACAAATATCAGAGGATTGGCCTTACATAATGAAGTATAAAAGTGGATTGAACGGCAAAGCTACGGTGGGACTACGTTCCTCAACAATAAAAACATCAATGAAGCGCTTCAAATAATATAACAATAGAAATACATGAACGATAATATTAAAAATGTTGTTATGATTAGTTGCTGTTTTAATCATTCTTCTACATCGACGAATAGAGAGCTGGGTAATGTTTGCCTCTCGTCACATGACGCAGGAGTGAACAGCTGACGATCATCATCTTCCTCTATTTTATTATTTATTATGACATTACTTCCATTATTATTATTATTATTATTGTTAATATTTTTTTCAAAAGGTACAAATTCATTGGAAATGTTGGCAAAACTGTTGTTATTCAAACAAGCGTCTGAAGTGGTAATAACTTTAGGAGTAATGTTGTTTTGGAAAGTGGAGAAGTGATCTCTCAACGACATAATGTTATTATTAATGACGTTGGTGTTGAAGAAAGCAGCTAGATCATTGGGGTTGTGAATGGGTTGGTGGTTGTTGATTGTTGCTGGGTTGCTATCAACACAATTTTTGAAATCGTTAACACCATTAGAGTTGTTGGGATTGGTCAAAAGATGGTTGGGGGCTGAAAGATATGGTTTGTTGGAGAGGAAGTTTGAATAGGGTACGTTTAGGAGAAAATTTAGGTTGTTGTTGAGAAGAAAATTAGCTAATTTACTACTATTATTATTAGTGTTATTAGTATCATTGTTATTATTATCTTCCTTGTTAGTGTGTCCATTTTGGTTGATTCCATCGGGTAGGCTGGCTTCATGGTTCAAACTAATTGGTGCGTTTAAATACGAAGCTAATGGAATGTTGCTAGAAAAAATGTCGTTTATATATAGGGTCTTAGAAAAATTATTATTATTAATGTTAGATGTGGGGAAATCGTGATCAGTGGGACTGCCTAATAGGAGTTGTAGTTGAGATGGCATGGTTGAGTTGGAAGGCAGTGAAGAGGAGGATGAAGAAGATGGAAGTGATGATAATGATGCTTCGGATTGTTTATTTTTTTGAGTTTGTAAACACTTGTCAACCTCTTCTTCATTCATTGCCTCCATCTTCATCCTCTCATCTTTGTCACCATCCCCATCTTTATTAGTATTACTAGTTTCTTCAAGCTTGATTGGCTGGTTAAATGACCTGACACAGTTTTTGAGAAGTGATCTGATAGACAAGGTACTGAACCTATTCTTTTTTGTATATGGACGTTTGTTTGAGTTCTTGCTTTTAGATGTTGCTTTTTGTCTGCTCAGATTTTTGTGAACTTTTGATGCGTTGTTTTGTGAAGGAGAAACAATAGAAGTTGAAGTTGTCACATGATTTGATGAGTCACTCAGCACAGGTAACTTACTCATCTCGGAAGTTTGTATGTTTGACGTTGATTCTAGGACAGATGAAGAATGATGAGTGGTGGTGGGTGGAGGTGTGTCGAGTAGTAGAGGAGTGGATGTTTTTGAAGGGTTGAAAGATGTGGTGTTTGAGTTGTTCATCAAATAAGACTTTATGCTCTGTGACTTGCTCTTGGGACTTCTCTTTTTGACTTGTGATGTTGGAATGTTTTTGAGAGGGGTGGTTGGTGGATTTTTCTGGCTCATACTCATGATCATAAACTCAAGGTGTACCAAACAATCCTGTTAGAAATTGCCCATTGATAATTTTTCCAAATGATAAACCTTATATACAGTTTAAAGTAAAAATTTGAATAAAAAAATGATTATCCATTAAAAACCATAAAACTTAATACTATAACAAAAAATTATATATTACTACAAAAAAACCTTGGAGGCATTGGTGATGTAAGCGACATCAATGAGATTATAATGGTGGTGCAGCAGTTCCCCATGGTGGTGAAAGAGCACTTCATAACCTTCACCAACCTCAAACTTTGCTCGGATAAACTTACATAATAAACCTATAGTCAAGAGAGATGGGCAGTTCAAATGAAATGAAATAAAATCATTTTCACCGCTGACTTTACCTACTACTTTTAAGTTTATAATGTCTGAACAAGTTACAATGTTGTAATTGTTAACAGATGTTGTATCAGTCTGTTGTTGAGCAGATTGTCTTAAAAGGTTGCCTGATTGAGCATCAAATGCCGCAAAAACTTGCCTTCTGCATACTTCATTGTGGTACAGATTTGGAACCAACTTGTAGACCAGCCTCTGCAGGATTCTGTCTGATCTGAACTTTATTTTATTGCACGAACATTTGGGGCATGTTGCATTGGCGTTGAGATGTTTGAGAAGACAAGAACGGCAAAAAGAATGGTTACAATTTGTGATGGTGGATGCGTCGATGAAATATCCATTGCACAAACTGCACAAGAGATGTTCATTTATGTCCCTTATTTTGAGCCGGCTTATTACCATTTTTCAAATTTATGAAATATCAATTATTTGCAAAATCATCGTTTTTTAATATAACTGTACATTTCATAATAGTTACTTTATCTTCGTGAAGCTTTATTATAAACAAAGAACAGCACTAAAAGGTGATCGAGAACTAACATCTTTCTAATCTTATAATTTTTACACTTTAAAAAAAACAAAAAAAATCAATCAAATTGTATTATACTAATAAACCATTGAAATCTTGTTGTTTTATTCATACTATTTGTGTCTTTTCGGCTATTTTCTTTGTGGAAGAAAGGTTGTTAAATTTTTGCATAAAATCGCATATTTCAAGCAGAAACTAATCTTCAATAAAAAATACTTCAAAAGTTACTTAAGTGAATCGATTTTTTTCATTCTTGCTAATCTTTGGCAACACTCACACTTTAGAATTATCTTTATTTTTTTTTCTTAATTTTTGAAAAATTCTATTTAAAGATTTTTATTTTTAAATACTTTATATTTTGCATGATCCTTGGCGAAAAATTATAGAGCTCAAAAGCGCTGATAGCCACATTGAAGTCAGGCAAGTTCACATCAATGCCCAATAACTTTGGAGACTAAATAGAATGAGACCATCTGGATAAGTATTGTGAAAAGACTTTCACTTTTGTAGAGTCATAATGTAGATCTGAATTTTGTATTTTTTGGCGTTGTCTCACGTTGCATGCCAAATTTTTTCTATTTTTGTGCTGTTTGTCTTGACCCAAAATTTTTAAGGTCACATTGGAAGCATAAAAAATTGCTGCTCTAAATGTCTTGAATAATAAATCAAATTAATTATAAGCCTTGCACGAAATTTCAAAAAGGCTTTAGAAGATTTTTATTTATGAACTTGAAAACAAAAAAATTGAATTAAAAATTTCTTGAATCTAAATTATTTTTTTAAAAAATTCAAAATTAAAACAAAAGAAAATGAAAATACAAAATTTTTACAATAAATTTTTAAAAAATTTTACTTTAAGCAATATGAAGAAAAATGCTAAATGTCGGGTCGATAAATTAATTTAGTTATGAATGAAATCAAGAAAGGAAAAAGAAAGAAAACATTTAATTATGTTGTTCAAAGAATTCAAAATTTTTTTTCCAATAATTCTATCAAAAAGTTGAATGGTTTTAGGAAATTATTAATCGTATTTAAGTTGGAAACAGGTAAAGAATACATCATCTAAACGAAGGAAGTCCAAACCTCAATGTTTACCATTAAAAAAATATGAATATATAAAAATTAAATACAATTTAACATCTGTACTATCAAATCGGCATCAATTAAGAGTGATTTAAACATTCCTTCATTAGCAGTTTCAAATTATTGTAAATTCACTTGAAACTTCCACTAAACGGTGGTTTGACGTGACTGAAGTTGGAATTTTTCATATTAATATTGCAAATTGTTGCTTTTTTTCCATCATTTTTGGGATAATACTTCCAATTAATATTCCACTTTTCTCGAGGTTTCATTTCCTCGAACATACAAATTTTTCAATCCAGCTTCCTACTTTGAAATTTTCAAAAATCAATTTATTTACTAAATTTTAGTTTTTTTTCAATTTATTTTGGAAAATTATTGAGAAATAAAGCTTTCGAAACAAATGAAAAAAAACTGGTTAATTGGTTAAAAGGAACCTTTAGCCATAAAGGATAAACGCTTATCTGACGTTTCAAGTGAAGAGAATTGATAGAGAATTGAATTAATTTACTATTTGATGATTCTTAATTAAGGACGGTTTCGGTAATGAATCGGCTCTTGTATAATTAATGAAACATCCGCCGCTAATCACCATCCTTAACAAGATCAAAGAAAGAGTAAAATAATTTAATTTTAATTAAGCGATTAACATTCTGTATAATCTCTCACTTCATTTAAATTTTATAATTCATAAATTTCATCCTTAATTTTATTTGGTTTTAATCAAATTTACTTTTCACAAATATAAAATATTCATAAATATAACACTGAAAGTGTCTAAAGGTTTTTTGAAATAATATGTATAATGCAAAGTTAATCCAATAAGGAATGGTGGTTAGACTAAAAGATAAATTGCTAGCATACCCATATGCTCTGTTTTCAAGTAATTTCACTCCATTATTTTTACCAAGGAAATAATTCTATAATAATGACGGTAAAAAAATTTTTTTTAATGTGTTCATTATGTGAATATATATTAATATCAATAATTTGAAACTGATACACCTACAGAATAAATGATTCCAACTAATAAGATCAAATCAAAAGAGAATAAAAAATTTGTAAAAAAAAATTTTCAACAATTTTTTGCGTTGATTTATGCAAATTTTAGTACATTTATTAAGCAAAAGTAGCAACAAAATTCCACTAAAAGTAAAAATTTCATAAATCATAGAATATAAAGTTAATACTAAAAACCAATATAATATACAAAAATAATCAAAAATCATCTTTTATGAAATATTGAAAAAGAACTTAAAACGGATATAATATTTTAAAAAACGCAACGTTGAAATCGCAGGGAAGAGAGAATATAGAGTAATATAGAAGGCTGGCCATAAAAGCAAATGACATTGTATCCATACGAATATAATTCCGAAAGCGTGAAAACCTGAAATTTAATTTCACCTATGTATTTTGTTCTTGCAAATTTGTTTACAAAAGAGAACGAGAACTGCAAAAAAGAAGAATTAAAAAATAGTTGGAGGCTTGATAACAATAATAATAAAGAATAGTTTTATGAAAACAATGATATTTTTTGAATAGTGATGACATTTCTTAGAGAAAAAAAATTCTTTGAAATTAGTAATGATAATATCAGTAAAAATAAAGAATAATAATAAATACATAGAATTTTGTTGAAGAGTGTACTAGATAGTAGCTAATAGTAATAGATTTTGAAGGATAACTGCCCAAGCCAGGTTTCATTTTTTTTTCCTTCAGTTTCAGCTTAAAAATTATAAGCGGTTTTTTGTATAGAAAAAAAGTGTATTTTTTGTTTTTGATATTTCATGAAGGATCTTCAACATAAAGGTGTGCATCGTGTAGATTACATTTTTATTGTAGATTCTGGATTTTCAAAATTTTGTATCATCTGTTTGTTGGATTTTTTAAAAGGTTTATGAAAATTTCCCTCTTAAGCATGCTTGTAAAGAACTAAATCACATGACATAAAAACTTTCTTAGGAATCTATTTTCTTTTTTACAGAATTATATACATACACATAAATTTATGCAGATATATCTTAACTAACGTGCAAAAACAAAAATACACTCAAACAATAAAAAGCGTCTTGAAACTGAAATTATAGCCTTCATCGATGAATTATAAACTATAAATAAATAGGAAAAATTTTTTTTAATGTAATATAATACATATTAACATAAATATTAAATAGGCATTAAATCGGAATAATTTTTTGTACGTGGTGTATATAAGAAACTTCTTTTGCATGAGTAAGCCCAAAGCGAAAGTCGGTTTACATTTGAGGAATGAAGTATTATATTCAAGATTGAATCGATTATTTGAATTATTTACTCTGTTAAATACGTTAGTATTGATTTTCCTGATTATAAAGGTTTTTGCTTTCAAAACGATGGGAATTAAGTGACGATTAAGAATACACGGAAAATACACTTTAAAAATACATAAAACAAAAAGGTTGAAACATAAATATAAAGATGACGGATTTGTAGGTATATTAGGCGGTAAATTGATGGATGAGTAACAAAGCCGCATATAATGTTCGCTATGGAATCGCCTTGCTTTTAACTTTGCATGCAGTGCGGCGAAGGTGCTTCATCTTAGAAAAAACCTCTTTAAAGGTGATGATGTTTAATGGATTGATAGATATACAGATGGGGTAGAAGAGAGATAGATAGATAGATAGATAGATAGATAGATAGATAGATAGATAGATAGATAGATAGATAGATAGATAGATAGATAGATAGATAGATAGATAGATAGATAGATAGATAGATAGATAGATAGATAGATAGATAGATAGATAGATAGATAGATAGATAGACAGATAGATAGTTAGATATATGCAGTGCAGAGGGTTGTAAACACTGAGTTATAAAACATACGGACAATGCGAAAAAAGATTTAGTTTTTGGCAGATATTTTAGTTTTGCACGTTGTGAGTCTGAATTCTCGCTTTATAATCACCAACTGATTTGTTAAAATAAACAACTATACAATTAATGGGAAAAGCAATAAAAAATTTTTTTTAATAGTTACAATGGAAATTTTGGAATATTGCATGAAAATTATTCCAAAGATCATAAAACAAAAAATTTTTAAACTGGGCCGCTTTCTCGCAAATAAATTTTTTTTGTAGAGCATTTGATCATATGAAGGAGTTTTAAGTCTTTCTAATAGACAAATCAATTAAAAATTAATTATTATTCAAGATAATAAAGAATACCTTGAATACAACTCGACACATATTTTCCAATATTTTTTATGTTAATATTTATCGTTTTTTTAATTAGAATATTATTAATTTATTTGATTTATAACAAAATCTATTGAACATTCTGTGTTTTCTATGGTTAAATTTTCATCATAAACGTGCTTTCACCCAAGCTCGTCTGACGATACGAATTATTTGCTTATTGTAGTGTTAATATGCAAACAACTCTGTATGTACTGCAGCCTTGTATGGCTGATGTCTCAACACAATATAAAAATATTTAAAATTATTTAAAATAAAATTTACATAAATAACAAAATAAATAAAAATAGTCTTCAAAAATGATGGGGTAGGTGAGGTGGAGGCAAGATCCGTTGAACTTCTCAGTTACATCTTACTTCAAAAGCTTTGATAATTTATTATTTAAAATGCATAGGATGTCTCTAGAATCGTTTGTAATATATTATTGTGTTACGCTCTTGAAGCTTCTGCAAAAACGCGTGTTTGTTATGTTTTATTCAAAATATATTATCCTGCAAAAATAATCTCCAAAAATTTAGGAGAAAAATCTAAAAAATGTTTTAGTATTTTTAAGCGCGTATGCTATAAAAAAATTAACTAAAAATATCTCTGCATAGAATATAATAGTGATAACCTTATTCGACTCAGAAGTCACTTCGCATTATACAGGCATTAATCACCTTTAACATTATATTAGTGCAAAACTTGATGTGCAGATTGATATGAAGAAAAATTTCATGGTATCTCAGCGAAGTATAAAGATGAAAGACTATTTTATCTTTGAACATCAATAATGAATATGAGATGTTTTTGTGGAAAAATACACCATATTAGGTATTTAAATTAAATAAAGCTATGTGGTGCGTTTATGCTTGTGAGTTGAATGTGTTTACGGTACTTTGCACTGAAGTAATGAAATTACTTGTGATATTCGTGCTTTTATTACTACTATCGGGAAGATATTCATCCAAATGATGATGAATGTCCAAAAATTGACTTGAGTATTTAGTACACGTTTAAACAGAAATTAAGACAAATTGTTTTGCAACATATTTTACAGAAGCAAGTTTTTAGTTCACAGCGAGATCATTAATTTTAATTAATTTCCTTCCTATCTTAAATTTTTAATAAAAAAACTCTCAGAAAAATAATGACACTTTTATGCTGCAACAAGCGCTCTTTTTTTAAAAGCATCAACAATCATTTGAAGAAAAATTGAGGCAGAATATAAAAATACTTGCATGCTATGAAATATTCACAACTGTCTTTTTTGATGTTTTTTTTTGAAAATTTCGAAAAAAAAATTTCAAAAAATCGATTCAAATGGCATTTGACTGCGGAATTCGGCGATGAAGCAAAACATGGTTTCAGAAATTTTGTTTTTTTTAAAAGAATGCTTTGAGTATACACTTTTTTTGGTTTTCTATGATTGCCTAGTGGAATATTTTTTGTTTTATTTTCAAATGTGAACAAAATCTTAATTTAAAAACTTCCTAGAGATCCTTAGAGGAAATGAAGTTTTGAGGAAATAATTTAAAAACATGTTTATTCAAATTTTCTGTTTGAAAGTTACAAAATACAAAATACAATACAAATAAAATTAAACTGGCATTAACTTCAGGAGTTTCTATGCCACATAGTTATTAGACAAAAAAATAATAAAGAAAAAAAATTTGTAAACGAAAGAATATATGAATATATATTTGCCGAAAAATCTATAAAAGAAAAAAAATTTGAAGTTTTGTGCAAAAGAATGTGTGGAAACAGAAAACCTCAGTTATTCAGAAAGGTTATTCCACAGGGTAGGACCAGTTACATGCAACATTTTCCTTTCTGTGGTTTTGAGCTAAAGATCATCAAATACAAATTCCTTTCGATTAATTTTTAATGATAACTTTCTAAATGTTGGCGGCAAACTTTTAAAAATAGCAATCAATAGTGTTATAAATATTTTGAAATCATTCACCAATTATAAAAAAACTTCTTTTTTTCATAAATTCTTTCTAAGACTCAGGATCTGCATCAATTTATATGATTTATGGGGGCTCATACTCAAGTAATAATTTTAAAAACTCACATAAATATATATATAAATACAACAGATAGAATTTAGTTTTATTAGCAGCGGTTCACTTTTGAATTTTAAAAGTAGCTTAAGTTCAAAGTGATGTTTTGAAACATATTTTTATCCATACACCGACTAGACAACCGTGGATTCAAAGCAACCAATCATCTTTCTCTATATACTGAAAATTATTTGAACACTAAGGTAATTTTATGAAGTACAAAGCTTTTCGTTAACAAAGTAACTTACTTTGTTAACGAAAAGCTTTGTACTTCATAAAATTACCTTAGTGTTCAAATAATTTTCAGTATTTACTTTGGCTAAAGAAGATTATTATGTTTCTCTATATAGCTTTGACACCTCTAATAGCAGAAAACATGTACACTTTTTACAAGGTTCAACACTACGTATTGTTTAATTTCCGATTAAAGCTCAATTTAGTCTGCAAGCATTATCATTGGACACTGCTTAAACCCCCCATGGTCTTGTTGCCTTGTGTATACAACTCTATACGAGTATTTAACTTTATTTGCTAAAAATTCAAATAAAAATATTAATCTTTTCACATTGAAAATAATTTTGATCTCCAACGATTTTGACCACAGGGTTCGAGTGCGAATGTTATTCAACACAAATTATTGCCAATAATCATGCCAATGCAATTTTATACACAAAAAGACTAAATTGCGTGTATATTTTTAACTCAATATCCCACCATTCAAAAGACCAATTTTGTTTGAGCGGCTTTTAAAGCTATGATAAGTAGAGGAAAGTTGATTAGAATTATAACCGTAGAGGTTGAAGTTCAGTGTGTTCATATTTGTCTGTTTTGGAGCAGTATAAGTATCCATTCATAATTTTATTTGTGATGCACCTTTTAATCGTTTTTACTCTGTAGATGTAACTTGGGATGTTTTATTTGTTCGATATATAAAAAGATTTTAAGAATATTTTACAAAATTTTCAAAATTTTATTTAGATATAATATTCTTCAGTTGTTTAATCAATTTTTAAATGTATTTATGATAGTGTAAGCTGGCTTGCAGTTTTCCTGAACTCAATGATTAAATGATTTTTGATTTTATTTCAATAAACACACACCCCAAGACCCATTGTATCCCTCATGATTGCTTGTGATACGGTTGTCGACACCAGCGTTGTCGTAGGGCTAAAGGAAATTTTGATAAGGCTAGACGTATCGAAATTTAGATGAGTGAAGATAAGTTGAAGTTATCAGAGTTGTGGTATCATGGGAGATTACATTAAATGTAGCATGCTCCATCCTTAACAATGAAAGCTGAAGCACTTTAAAATGTTAGACACGCGACTTGAAAACTAAAAACCGTATTACTATAATGCTTGTTGTATCATCGAAGTATTTGATGTCATTCAAACTTAATGAGAAAATTTGAAACCACCAAGGATTCCAAAAAAAAAGTAAGCAATTTCTTACGATTGACCACTAATCTTGCCAAACCATCAATAATGATCCTTCTACACTAAGCAATCCCACGCAATCAATACAACTCTTTAGAACATGCCACTACGATTCAACAACAATTTCGCAGAAATGAATAGAACGGAAGAGGAGATGTGGAGAGGCAGTGTGACGTTTGTTGTAGTGGTGTCTTCCCTCCTTGTACTCATAATCCTCGCTACGGTATTCATGTTGCCTTCATTATTGCTATTATTTCCCTTCACTTTTATTACTTTTTAAGTCTTTTGAATAGTTTATTTTTCAAATTTATCGAGATTTTTTGAAATCTTTATTATGGGGTTTGTTTTAAATAATATTATGAATATCTTTTTTAATATTTATTTTAAATTTTTAATATTGATAAATTGCTTTTAGCATCAGAAAATATTCAAACTATATTAGTAGAAGCGTTCAATCTTGAAATATTTAGCAATTTTTCAAAGTTTGAAGCCCAAATATTCATAGTTTTGAGCATTAAATATTCAAAGAAGATCTTAAGTTTTATACATATTTGACTTTAATTATAAATTGTCTTCCTTGATTAACTATTTATAATTTTCCTTTTATTATACAATTTTTTTTTCGAATAAACTTTACAAATCTTTTCCCTGAACTTCAAAGGTATTCTTGTATGCATTTTTATTCGAACATATACAAAGCTGAAATGAATTTTTTCTATATTTTCTTCTCATTTCTCCAAATAACCAGAAAAATTTCTCAAACTTCTAATTGAAGCTCTTAATGTAGAACACGCTTTCTTTAATTTCACTAGTCTATTTATGTAATTTATTTTATTTTTTGCTGTTTTAATTACTCTAGTAATTTAGGTAAATAACAATAAATTCCAAAAAAGAGAGTTTTTTAGTGTTAACTTTTAATTAACAAATACATAAATCATTAGATTTCAGGAAATTTATTTTCTGAATTTGATTTCATCCTATTATTTTTAAACAACATATTTTTCTCAAAAGAAGCGTTCCGCAAGCAGTCTACATAAACAGAAAAAACAACACAACGACTCAAACACAAGAAAACTTACAACAATAAAAACAACTCAATACTCACAAAAACTCTCTAAAACCTCCTCCCTCCATTAAAAAAACCCAACACAATTTCATAAAACCATAAAACACTTATAGGTGATAGGAAACATAATGGTAATATGGGCAATAATAAGCGAAAAGAACCTCAGAACTGTTACCAACTACCTGATTGCTTCCCTAGCTGTAGCAGACCTTCTAGTGGCATTTTTGGTTATGCCCATAGCGGCCGTGAATGAGGTAACATTTAATGAATTTTAAACTTTTATACTTTTTTTATGACGCGATTGAAACCTTTAGGAAGAAGTAAAAGTAAGTTTTATGCGGTTTAAGGGTCTTGTATGCTTCTTTCTGTATGTCTTGTAAGACGATTGCTTTTGATTTTCGGTTTTTAATTTAATAAGTTGGAAATGTACTTGTTGGTTTTTTTTTGTTTTTGTTGAAAATCGATGGTTACTAAATGGAAATTACATCTTTCCTTTAAAAAATCTTTGAAACACTTGAAGAATTTTTAAACTTTTTCGCGCAAAGCTGTGAAATTTTGATGGCCTTTATTTTTTTTTAAATAAGTGCAAAATACAAAAAAGACTTGAAAATAATTTTAAAAATTGGTTTTTATGGTCTCATCCAAACTTTCACATCAACGAATCTATCCATCACACACACACACAATCATCGAGACATCACACATTTTTAGACACCCACACATTCTCCTACACAAACACCCACATACTCACCTACCAACAAACATCTATACAACCAGGTGACTCAAAAATGGAACCTGGGTTCATGGTTGTGTCACGCCTGGACCACCTTCGACATGATATGTTGCACAGCGTCTATCTTACACCTCGTCGCCATCTCCCTCGATCGATACTGGGTGGTTACAAAGGTGGAGTACGTGTACAATCGACCAAAAAAGAGGATCGTTGTCATGATAGCTCTCAGTTGGATCGTTGCATTCGCCATCTCTATCCCTCCCTTGTTCGGCTTCAAATCTCCTGAAGGGGACCCAAGCCACTCTGGTTCTTGTTTCATCATCCAAGAGATGGGGTATGTAGTCTTCGCAACTTTGGGAGCGTTTTACCTGCCTTTTCTCTCCATGATCATCATCTACTACAAGATCTACGCTGCCGCCAAGAATCGAATAAGAAAGAAAATGTTCAAAAAAAGTTACAACAGCACCAAACTTGAAAATGACTCGCCAAACATGGAAAACACTGAAAAGTTAATAATGATCACAAATCTCTCTGTGGTGGGTTATGCCGCCACCGCCACCACCACCACCACCGCCATTGCCACTGAATTATCTCGTTCCAAAGAGAATTCATCCAACCAAGAAAGCACTTCTGATAAGCCGACTCCATCGATCGAATCAACTAACCATAAAAGCATCAAACACAAAAGAATGCGGATGTTCATGCAACGAAAACAGAATGCCACAACTGAGTCTGAAGGAAGTTTTGCATGCGACTCCCCCATCACTCCTACAAAGTTTTACTCTGCCAGGCAATTTCTCTTGAGAGGTTCTTCTAAGTCGGTCTTCAACAACGACCAGCGTGTCAAGCAGAAACAAGAGCAGAAAAGAGAGCGCAAGGCAGCGAGGACTTTGGCCATTGTAACAGGTACATTCATCGTTTGTTGGTTGCCTTTCTTCATAGTGGAGACTATCAGGCCATTCTGCGCAGAACCTCAATGCACCTACCCTAGTCTCTTGATCAGCGTCATTGTTTGGCTGGGATATATCAACTCCCTACTCAACCCTGTCATCTACACCATCTTCAATCCAGACTTTAGAGCAGCTTTCAACAAACTACTTTTTCGCAAAATTTCATCGTTAATGCCTGCAAAAAATTGATGCTTGTGCTTTGAGGCGTCTAGATGTATGGTTTTTACGACTTTAACGCGTTTTAATCCTCCCAACACACGCACCTCTTCAGGCACATTGAACTCATTGCTTTTCTATCTTTTTAAAATTAGTTAAGCGCTTTGAAACAATGTAAACTACAAAATAGCGCATTGGAAATGATCATTCTAAATGTTTTAGATAAGATTATTCTCGAATCTTTGTGCCATTTTCTCATGGTTATAACTTGAAATTGTAAGGTTCGATAATTTTTTATGCACAAAAACGTCAAATAATTGTTAGAAATCAGTATGTTAATGCACGAAACATTTGGTTCTGCACTACACTACCAACAATACAAACAATAAAATGGTAATTTTTGTTATTTTGATGATTGTGTTGAGTTGTACAATGAAATTATGTTCCATGTATATATATTTTGCTTGAACCTTTTACTCCTAATGTATCCAGATACTTGGAATAAAACATTCCGCATGGCAGCCTTCCATCCTTTAAACCCCAGAATAAATAAGCGAAAACAACAAAAATACGAATGTAAATGGAAAAATTACTTTTAAATATTTGTTCTAGGGTATGTGCGGAATTTATTCGAATGAAAATCTTTTCAGAAGTGCAGTTGGTTAAAATAGTTTATGATTTTATATTTAACAAAAAACGTTCCAGCGAGATTTATATAGTAGGGGCTCTAAGCTTTGTGCTAGCATTGATCAAATTTACACTGTATGTAAATTTGTTTATTTTTTAGAAAAAAAATTAGCTTAATCTGAAAGTTTAAAAGTAAACTTAGAGTTTAGAATATCGCCAAGTTGGAAAAAATTTTACTTTATAATGAGTGAAATATTTTTATAAAAATTATTTTATAAAAACATATATAATATTCATAGTGGAAAGAATATATGGAGGAGAAAAGTTGAAATGTGAAGCGGATGTAGTGATGTTTGTGACTTTTAGTGGATAGATCTATTATTGCATGGAAACGAATCAAAAATACCCCATAATAACTAAATAAAACTCAAATAAAAACTGAAATGCATTTTTTCAGATTAATATTTCAAAAGACCAGAAAATGTCAATATTGAACATAGAAATAGCACCATAAATTAATAAACAATCAATTCGAAACAGCCAATCACACATCAGTATTTGATCCTCGTGTAATTGCTCTCCATATCTCTTTATGACCCACAATTCCCACTTAAATATTTTTGTAGTGACAAACATTTTTAGACCACTTTAAATGTTCTCATCGGCGTTTTAAACACACCATGCAAAGCAACTTTAGTTATACGCCGCACAATTTCTTCAAATATTGTATCAAAAATATTTAATCTTTGGAATTATATTGTAAAGAAATATCGGAAAAAGGTTTAGACTACAATTTTTCCCATCTTTTATTGGTCGGAATTTTTAAAGGTTACATAAAACATTGAAGGCTCGCATCAACCTAACGTCGTCAAACTCATCTTCACTTTTCAATTTCAGCTTAAAAAAACTATAAAAATTCTGAGTTTATTCGAAAAAAAAAAAACGCAATTAGTATACGGAATTATAGAACTGAGTTTAAAAATAAAGTACAAAACTGGGACATAAAAAGGCAATTAAAGACGGAAGATTGATGTTGTACTGATGTCTGCTTTGCATAAAATATGTAGATCATTTAAACAAAAATAGGTTTAAATGCACATGAATAAAACACGTCCACATTCTGAAAATAACGCTTCTAACACTAACTCGACAAAAGCTCTATTGAACTGTTACATAATTAACTAATACGACATACAAGGAATAGTATTATAGTGTATATTTCAATGAAGTTTAAAATGGAGTAGAAGATAAGAATAATATTGAAGATTTTAGAGAAGCGAGATTTCGTTGGATTTCCATTTTATCGCCACCTGTTACTTCCGCCTCCTCTTTTGCTCTCTTCCGGTTATGTAAAATTTCATTAATTTTTAAGCAATTTTAACGATTTCAAAAATATTTGAATAAAATTCTTTTAAATTGAACGTGTCACCATGAATAGTATATTTGAATTTTCCATATTACTGCTAATGTTGTTATAAAAATATGAAAACATATTATATGATAATCAAAACAATAGAATAAAATTTTTACAATACTAAAACCTATTCAAATAGATTCATCAACAAAATACTTTCAAGTTCTTGATAACGTAAATAGTCTTACGACAGAATTGTATTTTTTAATCAACTCATGTTTTTCAACACATTACCCATTAAATATAAATATAAACTAAATCATTCACCTCTATATTGAGAGGCTAAAGTTTTATGATAACACTAAACTTATAGAGAATTATAGCTTTTGATTCTCAATAAATTTATTAAAATTTCCTCTTGATTGATGTTTTTTGTTACAAAACTGAATCATACATTTTGATTTCTTTTGAAAGGATAGAAACCCCTAACTGGTTAATGAAATTAACGTAAAAACAGATGAAAAGTACCGCTAATTGATGCTGTAGAGCGTCGAGTTGTTGCTGCAACGAGACGTTACAATGCCTCGCATGTGAAAGCTGCTGCTTTATTGTCTCTATGTTCCTGTGGAGGCCTGTGTGGCGTGAGGAGGTAGGTGAGCATTAATAGTTAGAGTATTAAATGAATAGATAGATAGGTATAGATAATTAGATAGAAACAGATAAATAAATAACTAAATAATTGGTGAACCATGCAAATAAGATTGATACATTTCTTGAATTTTCTCAACTCCAGGCCAAACCTCATTTGATCCATCACTACACCCATTATCGCACTCTTTCACTTTCTTATTCACCATGTCGCCATTAATGTTCAGATAATTAATATTGACGTTGCTTCTATTGAGATCATTATTAATGGTTGAACTTTCATTGAGATTATTATTGATACATATATTTTTATTAGGAGCTATGAGAGGAAAATTGTTGCCATAATACATTTTTGATGTCTGGTTTGAGTTTATGGTGTTTGGTTCTTCTTTATTAATAATGGAAAGTTGAGAAAACTTGTTGGATGACTTGTAACAGGTAGTTATGTTTTTTGGTTGAATCTGCGATGTTGATTGATGTTGTAATGTTGTTAATTGTTCTTTGGTTGTTAATTGTTGTGTTGTGATTGGAAAATTGCTTAAAGATTCATTGTAGGAAACATTGCTGTAATGATTATTTATATTTTTAGCTTTCAAGTGTTGTTGCGAGTGTTGTAAAAAGATCAAGCCAAGAGCAGCATGCAATGTATCATTAAGAGGATCTGTGTCTATTGAAGAATCCCCTGGTCTCACATCATCATTGGCTTCTTGCATGTTTGATGTTTTATTTTTTTGATTAGTTTTGTTATTGATATTAGTCAGCTTTCCTTCAACATTAATATCATCAAGGCTCCTTGAAATAGAGGAAGTGTTTTGAATAAATGCATTTTGAAGAGCTTGATTTTGATGAAGAGTTCCACATCTCTTAAAGCCATTTTTATTCAAAAGTGAACTTATATCAAGAGATGGAACATCATTATTTGCACTATGCTGCACATTTTTCATTTTTGCATTTTGTAAAGAGTTTTTTTGAGTGTTTTTCAAGTGGGAAAAGCAATTTTTGCATGTACTTAATGCTTCATTTTCCTTGTTGTTTTCACTATCCATTTCACAAGAGCAACTGAGACATTTGAAATTATTTTGTTTCCTTAATGGTTTACTAAGATCAAGCACTTCATTTTCTTTTAAATCTATCTTTTCTCCTGAATAATTAATATTTAAACTATCTTTTTTTGTCAATCTTTCAATAGAATAATCTTTTATGCATATATTATCTTCATGCCTGGCCTTTTTAATATTTGGTTCAAAACCCCTTGAAAGTTTCCGCTTTTTATTGCCATTAAAATGCAATGGTGAAGCATTAATATCAGCATAATGTTGACATTTATAATCAACCATATTATTATCTGGCGTTTTCAATCTGTCATTAGCATCAACTTTTTCAGTTTTGAAAACTTTTTTAACGACTTCATTATTTGGCACTGAGCTTGACATATAAGACTCGTCATCCTCATTGTTTCCCCACGATTTCACCCAGTATGTCCGTTCGTATATGGGAATTTTCAACTTCTCGAATGAATTCCATTGCTCTTTTAAAAATGCTTTACACACAGCACAACAACCAACCGAATCATTGCCTTCACGATGGGATTTGTTTGAAGTTGATAGAAAGGGAAAAAACGAGCCTTTAGATCTTGGTCTTGTATGCAAGACAAAGCTTCCGTCGCCTATCCCACACACATGACACAAATTCGTCATTTGTTAGAAAGATCTTCGAAACATTAAAAATTTTATTTTATTAGGATGTGTATTTGAAGGATTGGAGCGACCTACTCCAATCGAATCAACCTTTCTAATTCATCTTAATTAGCGCCCAATAAACATTAAATTATCGTCGAAATACATTTTAAAGATTCTCAAAAGTATATTTCTTTTAATTTGAAAAATATTTGTATAATACGCTTCGAGTAAATTTTAGTCAAATAGTTTCTTTTTGAGATAAATTATTCTTATTTTTAAATGATCATCAAAGCTTCTCATCTTCATTCATCATTTTGATATATGCCTCCAAAACAACAATTTCAATAATTAAATTTTTCTGTTCTAAAACACAAAAATTGACTTTTTTGTAAAAAAAAAATCGTGTTATGCGCCTAGTCATTATATAAAAATAAATGTAGATTTCTTAATCTGCTGAGAGTAATAACGCGATTAATCGTAGCAAATAACTCGGCGAAACATCTTTATTCTAATTTTAAGGTTCTACGCCAGAAAGAATGCTTAATTTGTAAGAAAAAACAACAACTTCCAATCTAGAAATTTATTCCTAATAACAAATTAGCAAGAGAGAATAAATCCCCATTTCAAATTGTGTGGACCTAAAATGGAATTAGATGAACTCCAAGATATTTAGTAAAAAGCCGTTTTACAATGATAATTCCCATTCAACCTTAAATATCTTTGAAAAAACAATTGATCTTTGAGCACAACCAAACCTACCTCATCAAACCTACCCAGCCAACCACTGCCACAAAACACACTAAATAATTTATTTCCACTTGTTGTTTTCATAATCCCATTTGGAGCTGACACCATCTACATGACCAAGTCTCTGTTGTACCATCTTCTCCACAGATGCCTTCCTCCACTCCTCATTCACTGTCCTTGGTACAGGAGGAAGTACTGAAGATGGTGGTTCAATTGTAAAATTTTGAAAATTTTTCTGAGTAACACGAGCATGTTTAATACAAATTTTAGAAAATTAATGATATATTCAATGTAATTAACAACTTTTGTATAGTTCATACCACAATTGAAATAATTCAAACATTAAAACATCAACTACTGAAATGAGTTATGAAATAGTGTAAGTGAAATTCATAAACTAACTGAACTTCCTGAAGACAATGTTCACCCAGAGAGCAACACTGATAGCTCCAAAAGCTAAAGTTAACACCTTCTTCCAATGGCCTGTTGGAGCATTCATCTCAACATAGGTCTTGCAGAAGCTTGCTCTGTACACTAAACAAAGTTTTTTTGAATACTATAAAACCTTTTTAATGATGAACCTTTAAATATATTATTCAATAATCACCAAATTAGTATGATCAAATACACACCAGATAATGTCAACTTAGCTTTGTGCTTATTATAAAATAGAATACTCAAGTTTTGAAAAAGTATATAGAGGATCTTTACAGGCTTTTTTTTCTTGCAAAGTGAGATCCTTCCATGGGCCCTTTTCTTTTTCTCTCAAAGCTAAAATTTCTTTGGTGTTTTCCTTGAACCTCACAGCAGGAGCAGGAAAACTAGCATTGTCGACGTATGTTGGTTGGCCATTTCGTCCATGACCTACGATTTCTCTGTTTCCTTTGTAGAGTTTAATTCAGTTGGAAAAATATTTTTAATGGTTAATATTTCAAAGATGAACTTTGGTTTAGTAAAAGTTTAGTTAA
The DNA here is from genome assembly GCA_964035795.1 of Pterobdella sp. o SKG-2022. Lineage (NCBI taxonomy): Eukaryota > Metazoa > Annelida > Clitellata > Hirudinida > Piscicolidae > Pterobdella > Pterobdella occidentalis. The sequence continues at coordinate 7,754,718 of OZ038323.1, read as the reverse complement.
CTTCTTACCTAGCCTTGGGTAAATTTCAGAAAGAGGTCGAGTATGCTCACATCGAACAAGTTGTTTCAAATTTGAAGAAACAGACAAAAGTTTTTTTGAAGCCATTACTGAAAAATTAATTAGACGTTAAAAAATTATTTAAGAGGTTTAAATATCGCCCAGCTATTTTTCAACTTGATATTATCGAAATAACTGTTACCGACATCTAAATAAATTTTCTGTTTAAAATTTGATTCAATACTTTTCAAAAACTAATGAAGCTGAAATTTTAAAGAAATTATACAAGGTTATGCAGAATACCAACTTGGAGGTTAGGCTAATCGAAATTTTAACAGAGAAGTTTTAAAAAAACTAATTGATGATATTATGAAAATATTTTTTTAAAAATTTAATTAATTTAAAAAAAAATTCTTTTTTATGAAATATATAAAATTAAAAGTAAAATTCTTTCATTTGTAAAAGATTTAAATGGTTAAATCTGTGTTTTTTAATTTCATCAATTTTTTCTTAACAAATTACTTATATGCCAACTATTCTCTAAATTTTTTTTTGTAAAATGAAAACTGTCACGGCTGTTGCTCCTTCAAACATTGCAGTTATAAAATATTGTATGTATATTTTAATAAAATTTTCAAACCATTTTTTTTCAACCAAATGAAATTTTACATAATTTATTAAAATTCCAAGGGGGTAAAAAAGATGAAGAGTTGATATTGCCTCTAAATGGATCAATTAGTGCCACACTTGATAGTAATTTTGTAAGTTAAAGTTTTGAATTTAATTTTTTTTGATCATTAAAAAATAAATATATTTAATCATCTTGAATAGATGCATGCAAAAACAACAGTAGCAGTAGATGCATCTTTTGAGAAAGATAGATTGTGGCTCAATGGCAAGTAATGCACTCTTTTTTTTTTCAATATTTATCATGGTTATTATGATAAATAAGTTAAATTACATGTTTTGACTATTCAAAAGAGAAGAAACAGTTTTAAACAAAAGATTCCAAACTGTCTTAAATGAAGGTTTTTTTTCATTAGTTAAATTATTTCTTTTTTCTCTATTTCATTAAACTTTATCTAAGTCAGAAAACGAGCTGATAAAACTAAAAGTGAAGTAGATGTGAGCTGGAAAATACATATTTGTTCAGTCAACAACTTTCCAACAGCAGCTGGACTGGCATCATCTGCAGCTGGTTTTGCTTGCCTTGGTTAATAAAAAATTTAATTAAACATACCATTAATGTTTTTCATTCCTATACCATTCTTTTTCATTTGATACTTCAATTATTGATAGCTTTTGTTCATGCTTTTCAACTAAACTTCAAATTTGAGAAATTTTCATTGAAAACAAACCTAGAATTTTCAATAAGTTAGGGTTTTTTACAAAACATCTATTGTTCCTATCAAAATTTGAAAATTTTTCACAACAGTATATTCCCTGTGTAAGTTGTTTTCCATTGAAGGAGAATGCTCAGACATTGCAAGGTGGTGTTATTTTAAAATGCATTCTTTTTCATTTTTGCTTTCATGTTTTTATCAATCAATCTACCATTTGATTATCTATCCATTTTACTTCTTCATATCGATATACTCATTCTTCCAATGTTCACCCATCCATTACTGTCGTACTTATCAACATACCTTCTGCTACTCATCTACCCATTCATTTATTTTTTGTCTACCCATTAATATAACTCTCATCTATTCATCTACCCATCAGACAAGGATCGGGAAGCGCATGTAGGAGTATGTATGGAGGGTGGGTAGAATGGGTGAAAGGAAGTAAAAAAGATGGAAGGGATTCTATTGCATCTCAGCTTGTGCCTGCTCAACACTGGCCTGAACTGAGGGTTCTCATTGTTGTGGTTTGTTGATTATCTTTTTTTATGTTGTAAGTTGAATTTTTTAACAAATGTTTGTGTGGGAACAGACATTAAACTATGATGGTAAAGGTGATGATGATGCTGAGGAGGAAGATGAGGATAGGTTTAAGCGGTTGATAATATTATATTTCTTATTATTCTTATTGTATAGAGAAGAAAAGGTAAAAAAAAATATTTGCATTGAATGAAATAATGATTTAAAAATATATATTTTCTTATTTTATTCCATAAATCATTGATATAAAATCGTTGATTGTTATTACTTTATCTCTGATATATACACAATAATAATACCGATATAATAAAAATTAGTATGAAAAATAAAAATTACAACCAAGAATACAAGAATATTTCCCAAATGAACCTTCCCTTCACCCAAACCTTTCTCAGACCAACCATCAACAAAAGCATATATCAAGCACTATGGCCCAGAAACTCTCAGTACAGACCAGTGATCTTTTAACCCACAGAATCTCAACGATAGCGCCTCGGAACCTTGATCTTATGAAGCAACATATCGTTGAGAAGAATTTTCAAAAATTTGCTAAGCTAACTATGCAGGTGGTTTTTCTGGTATTTTGTTTTTATTACATGTAGCGGCGCTTAAGGTATTTTACTATTGCGTGACTAAACTTGTTTGAGGGGAAATAATGATTGATTTAGTTTTTAATTTTATGTATTTGCTTTTTTCGTGGTTTCATTTAATTATTTGAATTGATTCATCAATTGCTATCTTCCCTGTTTTTTTGAGATCATATTTTTGCAAAATAACAACCAAAAATGTAACAAATCACTCAAAAACAATATGAAAAATCATTACATTATTTCATTGATTTCAAAATCCTTCATCAATCTCAGAGAAACCAGTTTCAACAGAAAAAAATCACAATCCTCCCACACCATTGCAGGACAGCAATAATATGCATGCATGTATGCTGGACACCCACCCACCCATCATCTACCTTTCCAGCCAATCACATCACATCATCCAGCTGGTGCATCTAGTGAATGATTTCTATGGCAGGATTGTTGTTAGTACTTGCGAATATATAAATAATAATTTTTTTTCCATTATCATTGTTATTACTAATATCATTAAGTTTATTCTTATGATTATTAAAAATTTTTATTAGTAATGATATAATTATTCTTGTCATTATGAAGAGCTTTCATAATTATTTTTCAAATATTATTTCGGGGATTTGAGATTGTTTGATTTTTTGATAGACTTGTGGAAAAGTGATTTATTTAAATGAAATTTCAATATGAAAAAATTAACCAGGGAGCAATACTCAAAAAGAATAAATTTTTCAAAACAAAAAGTACTTCACAATACATCTATAGTTTATCTTAATTGAATATTTTGTTTGATTGGGAATTAGCATGTTTATTGCATATTCTGGAATTAAAAACATGGAAAAAAATTTTTAATTTTCTTGACTATAATCAGCAGATATTTAAAAAGATTAGCGCTTCCTTCATTGAATATTCATTTAAAATCTCTATTTAATTGTTTTTTGATATGACAACATTATCTCATCTTATGCAGAAAAATTAGGTTTTTTAAGCTCTTTTGTGTCATTGAGAGTGAACATACTTTTTTACGATAAATTAAATATTTCTTCATTTCCAAAAGTTATATTAGTTATAATTTTAATATCACGTAGGAGCGTCTGAGTTAAATTCATGGCGCTATAAAAATTCCTATAATTATTGAAGTTAATATTATTTTATTTCTTTTTTTGTTATTATGATTATTATTATTAGTTTAAATAATTTTTTTTATTTTTCAGGTGGGTTATTCTTTCGACGCAGGCTCAAATGCTTGCTTATTTGTTTTAAAGAAAGATTCCGATCATATTTTGTGTCTTTTGAGGTATTTTTATCAACCAATGGGGGGTGAGTTGTTAATCAAAGGACTCCCTACCGATATAGAAACATCTTCAGTCGACTACGTCAGTAATTTTCCATTACGTAAATGATATTGTAGAAAGCATGAATCATTGGTAGTATAGAAGTTTATAAACCTAAGCAATAAATTTTGAACCAAAACTAAAAAAAACTTTTTATTAAATTAAAATTAAATTTTTTTGTTTTTCGAAAGGCTGTTTTTGTTATCATAAAATAAAATATTTTTTTTGATAATAATAAATTATAATATTTTAACTAACATTAAAATAATTGAAATATATTTATTTAAAGACAGAAATTTTAATTATACTCATGATGTTACGTTATATTTTTGTATTTTATGACATAATTGAAGCAATTAAACAAACATATGGCATCGAAAAGTTTACCTTCACAAACAATAATAAAATAATTGTAAACTAATACAAGTCAAACCAACTAAATAACACTTAGCTTTTCTTAAGTCTAGTAAAATAATTGTAAACTAATAAAAGTCAAACCAAGTATTTTGATTAACTAAATAACACCTAGCTTTTCTTAAGTCTAGTAAAATAATTGTGAACTAAATACTAATACAAGTCCATTACGTTTATTAACTTGATAACACGAAGCTTTTCGTAAGTCAAAATCACATTATCAAGCCAATAAAATTTTATTTATTTATTACTATTAATTAAAAGATTAATAATCTGAATTATTAGTACAAACAGTATTTGAACCCACTCAGAAATTATTTTTTGATTTTTTAGTCTTTATAATACAAGTTTCTTTTAACATAATGATAATATATGTCAAGATTTAAGTTATTACGATTTTATGTTTTCGTAGAAGCTAGAAGATTTGATATATTAAAGCATGTTTTTAAAGAAAACCATTTAAAAACTAAACAACATTTTTTAAGGTAAAAAATATTAATAAGACCTTTCGGTCGCGACTTTGACGCTTGTAAAAGACCCGACGGCGTCGCTGTTTTTCTGTATAAAAAAAGGAAAGTCTTTGACTTTTGATGTCACCTGTACGGACACGTTTTCTGCATCCGCATCTCTCAATTCGGCAGTCTCTCCAGGCTCTTCTGCTCGTAATGCGGAGGTTTCGAAAATCGGCAAATACGCATTTCTTTAGCCCCTTTATTTGTTCACTCCTGTAGCGGTTGAGACTTCTCGGGGTTTTGGCCCAGTCACTGAAAGTTTCTTAATTAGAACTGGGCAACAAAATGAAGGAGCATACCTCTGTCAATCTGGAGACAAGTTGGCTTTCACAACGCTTGTCGATTGCGATTGTCAGAGGTAACTACCTGAGCCTCAGCATGTCCTGCAAAGCTGGTAAGGCACATGAAGACGCAACCATGAAGGTGTGAATGAGTTTTAGTGAATATTGCCTGAAGATTGACACAGTTTCTACAAGAATTGAAATCTGCACTTCTTATTTTGTTAAAATATTTTTATTGATAGTTTTTTTCAAACTCATTGTTGAATAAAGGCAAGTTTTCACTAAAAGAACGATTCACTCATTAAGTCATCACTCACAGAAACTGTTAAAAGTTCTGGAGTCGAAACTCAAACCGCTATTAGGCTCAGTCTCTTACGTCATTAATACCAAGGTTAGATTTTTTGCTGTTTTGAGGCTTGATAGTTGATAGTATTATTTATCAATGTTATTCCTGTAACGGAGGTTTTTTTTTATTTTTAAGTAAATTAAAATTTAATTTATTTTTGAATTTTTATTAATGGTTTATATTGTTTCGTTTTGGAAAATTTTCTGTTACTTTTATTGTTTGAAACATTTGTTTGTGTTTTATTTATTATTTATATTTATTTTTTAAAATATAATTTTTAACCACTCAAGTTTTATTTAAAGACCAATATAAATTTTTTTTAACTAATGCGACATTGCAGTAGTAATAATAATAAAATAAAATAAATAAATAATAAAATAAATAATGTTTATTTATATAGCGTCAAAGTCGCAATTAAAGCTCGTTTTTTCTGTTACTATAATTATCAAAAATATGTAATTTTTCCGTAAAATTTCCACACTGTGCGTCAAAATACATTAAATCAAATGAACACAGCTGTAATTTTCGTAATCATAAGATAAGATAAGCAATAAATTGCATATAAATGTTTCGTTAATGATTTCTCATATAAAAAAATCTTCCAGATTCGGCACTATTTTAGTTGCTTAATTGGTAGTTGAGACTTTTTCATGAGTGGTTGTTTCACAAATGACATAATGATTTTTTTTATATAAGAATAAAATCTTTTAATTAGTGTTTTTTGTTTTAAAAATATCATTAAAAATGTTTTAAAATTTTTATACTGTTTAATTTCGTATGTTATAAAGAATTTTTCATTAAAATTTTTATGTACCGTCACTTGATATATATATAATTAATACGAAAAACTAATTTAACAGCTAAAAATTGTTAAATTTGATATGTACATTTTCTACCTATACAGGTCGGAGAAGGACCAACACTACTACCGCCATCTCAAACATTGATCAACATTGAAACAGGGTTGCCTCTATGACGCCATTTTGATTTTTAATAAAATACGTGTATTTGATATTTTTATTGAGTAATTCCAAGTCTTAAAACAAAACTAATTTTTTCAATTGATAATCAGCCTATGAAGCGAATAATATTATGAATAACTAAGAGAGCCTAGTACCAAAACAATTACTTTGTATACTTCATTGGAAAATGTGATTCGAATTACAAAAAGCTTTTTATTGCTCAGTTATGAAAAATTTTTTTTTCAAATAATACTATCGACGATGATTTTGCCATAGTTACATGATGATTTCTAGTTAATACCTAAAGCTTTCATCGTCATGTTTCCAATATATTAAATATGTGCTAATGTTTGAGCATGGTAGTGAACTAACAGTCTTGTTAATGATTATATACGCTTTAGTAAAAAACTAAGTCTACAGAACTTGAAAGGTTATAACTCTTGAATCATTCTTTTCTCTTCTGACTCCTTGCCATCACTCACCACTGTAAACTCGTCCCCACTGTGTTGGTTGAAGCCATTTAACGAGAGCAAACAGTTTTTTCAGAAATATTACTAGTTAAAAAAAATGACATAAATTTGAGAAAGCTTCAGAATTACTTACATGATGTTTTATATATAACTTATAATAGTAGTATTCTAACCAGTAAAACTTTTTGTTAGCGTCATAATTAGGCTTGAGAAATTCCAGAACTTTGAAACAGCAGGCATTTTTTGCAAACACGAAGTCATACAAAAAACCTGCTGCTACTCCTCCACTTATCGGACCCACCCAATATACCTGCAATGAGGGTTGAAGTGGTTGACCTTTGAGGAATGTAATGAAAAAATATTTTACCCAGTGGTTAGTCCAATCTTGACGTACACATGCAGGTCCGAAAGATCTAGCTGGGTTCATGCTAGAACCAGTGTACTTTATCTGATGCGGTAGTTTGTGATGGTTTGTTCGTAGATATTGAAACAAACTATCGACTATTTTTGAATTCATAGTATTAGTATTTTAACAAATAAAAACTTTAAGATTGTTTAGTTTAACGAAAAACTTGAAGCTCACAGCAGCGATGTGACAGACGAAGACAGAAAGACCAATAGTGAGAGGTATTGACCCTGATTGTTGGCGGTTGCTATCACAACAGGCAAACACTGTGAAGACGAGAACGAAAGTGATAACTGCCTCAATGAAAACTCCCGTAGTCACGGACTTCACCGCCGAATTTACAGCAGTGTGACCCAACTCTCCATTGTGTCCTTCTAGCGTTAACCTTGATAGGAAGAAAATCCCCCCGACCGATCCAATGCTTTGGGCTATAACGTACAAAACGGCTTTGATCGCAGTGATTCTTCTAGTGAAAAGCATGGAAACAGTGACTGCAGGGTTAATATGACCCCCTGATATATCTGCAATGCCATACACCACTGTGGCAACTGCCAGTCCGAAAGTGAACGAAATTTCCAAGATATTCGGCTTGTGGCCCCATGATTTGCCCAAGCAACTAGAGCAACCCAAAAAAACCAATAACCCCGTCCCAAATAATTCAGCAATGATTGCTTTCCAAAAAAGTAGGCTTTTCACATCCCTGATGTTGTTCTTTAATGTTTCAGTCGTCATTAGTGAAAAATTTTATCATAGGAAAATTTTCGAAAGCATAAAAATTACTGCGACTCGAGCTTTTGAACCTTAATAAGGACTTGTGAATGCGACGATTCGTTTATTGTAGTGCCATGCTGCGCGCCTAACAGTCAAAAGACACTAGTTTTTAGAATATTCAATCTTTTGAAACAAAATTACAATTTAAATCATCAATTGACTCACTATTCATTAAAATATTCAATTTAAAAAAATTTTTATTTTAGTTTTCAAAAAAATATTTTAAATATTTATTCAATTGATAGAATTCTAGTCTGTAGTTTCGATAATCAATTAATTCTTAAATCTAGAAAACGCGATTATCACTTAAGTAATACCGTGAATACACATCTGTAGTTGGACAAGTTAATCCCTCTAGTTCATTTCGATGAAATATATTTCACGATATATTTTATAATTTCCACAATAGTTAATAACGCTTAATTTTACTGTTAAAATTAATTTATCAGACTGAAAATCTAAAATTGTATTCGACCAAAATTTATAAGAAATTCCCATTTTTCTCGAAGTAATGAAGCATATAAAGCAATTGAATAAATTATTCGTTATTTGATTTATTATGTACAGGTTGCTTTATGAAAATAAATTTCAAAGATAAGTATTGCGAAAATTATAGAAAACTGAATGCCTAGAATTATTAAATTTAAGACAATAATAATTAGTGTCTTTTTTTATATCAGCAAAAACCAATAAAAGTTTAATTTAAAGTTAAAACTAAATAAAAGACAGTAATAAATGTTATATAACTTTATAAAATTTATTGACGAGTGAGATCTAAATAACAAATTACGGAATTTTCCATTCTTTGAGGATTTAAATCAAACTTTTTTATTAACTAAATAATACGAGGCTTTTCGTAAGTTGAACATACATTATCAATCATACATAATTAAAGGCATCTCCAAATTTGTCTTCTTGATAATGTAAGTTCACCTTACTATGTTTCGTATTATTTAGTTAAAAGTGTACGATTTAAATCGTTATGGTTTTAGGCTAATTTTGTTATTCCATACTTTGGTATTCGACTTTTTAATATTTAAAATTAAATTTTTATAATGAAATTAACAATAATTTTATTCAAAAATTTGAAGCAAAAATATAATTTATAACAATGTTAGAGTTTTTAAATTATATTTATATACCAATTAAAACACATAATAGTTATTAGAATCAGCAATGTCACCCCTCGAGCAAATTAAAATATGTTGTGTTATATTACAAAATTTATTTTGGAGTTGGCGTTTACTAGGAACTTTAAAACTAAGTTTTGGTGCATGTGAATATGCTTAGACTATGTGGTGATATGTAGTTGATAAGTTATATTCAAGTGATTAACAAATAATATGACTATCAAAAGTTCATCTACCTATTATAAAAATAACAAAAACTTTGAAAGGTGGAAGCTGTTTCGTAGAAGTCTTTTAATACAAAGAAAATGAAACATGAGAGGCAATGTTTTTAGATCACACAAACTATAAAATGAAATAAAATATAATTTAAAGAATAATTTTATAAAATATTGAACTAAGTAATAACAAAGTAATATTTCAAAAAACAGTCGAAAAATTTTTTCAAAGAGCTTGCTTATATTTCAAAACCATAAGACTTTTGTAAAAATTCGCCAAAAAGGCTGTTTCGATACAACATGAATGTATTAAAACCAACTAAAGATGGCTTCATCTTCAGAATATACTGCTATTTTGCTCAACATCATTCTCTTCGTGGCTAACTTTGTTTTCAATCTTGTGGAATATATCCGGATTGTACCAAGGGTCGGAGAGGTAACTTGTGAACTTCTTCAGACTGGAGTTGACTGACAAAAAGAAGTCATAAAGGATGCTAGCCACTAATCCTCCAACTATCGGACCCACCCAGTATATCTGGGAGGAGAATTTATATATAATTATAGGAATGATGATAATAGTGGTGATGGAAAAAAATATTGATCATTTGATCGCCCCTACCTGGGCTTTCGGTTGCGTAATTGACTGGTTCCACAAGGCGCTACTCCATGTGGACTAAATATTCGGCTAACGCGAGATCGAGCCCGGTATCTAGATAATTAGTCTAATGCTCAACCACTAAACTATACGGGCCGAGGGATGCTGATGAAATACTTATAATTATATTTCACCAATAATAGTAACAGGAGAAGTTATCATAGTTACAAAATTTTTTAAATAATTAATTAATATAATAAATTGATAATAATAATGAATTGAACTTGTTTTTTATAAAAAGTAGCGAATAATACAGTTATTAATAATACTAATTAACCTCAAATATCCACTAATAATAGGCACTAAAGATGCCATTAATTTAAAAATAAAAACAGAAAATTCTTTATATGTATTAAGACTATGGTCACTAGCTGACGTGACGATTCTCAGACCGCTTACGATGAAAAAAAAAGTGAGAATAAGATTACGGAAGACTCGAGACAAAAAGATTATGATTGTAAAAGAATTTTTATAGAAATTTTAAACTCGTGTTATTTTTAGCACACAACTGTAAAGTTTACTATTATAATCTAAAATGTTGGTCAAAAAGTTCATCCACTTAATAATTCTGGGTTTTATTGTGTTAACCTAAATCAAGCAATGCTAAGAACTGCTCGAGCAACTGCTTACCAAAGATAAACGGTGTGAGTTTTCAGATGTGAATCTAACGATTGCATCGTAATTTCAGATTATTTGAAGTAAAAAGCATGATATTTTTATAGGGACTTCTTTGGTTTTAAAAACTGTTGAATACTGAAATTGCTTGAGCAAAACATCAAAATGCCGATTTTTCGAGTAGTTTTATTACTGAAGAATCTTATAATGATGAAACTTCAAAATATTAATAGACGCCCAACAGACGAAAACTATCATGTTGAAAATTAAAACCAAAAAAATACTATATAGTTAGAAAAAAGTGAGGTTTTATGCAAAACGAAGTATTAAACGAAAGTCCCTCAATTTATATCACTTGAATGGTGAAGGATGTAGAAAGAATTATTAATATACAATTAAAGTTCATTAAAACAATGCCTCCATAATACCGCCAATGTAATGTAATGCGGCATTTATAAAGCGCTTTTCTTGTAGTTCAAAGCGCTTGCTACAAATTTAATGTAGCGAAAACACATTGCGGAACAAGTGCTGATTGTCGGCCCACACGGGATCGAACCCGGTAACTTTAGATATTTAGTCTAATGCTCACCCACTGAGCTATCCGGGCCAATGGCATAAAGTTCTGATAAAAGATCTCAAAAAAATGAAAAAAACCTCGACATAAAATCACCAACACGATTATAAGATGGGTAATTTAAAAAACTCCTAAACAGAAGATTTTGAATAAGATTGCAGTAGTTTGCGATGATTTTAGTCAAACCCTAGCTTGGTTGTTATTGTAGCAAGTAATTGTTTATCGTAAACAAAAGTGACGTAATCAAGCTAGTAAGAAATAGAGCTTGAAAGAAAAGAAAAGAGGACAAGGTTTGTTTAGGTGTGAAGCTGTACCTTTGTCAACAAACTTTCAAAGAATTATTCGGTGAGAAGCGAGAAACTTCGTATTTTAACAAATAGTTGTGTTATTATTTTGTAAATAAACTATTAAGCATTTTAAAGTTACGATTAAATAGTAAGCAATAAAAGTCTTGCTTACGCGGAGCTTAATTTAGACACAGTGAATTTTTTATTGTTTTCGAACGTTCAACCATAATAAACGCAGTAAGGCGCATAATTATTTGGAAAATTCCATCGAATAATGTTGAAAAAGCTCACATAATGCTTCCTCCAAACACCGCCTGCCACCGCTGAACCAAAACTTCTGGCTGGGTTGATGCTTGAGCCGGTGTACTTTATCTGTTGAGTGTAGTGGTTTTAACTATTGGGTGTTGTGCACATGATTTTTTGGGGTTTTGTGGGTTGCATTATTCGTAGTGTCACATTCAGTATCTTGTCATGTGTTATGATTTCAAGAGTTAAAGAAGGTAACGAAAAGTTTCAAATATATAGTCTAATATATTTTATAGTATCGCATTCAAGATATTTCCAACATTTTTCGAGTTGAATTACTTCTTGAACCCGAATAAACAGTTATTGTTGATTAAAAATTCCTAAAAACTACGTATAGTTTCATAAAAATGCATATTCTCTTTAATACTTAAAATAAGTTAACGATAAATCACTATACACACAGCGAAGAGATGGTCGATGAAGACGGCGAGTCCAATGGCTAATGGCGTACAGCCTCCGACCGAGGGCCTGTTGGCGTCAGTGCAAGCGAAGACTGTGAGAACGAGAACGAACGTGATGAATGCTTCAACGGTTAAGCCCTGGATATCTGTAAGGTAGAATGAGAGTCTGGTGGGGCAGATTTGAGATCTGAAGAGCGTTGGAGTGACACCCTTTAAAGCCAAAGCTCCAAGAATGGCCCCAACCATCTGTACTCCTATGTACAACACTAATCGCACAAAAGTTATTCGTCTGGTAAAAAACATGGCGATGGATACTGCCGGGTTGATGTGACCACCACTCAAATGACCGATGCTCCACACCACTACGGCTACTGTGAAGCCGAAGGTGAAAGAAATTTGAACAGTGAGAGACGTATCGGACTCCCAGTTGTCACCCAGACAACTTCCACACCCTATGGCGACTAGGATGCCAGTACCTACCATCTCTGCCAGCGCTGACCGCCACAAATTCATGCTCTTAAATTCTTTTATGTTCTCATTCACCACCCGTGATATCGGAAAGATCATCTTTGCGTTTCTGTTGGTTCTTAATGTTTTAAATTATGATTTTAATCGAATAATCTATTCAAATAAACAAAAAAATACTTCAAAAGAATAAATCTAATTACCAAATCGAGGTATTCAAAACAAAATATTTAAAAACGAGTAAGAAAGCAAACGAATCAAGCTATATTTATACAGCAACCCGATATATATATCTAAACACATACCTGCAAAAGATGCCTCTATTGTTTTACGCTTTATGAATTTCATCAATTCAATTTTGTGCCGTTAGTCATATTTTCGTTG
>OZ038323.1:7693576-7741526 GCA_964035795.1 Pterobdella sp. o SKG-2022 | reverse complement strand
ACTACAAGTTATGGGCATCTGACGTTAAATTTTCCCAAGCTTAGCGCCTGCAATTTGAGGTAGCTTATCTGTCATAATCAAATCAAATCAATGACGAGTATGATTATAGTGGCATCAACTTTAGGAGTTTCTAGACCACTGAGTATTATGAACTTTGAATGCAATTCAATGTAATGTAAGTTTTCTTAGATATGACATAACTTTGATAACAGTATACTACAGTAGCAGGTATCGAAAAATTGATATTTTGGTGTTTCCGTCATTTGGATTGTTTGACAAGACACTGCCCAAGTGTAGGAAAGGTGGAGTTTGAATTCGGTAATTTGAAAGTTAGCTCAGGCTGGCATTATATAAAAATATGTCCCACACAAAAGGCTTGTTTTATAAATTACGTTTTAGTAGTATTAACAACCTAGGCCAGCTGCTGTCAACCCCAGCTAATGGGATTGTATAGCAGTATTTAGATATATATACTCGAAAATATAATATATTTATATATATATCAGACACAGATAGTTGTATATATATCAGAACTTATAACATATCTCGTATAATGAACATAATCATGCAAATATGTTTAAAGTATGTAAAGCTTTGAAGACCTAGGATGTAACACTATAAAAAAATATTCCTTGTATAATTTTCGTCAACCATGCTTGTAAGCTCGAGTGTTTATGAGATTATTTATTATTAAATAAATTATTTATTTTGAAAAATTGTTTTTTTTAAAAATGACTTCATTTATAGCTCCTTACAAACATTTGAGTGTCTTTAAAGCAATTTTTTTTTTGAGTCGTTCGCTAGAAAACCCTAAATAATAACTTTTTTCAGATTCTTCATAAATGCTTTTTTTTGAAATATTATAAAATATTCAAAGAAAGTTGAGGCAAGTGCGATTTAAAAATAGAAAATATAAAAAAATAATTTACATTTTCAATGATTTTTTGAAGTTTTTGATAATTGCTTTTTTTTCGTTTTTACGTCACATTATAGGGTGACGCCTGCGTTAATTTCGTTATTTGATGTTATTATCCATTGAAATTTCCACAACTAAACAAGATATTTTTGCATTTTTGAAATTATTTATTTTTAATTCATAAAAAATATATCAATCTGATAAAGCTGAATACTTGAAAATCGACCATTTTTATCAATATGGCTTATAAGAGTTGTCAGAAAAATGATTCAATATCGAATTAAAACTTTTAGTCACGGAAGTCCTAGCGTTAGTAATGCAAATGGAATTATGGTAAATTTTTCGTTTTGCGAACATTAGAAAAAATTTTGGTAGAATGTTTCTAAGCAAAAGACAATATTAATAAACTAAATACGTAAAACTTGGGCCTCAACTTGCCATACACCAAATGAAATACAAATAATTGAAGGTTTCAAAATGTCGGTAAAGGGCGTGGAGATAACATCAATCTCAATTTTGGTTCATTTTAGTAAAACTTTCACCACTATCGTTGTAATGTTTGTTGAAGTAGATTTTATCTGGTTCATAATGAGGGTTCCGGAAATAGTGACCTAGTTTCAGGGTTCCGGCGTTTTCTGAGAAGACGAACTCATAGATGAGGCCTGCACAAATGCCTCCCGCTATTGGTCCCACCCAGTACACCTGCAGTATGGTGTGTCATGAGGATATCTAAAAATATGAGGGTTGTTATTCTTCATGTTGTTTTCTTACTGCCTGCCATTATATATAACGGTGAAACTAAAACAATAAATGTAATTGAAACATGTTTTAAGAATATGAAATTTTTAATAAGATTTATTGCGCAATAATCATGATTAAAAAAACTAATAAGAAAATATCCTAAATCTGATGCATATATAAATGGATGCATGGATGGATGGATGAGCAAAGCAGATTCCAAATGGTAATGAGGACATATAAAGTCGAATGTCGAGTTCACATCAATATTCATTTTATTTACCACTGTTCCCATTATTTTAATTAACGTGCCATGGAAGTGGCTTTCAATCTCAGTTCGATGATTTAATATCACCCAATTTATGAAACTAATGAAACTTATCCGAGTAAAATTTCGTAAGCATAAGGCACATCATCACTTAATAATTCTTCTAGATTTACTTTTACCCTATGCGTACTTGCTAATTTTTGTGCGATTTATTCGCAATTTTTAAGAAACATCGTATGTGTTATTTAAAATATATTTTCAATAAATTTAACTTCAAAATTGAGAAATTTTTTCCACATTTTTATAAAAGTAATATTTTCGAAAAGTCCATTACTACCATAAAAAGGCTTATAAAAAACTGATCGAAAACTATAGATTTGTTTCCAATAAAATTGAGAAATTTTCTTACCTATTATGCGAGAAAGTTTTGTAAAGTTTATAAAAGTCTTTTCAAACTATTGTTATTCAACATAATGATTGATAGTACATTCATAACGAACTACTACGCATTTCAATCAAGAAGTTTTTCATAAGAAATTCACGCAAGAAAGAAGTAATGGTAATATAATTCACATTTTCAAGCGCTTCCTTTACAAAACTTCATTTTTCTCTCTATAAGGCTTTCATGTATACTGAAGCTTGAATACTAATCTTGTGGTCCTACATGAACTTCATTTTAAAAGCTTGAAAAATGAAATTTTTTAGCTTCAACATGCTCAAAATCTTGTGGGTATTAACACGTCTTATATGGACCTGCCATTAGGAGACCCATTTATACCTTTGTTAGAAAACCGTAAAAACACATTGTGAAACATTAAAAAATTCTAAATACAACGTAATAAGTACCATATTTATTATCTAGTCACCGGATTCGATACCTTGTGTTAGCACTTTTCCACAATGTTTTCGTTACACTGAACTTTTAGCAAGCGCTAAAAACTACACGAAAAAGCGCTTTAATAATTACTACATCAAATTAATTGAGTATTAATACATTGAAGACTTCATCAAACTCGGCGCAAAACTACCACCATTTTGAACGTCATAGACTCACATAATGGTAGGTCCAGAGGCCCCCAACAACTGCAGGGCCGAATGTTCTAGCAGGGTTCATACTGGTCCCAGTGTACTTTATCTGTGAGAAATGTATCAAAGGTTTGAAAGCTTAGTTTTGAGTTTGTTCATAAGTTTTTGAGTGTTAGACACTTCTCACCGGACTCACCCCGAATAGAAGAGAGACCACAGCTGCGAGTCCGATGGTGAGAGGAGCTGAGCCCTGCAAGTCGTCTCTGTTGGCGTCACAACATGCAAATATAACAAAAATAAAAAAAAATGACATCATGAATTCGATGAAAAGCGCTTGAGGGAAGGCGGTGAGATCTTGGAAGACTGAGGTTTGTCCCAGAGTACCCTGGTTATCTTCGGGTGTGAGAGCTTTCAAAAGACAGCTACCTACCACACTTCCAGCGCACTGCACTGCCACGTAGCAGACTGCTCTGATGAGGGTGATCTTGCGAGTAAAGAGGCATGCGATGGTGACAGCAGGATTAATGTGTCCACCACTAACGTGTCCAATAATCCGTACAGCCGAGGCGATCACTAGGCCGAATGTCAGAGATATTTGCACTATGGTGGGCTCTAACCAACCTCCTCCCAACGCTGACCCACACCCAAAAAAAACTAGAAAACAAGTTCCTAAAAACTCGGCGAAACATGCCTTCCAAAATTTCGCTTTCTTCACGTCTTTCCAGCAATAATCCAACATAGAATTGAATCTGCCCATAATTAAAACAACTTTTACTTGAACAAAATCTTATAGTTTAAATCTTTTATCGACTTTAGTGGTTATTGTACCGCTATTGTATTTTATTCACTAGGGAACAAGTTGTCATAGGCAGAAATAAAAGCTTTGTGTCTAACTTATAACTTTATGATAATTTATCAAAAAAATAAATTTATTTCAACACTTTCATTTAAGTTCCTTCCAAATGAATTGTCTAAGCTGGATACCAAAATTAATTTACAATTAATTTTTATGAGTTTTAAACATTCTACTTGAATATATTTAAAGCTAGTTGACGTCAAGGCAATAAAATATTCACCCACCTGATAGTTACAATCATGCCTCATCTTTTCGGCCGTTGAAACTTGTTTAAAAGTGAAAAAATTGAACACAAATGATGATTTACGACGAATAATTCCAGCCATTTGTCATAGCTGCCTCTAGACTGCTGTCAAATTTGATTTACAAGTGTCTTCGAAAAAGCTGATTTCAACAAGAACTTGTTTCATTTTTCTAAAATCAAAAAAAATTTGATTGATAAAAATGAACTCATTTCTGGAAACTTTCATACTTTTTTATGATGATCGGTGTTTTTCTCTAGTCTACGAGATGTTCAATACATCTATTTGAATCGCTAGGTTTTTGAATAATAATTTGAAAAAAAAATAACAAGTTTAATAGTATATTTTTATTTATTATATATATCTTATCTAAAAGTACAAAAATCAATTCTATCTCAGACTGCAAAATGAATTTTGTTATATGAATAACTAAATCAGTCCAGTACAAAAACAATTCAAGCCAAAATTTTTTTAAACTAACACATGGTGTTTTTCATATCTCAAATTCACATTATCAATTCATATATTAACACACATAGTTTTAAAAACTTTTGACTTTATTTCATCATTCATTGTTACGTTGATGCTTTTTTTCTACATTACCAACATGAAAATATTAGTATAAATTGATGATATCTATATGAAAAAATTGAATTTATGTTTAGATAGAAAATAATAGATTTCTTTACCTATTCTTCGAGTTTACTTACAACTTTTGTGGAAACTAACACTAAATTTAAATATTTAGGCGCATTAGTTTTTTTTTTATAAATTTTTATTAATATTTTTTGCCATTGAATAAGTTGTAACGTTTTTAACATTTACAATTTATAATAAAATTCTTTAAATATTTTAACTACCAATGAGTGTTCAGTCTGTGTTTGACTGTTAGTCGCACGCATAAAATATAATTTAAGTTTATTAAAGATGGTAAAATGACCAGCAATATACAAACAAATAAAAGTTTTTATGGCCGAGATTGGGTTTTTGGTAAGTTAATGCACTGTTTGGAGAACAGAGCCAATGCAAAAACGTCGGGAGTATTGGTTGTTGGAGGTTCGGGCTCGGGAAAAACAGCTTTGTGCAGTGAAATAATATGGCCTAAAATAAAAAACAACAAAAGTAATTTTCTCAATAAAAGACTACTTGCCTACCATTTATGTCAAGCCTGTGATTACAAAACTCTTTCATTAAGAATTTTTGTTAATTCTATATCTGATCAAATTTTAAACTATCTAAGCGTGAACAAAAAACGTCTTTTTTTATCTGAAGAAGCGAGCATTTTATCGGAAAAAATAAAAAACGAACTTGACCCTAAACAGGCTTTCTCAATACTTTTGAATTCATTGAATCAATTAGACCCACCTCCAACAAAGAACCTTTTCATTTTGGTTGATTCTATTGATGAAATTCAACTTCAACAAACAAAAAAAGATGGGTTAACTAAAATTGCAGATCTTTTGGGAGAGTTTCACCATAACTTTCCACCATGGCTTTTGTTAGTTGCATCAGCTCGCAGACAAAATCGCATAATCACACATTTATTCACTGGTTTCAAAAAAATCAGTTTAGATGATTTAAAGAAGCCACATGTACTTAATGATATGCAACAGTATGTGCTGAACAGGCTTGAAGAAGGTGAAAAATCAAAACTAGTTTCGGAAGCAGCTGAATCATTCAATCAACTTTATATCAAGTCTAATGGGTGTCTTTTGTATTTAGAAAAGGTGATGGATAATGTGATTGGTGGTTTATTGAGTATAGAGGAAATAAAAAGCATACCTGGAACATTGAATGGCTTATACTTGTGGATGTGTCAAAGAATTTTTAAGCCAGATGAATTTCAAGATGTAAAACCACTGATCAACCTTATGCTTGCTTCACAATATCCACTGTCTGAACTTGAAATCTTTGAGTGCCTCTTATCTAGGAAAGAAGATGAATATCTTTCACATATGCAAAAGCTTGCTGATTTAATTGTAGAGAATGGATTGGGAGAAAAATCATTTTTTCACCATAGTTTTGCAGAATGGCTATTAGATGTGAAACATTGCACAAACAGATTTTTGTGCAATATTTATGAGGGTCATGCTCTTATCTTACTCTACCTTTCTTCACAAATGTCTACCCTCACTTCTCAACAACTTAATGAACTGGCCTTTCATGCTTGCAGATCTCTACAAAGCGAATACTTTAAGCATTTTTGTAAAGAAGAAATGTGTTTGTGGTTGTTGAGTTGCAAACTACCCATTGAAAAGTGTTTCAGTTGTGAAATATCTGATGATTTCGAAGCAAATCTGATGTTTGTTATGTGTGGAGCTTCATTCCATGATGATTTGATGGAAGAAGAGTTTGAAAGACAAAAACTCACTCATGTTCATCAGGAAAGTGAAGAAATGAGAAAAAAGGAAATATATAAAAATGAATTTAATAAAGAAAAACAAAAATTAGATCTTTTAAATAATAATGTTGTTACTGCTACCAAACTAGCTCCAAGAGCTTCAATTGAATTTGAATCAGAAACTAGCAACAATTCTATTTTTAACAGCAATGATTTAAACCACAGTGGTAAAAATGGGAGAAATGGTTCAGCACAAAATGATGAAGAGAGCATACCACAGACATGCTCTATCACTGCAACAACATCTGTTAACAACTCAAACAACATGACATCTTCTGCAACTAATGCTAGAGACTCCAACACTCCCACACCATCTCTCACTGATCCAAATACTCAACTGGCTGAGGCAGTCAAAACAAACAACTTGAGTCTAGCAAGGAATCTCTTATCAAGCCAGAAAATCAATATAAATCAATCAGACAAAGATGGTTGGACTCTGCTGAGGTCGGCAGCATGGGTGGGCAGCAAGGAGATGGTACAACTGCTGCTTAGTTATGGAGTCAGTGTGAATCAGACTGACAAGGATAGTAGGACGGCATTGAGAGCTGCTTCATGGGGAGGTCATGAAGGGGTAGTAGAGTTACTTCTCAAGAGTGGGGCTGATGTCAACAAAGTCTGTTCATGTTTCATAATTTCATTTTAATAACGTTTATTCGTCAATATTAATAGTTTCATTTTAAATTCTCAACATCACACACACATTTTTCACAGGCTGACAATGAGGGAAGAACAGCACTGATAGCAGCTGCATACATGGGTCACAGTGGAGTGGTTGAGAGGCTGTTGAGGGAGGGGGTGGAAGTCGACCATGAGGACATTGATGGCAGAACTGCACTCTCTGTTGCCTCCATGTGCTCACCTGTCACTCAACAGCATATTAAGGTGATTTATCATGAAGTATTAAGTCAAATCAATTTTATATCATTATGTTTTATGTCATGAAAATTTAAAATTGCTTTTATGTAAACAGTTATTTTTTAACTGAAATTCATTCACTAATTTGTATTTATGTTTTTTATCTCAAAAATTCTTTGAACAAGTGTTTAGGAAAATATAGCTTACAAAGTAGAACAAATTTGCACATTCGTAAAAAAAAATTGTTTAACCATTAACTAGTTATCAAGTTTTAACATCACAAAACTATTCATAATCATCATCATTGCATATCATTTTCAGTCTCATCTACAAAGATGATTATTAAACATATTCAATAAAACCACATCAACCCACACCTCAAAGGTTGTGAATCTACTTCTGGAGCACGGTTCAAACCCGAACCACAAGGACCATGAAGGCATGACTCCCCTGTTGGTGGCAGCATTCGAGGGCAGTAATGAGTTGTGTGAGGTGCTCCTTGAGGCTGATGGTGATGTGGATCATCAAGATGCTGTGGGAAGATGTGCCCTGCAAGTCTGTTATATGTGTATATATTAACATAATCATCTTTTTATTTTACCTCAAGCACCCTAGTCATGGATGGGTGCTCTTCAGGTTCTCATTTGCCTTATATGTACATTATCATCGCTTATCATCTGACTTGTATATTACCATTGTATACAGCAGTATAAGCATATTAGATTGTTATCATTGTCATTGTTATTCACCTTTATAGTATCTTTTTTATTGGGTTGAACGTATCTTTTGAAAATATTTTAAAAGTTTTTTTTAATACTTTTTCACAACTTATAATCTCAACTTCAATCTTTAAATTCATTAGCTTACAGTAATACACCAACCAAAAGGCGGCAGTTCAGATGGGCCACGAAGCCACAGTGTCTCTGTTGTTGTTCTGGGGAGCAGCAGTAGACATGATCAACAGGGAGGGCAGGACTGTGCTGGGGGAAGCTGCTATGCAAGGTTCATGCCATTGTTGATACATTATGTCGGTTACCATTACATTGCATGCCAAGTGATCTGTGACAAAATTTGTGAGAGAAATTTTTAAATTAATTTTTATGTGACTTACATTTTGAGTGCTTGATAATGTAAGTTAAACTTATTAAAAGCTTCAGGAATTTGATTTTTGTATTGTTTCATAAATCACTATCACGTCCCATAACAATCTGCTATGTTCTCCACGAACATCATACACACCCCACCTAGGTAACGTGGAGGTGATGAAGCTGCTGTTGAACAGGGGATTGGATGAAACGCACAGAGACAATTCTGGATGGACGCCTCTTCACATCGCTGCTTATCACGGCCGTAACAAGGTTCCTATTCACATCTTTGAAACGCTAACGCTTTGTTAATTTATAATGAACTAGATAGCTACCAAGATTTTAAATCCTGTTTAATCCTTAATATACTGAGAATGGCCAGATTAACTCTATTTACAAAATTAAATGGACTATAATCCTATTGTGACTTAGAAAAGCGTGATAAAATTAATCCTTTTATTTCGTAGTTTTAACACTTCAATGAATTGATTTTGCTTGTGTTTATTCATTGCTTTCGAGGTTTGGTTATTTTTAATGTCGTTAACGCTTAACGTAACCTTCAGGGCTATATAATATCATGATAAACTTTGTCAAGCTTGTCAATTTTTTATTATACATGGGTGTATACTATCGTACACTTACTCCTTATCTTCAGTTTCCACTGCACTTAATGATGCTAGATTACCTAATGAAGGCTTCGTACTTTTAATTAAAGTCCCTAAGGGTTTTGAGATTATCTTTCATCTTAATAAACACACATTTGTAATACCAACTTTTCATGGAAAAGATTTTTTTCAGTAATTAATGAATTCAATTAGTCGATTAACTTTATATTTTATTTAATTAATCAATAAATGCCCATTTTCATAAAGACTGGACTATAAAGACGTTAAACTGTGATGATGATAATGATAATTAATCGACCCATGCTAGCATGGAAACGGACGCAAAACGATGATGATGATGATGATGATGATGCTGATAACCAATAACACAGACTAAACCAACATGCACCCATCACCAGGGGATAGAGGTACTATTGGAGGCGGGTGCCAAGTTGATGGAGACGGACAACGACGGGCGTGTAGCTATGGTGTTGGCTTCCATGAAGGGCAACCTGCAGACCGTGCTTACCTTGCTTAACAGAGGTTTGTGGCATTTAGTTGATGAGTATTGTGGTGGGGATGATCTTTCGTAGACTTACGAAAAGCTTTTTGTCTGTTTTTTGAATGAATACTTTGTGTTTGTTGACAATTATTAAAATTATTATTGCTATTACTACAAAAACCTCAGGGACACCGACGGAGAGTCATGGACACGACGGCAGGACATCTCTCAGGTGCGCCATACAGGCTGGTCACAATGAGGTTGCCAACCTGCTCATTTCCAGGTAATTATGGCTTGGTGGTTTTGATTTGATGCATTTGGTTTGCTTAGCGTTGTGTTTAGTATTCGGTGGTTGGTTCTTTAGTGGGGGTTTCTTTGCTGTTACACTGTTAAGCTTTGTGCTTTTTAGATGAGGACATTTAGCGTTCAATAGTTTTTGTTTTCAAGTGATAGTTATTGAACAATTTTAATGGTTGTTATTGGTTGTTGAACTGTTGAAATGAAGTTTTCTAATGATTTTAAATTTATATTTAATTTTGATGATAATATGAATGTGACAAAGTTCAATTTTATTTAAATTATAATGTTCACTGTTTTTGTTCGTTTAGGTAAGGAATAACATAAAGCAGCTTTAGGTATAAAAATTTTAGTTTAAACGATATTTAACGCAAGCATGCTTATCTTCAAAATTGAAATAATCTAGCATAATAAAACACGGTTTTTTATACTACTTTTGCACACAGCACTAATGCGTCATTATGTAACAGTTACACTCCTTCCTCCATCAAATCCCCAGAGGAGCAAACATCAACTGCAGGGACTCTGACGGCAGATCCATGCTGCATGCACTGTCTCTCATCGCCCACAACAAATCCTCAGCTGATGTGAAGGAGAATGTGAAAAAGGATTGTGTAAAGAGGGCTGCCATGCTACTTGATCGAGGTCTTGATGTTAACATGCAGGATTTGGAAGGTAGGACTGTTCTTCATCTTGCCACCCTTCAACGTAATAACGACATAATTCGCTTGTTGGTTTGTCACAAGAACCTCGATATAAACTGCGAAGATTCTCAAGGAAAGACTCCCTTGCATATGTCAGCATCCAGAGGTAACGTCGAGCTCTCACGCCTCTTTCTCAAACTTGGAGCTGATGTGAATAAATGCGACGTCAAGGGTCAGACTGCCTTGTGGCTGGCTGCGAGAGATGGCAGGGTGGATGTGGTGGCTTTGTTGCTCGAGTGGCATGCTAATGTGGAAGTGTGTGATGTTCAAGGCAGGAATGCTTATAGAATTGCTTCAAAACACAACAACCCTCAAGTTTTGAAACTTCTTCGAGATCATTCTCAAAGCACTCAAGCCATAAGTAGCAGCAATCAAAACAATAAGGTGAATGAGAGTGATAAAACTGCAGAGGATGCTAACAAGCTTCATGACAGTGCCACAAAGAACAATGGTGAGACAAAATCTGTGACCAGGTGTCATATCCAACAAGATGAGGCCATTTATAGTGTCGTTGCCAAGAAACCAACATCTCTCACTCCTTCTTCTCTTACTAGCGGTTTTGCTTCATCGACTGACTGGAAAAATCGATCAATTAGCTACAATGAAACGACAAATAGTTACGAAGCAGTTAGGAATGGACCAAACAAGAACAACGTCATCTACTCTAGCCACGTGGAGTCTTCAAGAGCCCATGTGACTCCCCTAAGGACCGAGAAGTCACCACGGATGGGGGTAAGGTGTGCCTCAAGTTACCAGAGCTCCAGTGGCAGCAGTGGTTGTGAGAGTGCTCTGGGACGTTTGTCCACGTTCTTTCAACAACAACAAAAACAACAGATACTCACTTCCCCTCAACAGCTGACTCCCTCTCAACAACAAAACTTTAGGAAACAACACAGCAAATCTATTGATTATTCATGCTCTGCTCCCTTCTTCCACATTCCACCACCACCTCCATCCAACAACAACTCCTCACTCATCAATTCTCTCTTGTCTCCAGTCAGACAACAAATTTCCCAGCAAAACACCCATTTAGCTACTTCATCATCTTCTCTCGTTAGAAACAACAATGTCAGGCATCGAATCTCCATGGGTTCTGCCTCTTCTCAACACTTATCTAACAGACAAAGTTATGTCAAAAGTAACAACAGTTGTTACAATAGCATTGAGAATAACACTTCTGACCAACAGAGCAACAACAGCTATCCCACAAAAAGCAACTCCATAAACAAATCGAAGATGAGTAACAACAGTGCTGAGTGTTATGGTGTTTATGGCAGCAACAGTAGCAACTACCAGACCTCCCCATTCAGTGAAGTCAGGAGTAATGCCTACATATCTTCACACACGGACAATACCTCACAACCTCACACTTCCAACAGTAACCTCGACTACCAGGAAACTGACGATTTGGATTTCGGCATGGTGTGGCAGAAGCAACATCCCACTATGTTCATACCAAACAGCCAACAAGAGCCAATCACAGCAAACAACCATTTGACTGCTGTGTCGCCATCCAATCATCAACAATTGAATCCTTGCTTTTCTTCTGCTTCCTCTCCATTCGACTCTCCTTCTAAAAATAACATCAAAATTGCAAATAAGAAAGAAAACAAATACAAAAACAACCTAAACGGAATAAAAAACAAAATTAAAAATGACAAGAAGAATGAAGAGGAGGAGGGGGAGAAGGAGGATGAGGAAGAGGAGGATAGTTATATGGCAGGGAAAGAAACTCCTTTGTAGAATCTCTTAAGTTATCATCTGTCACTATGGAAGTTTCCACAGCTTCATCTCACCACCAACCCATGGTTGTGTCGTTTCTTCTCGCTTTAGTGTTCTGGCTTTTGATTGTAGTATCGTCGAAATTTCAATTTTGTGCCTGTTCATCGAATGCGTCCAGACGTCACTGATCGGCATGAAATTGTGTGTGTGTGTGTGTGTGTGTGTGTTTGTGTGTGTGTGTGTGTGTGTGTGTGTGTGTGTGTGTGCGTGTGTGTGTGTGTGTGTGTGTGTGTGTGTGTGTGTGTGTGTGTGTGTGTGTGTGTGTGTGTGTGTGTGTGTGTGTGTGTGTGTGTGTGTGTGTGTGTGTGTGTTCATAGTATGTTTTATCGCTAGTTTGACATTTATTTATCTCTTGAGTTGATCATTTTACCATGAGTTTTCGTTCATTTTAGGTGTAGTACCACTTGTGTTAATGTTTTAATATCGTTATTGTTGATTTAATTTTTTTTTCAACTATTCATTTCAAGATTTTAATTAGGACGCTTTTTCTAATTTCTCAATTGTACATTATCTTAGAACTGATCGTTGAATTGCTTATAGTATTCATCTCAAATCAAAAGCTTTTTATGTCTCATTCATTTATTCTGTATACACACAAATATTCTGTTTTTTTTTCACACTTATTTAATGAACTTTACTTATTGTTACAGTCTAAAGATATTCACTAAGCATTAAGTCTTTGTTTCTACACGTTTCAATGCTTTTACCACCGTATAATGTTGTCTGAGGCTTTTTTATTGCTCATAAATTTAATTCCTATATGCATCTTTTGATCATTCATAAATGTTATCAACTTTACGTTTTATAAGCATTGTTCAGATTATTTTAGATGTAATACCTTTTGCGTATCGTTATTTTAGATGTATATTTTATTTCGATACACCTGAGTTATTGTGTTAGTTATCAGTTGGGATATTTATAAGGCATTGTAACCAGTTATTTCTACCGTCAAACACTATTTTTACTAGCAATAAATTTTACGCTTCAAATGGAAACAATTCAAAGGATTCATTAAATAACCCATCGTAAAATCCTTTTTATCATGGAAACGATATAATGGTAGAAAAATATTTTTTGATATTAATATTTAAAATTACACCAAACAACATTTTTCATAAATATTTGAATAGATAATTATTTACATTGAGTTGATAGACATGATGGCATCATACACTTTAAATACATTCACACAAGCTAAACCTATCAAAAATATACCGATCAACATTCAACCTAGATACAAGATCACTTGTTGAAAAGCTAATACATATAAATTACTATATAATTGGAAGCAAATTATTATGTTGATCTAAATATGAAGTACAAGGAGGTGATGATAATTACGACTGAAATGATGCAGAGAAGCACCAAGACAACTCGATTTTGTAGGGATCTTCTCAGCAACGATGACAAAACTCTGGAACTTTTGCCTAAATCGTTGTTAGTTTTGGCGAGTCTATCCTTGGCTTTCTGTAAAGTGCTTCGCTGTTCACTGAGGTCTTCAAGGATTCGAGCTCCGATCTGTTCAGTCTCAACACACGTTCTGAACCCTGCCTCTAAATGCTGGGATGACATCTCTAACTTCTCTGCGTTCGTCAGCAAATTGGTCCTCTGTTGAACGTTAGGTACTTATCCAATATAGGAGACAAAAAATTCAATAAACATTTCGTAAGAAAATCTTATATTATTGTTTGATAATGTAAAATTATTTTGCGAAAAACGGTAAAATTTTTCAAATAAATTGTGTTTGTTTCCTATACTATTGTTTAAGGCTATACTACGTCATCAAGATACTTATCTATTTCGTTTGATGATGAACGATTATGACGTGCTTAAAACTATGAAGTAGGAGTAAGCATTAAAACCAAATTAAAAGAAAAAATCCGTTTGATAAGCTTGATTTTCTTTTGAAAATTTTGGTTGAAAATAATTCATAACCTCAAACTAAAATAAATATTTAAATTTATAAACATAATTATAAAAAGAAATTGTAATCTTCAAGTTTTTTTGCTTTATCATATTTAAAAACACATGAAATAGCACATTATATCTGATCATCTTACCATATCTTCAGTTGTTTGGCAGTCTGTGTTGTTGAAGAGTTCATCTCTAAGTTGTGCATCATATCCTAGTGATATCCTTGCTCTTTTCTTAAAAAAAAACATACATAATTATATATAATAAAATTTCAAGATGAACTTATTATTAAGAAAAGGTTGTATTGGAAATGGGCTACACTAATGGGACTAATTTAGTTAGGATTATGAAAATTGTCACAAAATAAATGAACAAGACATAGATTAAAAAATTTGAATATTTTTAGTGCCATTACATAGTCTTTGTCAAGTTTGATCAGTTCCACTTGATGGCTTTGCACTCTATTTTGGATTTTTGATCTTTCAGGGTTGGGAACACTTCGGATTTCCAGCTCTATTTGTTCCAACTGAATTATAAATTTTTTATTAATATTTATATATCTGAATTTATCGGCAATCAAATACCAATTCTTTAGCCTCCGTCATCAAGCGTTCAATCACTTTCACTCCATGTTGCTTTTCATCTAAAGTTAAGTGAATGAATAAATTACGTTAAAATACTTCTCAATTGAAAAATAAACATATTTCAAAACCAAGCTAATTTTTTTTTACTTCCGACTAGTTTTGCCAACTTGTTAATTTCTGTCACTATTTCGGCTGTGACAAGAGAATATTGCTGCTCGAATGCTTCTATAGACTCAGCCATATTATAAAATTTTTAATTCTAAATTGAAAATATTTAAATTTAGTTTATAGTTTCAATCTAAAAACATAATTTACAAAATTAATAGATGAACCTAAATGTACATTTAAATGGAGATGCGCTGAGTAAATAAAAAAAAATATTCAATATATTATCTGTTGGAGAAATAAAGTTTTTATAACTATTATTCCTTATAATGTTATGTTATTAATCTTAATTTATAGAAAAAATCGAAACCATAAAAGCTTCATATAAGATGAAAAAACACACGTTAACATTACATTACATTTGAATAAACGTAAAAGCATAGTTATTTTGCGAGCTTTACTGGTATTAAAATAAGATAAAAACATCTTCTCTTATGTTTATGCCTTCAATTGGAAGTCCAACACGATTCGTGATCAAAAATTTTTAATTAATGCCAAAATTTTTTCAGTTTACCCAGCACACTCACCCTTCGTAACACCATGCAACAAAACCTATACAATGCGCCATTGATACGTTAAAGCTAAACAATCAATCTATTAGTTATCCTTTAAGCTGGATTCTCTTTAAAATACATAATATATGAGAATATATATTTACAGGCGTTCAATGTTATTTTTAATCAAAGGATCTTAAATTTATTTCTATTGTATTTGAAGCAATGGTCGTTTATGATATCAAAACCAATGAAATAATTTTTTTAAATTTTATATCGTTTAATTTATTGTAAATCAACACAGTTACTTCAAAAAGTACAACTTTTTGTATAGATTCTAATCAAAGATATTCTTTATAGTTATTTTTCTAAGAACGATTACTTAATCTTTAACTCGTTAAAAGACGACATAAAAACATAATCAACAAAATTAAGTTATAATATATCGTTATATAAACTTGGAAAAAGCTTAAAACATTGGAATAATGGCTGACGACCTAACAAGTCTTACGGAAATACACGAGGAAAACCTCATATCAAATATAAAACAACGGTACTATAACAACAAAATTTATGTGAGTCCAACAAAGACATTAGTTTGATAAATCTTTGAAATAATTATTAATAATTTGAATTAATTTAAATTTTGTTATATAACACTCCCATCTAAGACCTATATTGGAGATATTCTGATAGCTGTCAACCCGTATTGTGATTTGGGACTCTATGGCGAAGAAGTTAGATACCTTTATTGAAACTATTATAATATTTTAATTCATATGATGTGTGAACCTATTATAAACGCTAGTTAAGCATATCACTTTTCGAAAAGCAAAAATCAGCACAAATTGTACACAAAACCTTCAAAGTAAATCTCCAATACTTGATTTGAAACCCTCAAAACATTTCCTACGAACCCACAACCAGCAACATCATGAATTCACTGATGTCAGAAGCAAACAAGACCACTCACCCCACATCTACCTCGTCTCCGACCGGGCCTACCAGAACCTCAAGGACTCTGGCATCAATCAGTGCTGTGTTGTCAGTGGCGAGTCTGGCGCAGGTAGTTGAGGTCTTGGGTTTTCATGGAATTTTTTCACTTAGTACAGTTTTTTTCTGTTTTTATTGGTCCCATGGTTAATCTTTTAGTTTTAATTAATTATATATTTGGTACTTTTGGACGTCTTCAGATGGATTTGGTTATGAAGTTTCAACTGAACTAACCACTAAAAATCTTTCTGACGTTTTATTTTCAGTCTATATTTTAAAATAAGTAGATTTAAAAACCACTTGGTTCAAATGAACTAACTTAATGCTTTAACTTCTTAATCCAAATCTCTCATCCTACGTCTCAAACCAAAATCGATATATCCCTAATAAATATACACGGCACACAAACAACACAATAAAAGGGAAAACAGAGAGCACAAAATTTCTGGTGGAGCATATAGCCTACCTATGCAAACATGACGACTTGGACTTGCATGAGAAGATCATAGCAGTAAGTAGATCTGATTTGGTTTTTAATAAGATCTGAAGCAATCTCAGTGTAATCGGGATTCATTTTTAATGTATGGTAGAGGTTGGTTTTTATTATTAGTAAAAATTTGTCTTTTTGAGGAGTTTTAGTAAGGTGTATATAATAGAGAAAATCCTGCATTTGTGTTTTAATCTTAACAGTTTTTCGTAATGTGAGCTTTTTGAATGTTTGAGTTAGAGTTTAATCTTTTAAGATATACGAAGTTCAAAAGTTTAAAATGAAATTTATCGTTTTTGTCAGCCCGTATAGCTCAGAGGTAGAGCATTAGACTAATTATCTAAAGCTACCTTGTCGATCCTGCTTGGGCCGACAATTAGCACCTGTTACACAGTGTATTTCCGCTTCATTTAATTTGTAGCAAGCGCTTTGATTTATGAATAAAATGCGCTTTATAAATACCGCTTTACCTACATACATAATATATATTTTTTCATAAAATTTAATATAAAACTATTTCAAATTTAATACATAAAAGCCAGAATTATCTGATGATGATATTAAAGGGATGGGTAAAGGAAAGAAGTTAGTTATGGTTTAGAACCAAAAGTTCTTTTGCCCAAAGCTTTTCTCATTTTTTTTGTGAACATTAATAAATTTGCTCAAAATTTACAAGATATAACAGAAGCGAATTAAAATAAAAATTAGTGAATAAATGAATTCACAGTCTATAGAAGAAGATTTTGGAATTTTTAATGAAAGTCTTCGTAAATCGTTTATGTGGTAAAAATTCTTGAAACTCTTCAGTGTATAATAACAAAAAATTATGAACTTTTTTAATTTTTGAGATTGTTTGTATGATATTTGAATGTAGTGTAAAATATTATCTAATAAGTAGTTAAATGCCTTATTATTTACCTTATTAATTCACTTATGAAATTATTCTTATGAACTTTTTTAAGAATAATTTCATAAGTGAATTAATAAGGTAAATAATAAGGCATTTAACTTCTTATTCGATAATATTTTACACTACATTCAAATATCATACAAACAATCTCAAAAAGCCTAGTTTATTGAAAACAGTGAATTCCTATCAATTATCGGATTCCTTCATTCATAAAAAACTCTATAAAAGTCGATAAGTTAAAAATCTGACAAAAGCTAAAATTAACACATAATTGTAAGAAAAAGAGGCTATGAATATACATGTAATTACCTTATCTGAGTAGCTACATTTCTCCTATAATGAACAGCCAATAAAACCAGACTAAATCGAGCATGATTCAACAATCCAAAGGTGAACCCTTTGTTGGAGACATTTGGTAACGCTCAAACTGTCATCAATGACAACAGTAGTCGTTTTGGGAAATTTATCGAGTTGGTGTTTGGTCGGAATGGCAACATAGTTGGAGGTTTGAAGACATTCTTATAATTGATTTTAAATTTATTTTTTATTTTTAAAAAATAACATCTATTTTTGAAATGGTACTAATTTTCAAAAGTTTATCATATTCAATTGTAAATATTATTAAAAACCAGCTAACAACCCATTGAACAAGCTAAACACACCAACAACCACCAACAGCCAAAATCTCAGAGTATCTACTGGAGAAATCACGACTGGTCAACCACGCTTCTGGTGAAAAAAACTTCCACATATTTTATTATTTATTTGCTGGTCTGAGTGAAGAGAAACTTTCAGCCAACCTTCTCTCTGCGCCAGAACAACACAGGTTTGTGAGCGTTGTAAGTATGCACTCGATTTTGGTCGTGATCCTAATCCTTTTTTTATTGTTTATAATCTTAATGCTTATCCTGAACTTTGATTGTGAATAACTATTGTGTAAATAATAAATTTAGACACGGTTTGTATTCTTATTTTGCATAACTATTAATAAAATTTCAGACACATCAAAAGTTCTAGTTTTGTCTATTATCAAAGTTATTCCACCATCAATAAAATTGAGTAAAACAACATCAAAATAGCAAACGTCTTATCATTAAACAAAACAACATTAAAACGGCAGAATAATGCAAGAGGTGGATGGAGGAAGCGTGTACAAAGATGATGAAAGGCGTGGAGAGTGCCGCCGCATGTGGTCTGTGCTGCAGGCTCTGATGACTCGAGTCGGCTTCAAGTCCTATGTTAGAATTTTCATTTGACTTCAACGCTATATGAATTTGACCTGTTTTTATCTAACTTCAAAAATTCTAATTTTTCAATAATTTTCAACGGGCTTCTTGATATAGTTGCTGCAACTCTGTATCCTTTCTTCGTGTAAAAATTATTAATTCTTATCCATTAAATTCCCTTATTAATAAACTTCTTCATAATATAAAACACCCATCACCCATCTAATGACCAGGATGTAGAGGGTATCGAAGCCATTCTCACGGCCATCCTTCACATCTCAGACATAAGGTTTCTACTCGACCAAGAAACCGACGGGGTGTCAATCATTAACGAGGAAAAATCTTGCCAAGGTATAATGCTGTTTTTATTTTTGTGTTTCCAATTGTAATATTGTTTAAGAGATTACTGCTCATGATATATGTAGTAGATATATGTTTTGATATATGTATTAGCATTACTGAAACATATAAGCTATAGTCTTCAGATAATATTAAAAAATTACCAGCATTTAAGACGTCAAGTTCATGAATTTATTCAATCCTTTCCCAGCATCCCAGTTGTTGGCTGTTGACGAAGAGAATCTTGTGAATGCACTTCTTCTTACCATCAGCATTGTTAACAGTGAGTCTTAGCTTTAAATACATGCTAACGTTTCATGATAACATTTATTCAGTTATTTGTTATAAGGCTGAACTTATCGAAAATTTTTGCCATTTATATCCTTTTTAAAAGTGATATAAAAATCTCATGAATCGACATAAAAATTTTTGAAGTTCATAAAAAATGTGAATGAAACAAAAATCACATAAATCTACGTAATAACTCTCAAAAGTATCACACATTCAAACCCATCAACACATCCCCAAACACGACGCCACCATCATCACGCAGACGAGAAGATCACAAGCCTGAAGAACGAGACCCAGGCTAATGACTGTAGGGATGCTCTATGCAAGGCACTGTATGGTCGCATGTTTTCTTGGATCGTGCTCCAAATAAACAAACTTCTTGCTCCCAACCTTGACAGGTAGCCAGGGTGCTTTGATCGTTTTGAGGTGTATAATGTGTTTTGGTTAAATGGAATACATTGTGAAAGAAATATTTGAAAATACCCAATTTGATTAGTCTAGATGAAATTCAACAAGAAACTTAAAATGGGCTTATATCGTTTCATGAGTTCCAAGATTTTTTATGAAAATACCCACCTTACAAAACACTTTTGAATGTGGAGTTAAATGAGCGATAAGAATATTTTTTCTAATTATTTCAATTAATTTCAAAAACACCCAGAAATTACATGGAGGAACTGGAATGGATAGGCATCTTGGACATATACGGTTTCGAAAACTTCCGTCTGAACAGCTTCGAACAGCTATGCATCAACATCGCCAATGAGCAACTTCAACTTTTCTTCAACCAACACATCTTCAAGCTAGAACTGGCAGAGTATGCTAAAGAAGGCATCGATGGGAAGGATATTAACTTCGTCGACAACCAGCCTTTGCTCGACCTTTTTCTTGAAGTCAGTTTATATTTAGTTATGTCTTTAGATTGGAAGTTTCTGAAAGTGTGTTATAAAGAATTTTTTTATTTACTTATTTTTTTGGTCTTGGACTTTCTGTTTGAAGAACATTAAATAAATACATCACCAGCCTAAAAACCCTCCTGGTCTGTTTGCCTTATTGGACGAAGAAACGAAATTTCCACGAGCCACAGACCACTCCCTTATCTACAAACTCAACGACAACCTCAAAAACCACCCAAACTACCAGTCGACCAAAGGACAGAGTCTTAACTTCACCATCAAGCACTTTGCTGGCCCGGTATCAATTGGTGTTTTCTTATAAAATATTTCAATACAATGACTTGTAATAAAATGAACTGATAAAACATATTAAAATCTATCTTTTTGGAAACCTCATATTTAAACAGTTTCTTATAACTTCTATTAGCAATGATGAAATTCATCAAGTAATTAACCCCAATAAGATATCAAGCATATTACCATCTGTGTAATAAAAATGGCTTCCCTTTAAGCTTTCACCCTTTTTTTCGTAGACTAACACTTTGATTCTCTCATCATCTAAAAATTCTCTCAAAACGTCACAAGCCACACTCCAACCTCAAACAAAGGTGACGTACAACGTGAATGGTTTCTTGGAGAAGAATAGAGACACATTGAGCGTCAACCTCATAGACTGTCTCAAGGAGTCCGAGTCGGTGCTTGTTAATGATCTCTTCTCCCCCCTCACAGAGATCGGAGGAACCTTGTACAAGTATGATGTCACTACTATTCAGTTTTATGACGCAATAACACTTATTGGGTCCAATTAAGTATGGTAGCTTTTTCGACACTTGGTTATTTTAATTAAGTACAATATCCTCTCTAACACTTGGTGAAATTAATTTAATACGATATTTTTTTAACACGTAGTATATTTAATTGCTTGAAAATTAACTCTTTTTCATCAAAAAACTAAATTTGAGAAATTTTGTAATACTTTTATTGATAAACAAAAGTTAATATTTTCGATAACTTAGCCTCACCATGAAACAAAAGCAAAAAAATAGAATAATAATAAAAATAACATATAAAAACTAATTCATATTATTTAATGTGATTTATAATAATTTTAGAAACACGCAAACTGCAAACCGGAAGAACTTACGGATGTCAAAGATGGTGGTAGCAGGGTCGAAGGTCAGAAAGGGTAAAATCAGTTCCCTGGACATGTTGAAAAGGGCTAGCAGAATGGTTCATCAAAGTGAGAGATCACAGTGAGTGATGAGGGCAGGTGTATGATGGGCGGGGGTTTAATGTGGAGTAAATCAAACAATGTTGCATATAAAGATGAACTAAGTTTAACTTCAAAAAATATTGATTAACGCATTTTTATCAACTTCAAAACATGATTAACATACAGATAATATTTAATTACCTGACATACTTTGTGAATTTCACTTGGTTTATTGGTACGTTGACATTGTTATATAATGCTAATACAATGTTCAAGAATGCGCAGTCAAGAGAATTACACTAAGGACAGCAGTGTCAGAGCTGCAAAAACTCTTGCCACTCACTTCAGTGTTAGTTTACATTCCATATATAACATTGTTTAATAGAAAAACTGTATTACATATACATTGTTTTTCTGCGTAAAATATATAACATATACAAATGAAAAGGGTTTTTTTAATTGAAATATTTCAACCAATTTAAAATCACATGAAAAAGTGAATACGAAGTATTATAATACCGCAGTCATCCTTGTGTGAACTGATAACTAAGATGACAAGCGCTCAGCCCCACTTTATCAGGTCTTGATGCACTTTTCTTTTATGTATTCTAATCAATATATACAGTTATAGTGAATATATACAGTTTTAATGGATACATACAGTTAAACCCAGTAGATACAGTAGTGCTATAATTAATATAAAAATCTGTCGTATAATCAACATATAGTATTTTAATGAAGACTATGTACTATATTAGTCAAGAATATATTAGTCAAAAGCTCCGATAAATTTTTTTTTAAACTAATATCTTTTATTATTGATATGACTCGCCTACTAAAAAATTTATTTCAAAATCTCAAAGTAAACTAAATAAAAATAAACTAATGAAATTTTCCTATAATAATAATGAGCTGATCAATGGCAGGTGTATAAAGCCCAATGCTCACAAGATGCCTGGAGATTTTGAAGATGGAATGGTGCTGCGACAACTAAACTATTCCGGAGTGCTAGAGACCATTGAGATAAGGAAGCAAGGGTTTGCCTCTAGAATCCCATTCGAAAACTTTGTTTACAGGTTTGCTGCGGTTTTTAAACAGTTAAATAGGCTTTAGGCTGTTTATTGTTTTTTATCATACAAAAATTTATTTAGTTTTTTTGATTACTCGTGTGTTTGTCAGTATGAATATATGACGCAGAAACAGATGTACGTTATAATCAACAGGTACGGCTTAATCGTGGGCATGATGAGTGGGGGTGGTGCTGCACCAAAAAGTGCCTGTGAAAAGGTGATGAAGCATGCTCAACTGACTGACTGGAGACTAGGCAAAAGCAAGGTTGATTCAAAAATGTCTACGTTTTGAATAGCTTTGTTAAGTGAAAATAATAAACCAAGTTTACTTGAAATTTTTTAAATATGTATTTTAATGTCTAAATTACAAAAATTTAAGTTTATTGAAATTTGTTTAGATATTCTTGAAACATTACCACGTGGAACGGTTGGATGCGTTGTACAGAGAAGCCAGTGGTCCTATAGTAGTTTGCCAGCAAATGTGGAAATGCGCCTTAGCTCGCAAAAAACTAAAAGATCTGCGAGAAGCTGCAAAAATATACAAACTTCAAGCCGAGAAACTGAGTTTATCATGCCAAAATAACGCCCAAAAGTTTTTGTCTGAACTCACAAATGAAGCGAATAAAAAATCAAATAACACCAACAATGGGCCACCAAAGCAAATGTCAAAGTTAGCTGAAATGTCTTTAGCGAACGAAGAGAACAAAAAAAAGGTGGAGAAGAGGAAGCTGAGAAGAACGATGTCACCCACGTTGAGAGCAGCTGCTTTGAAGGAGTTGGACAACATGGAATGTATCCTTGAAAAGTTTGGAAATTTTTATTTCTTTGAACCTTTCCGCTAGTTGATCTTCAATTCTTTAAAACTTAATTTTTATTCCCAGTGAAACTACCAATTCATCAAGAATATTTCCGAAAGGAAAACAATTTTTTTTACCGCCTATCTACCGTAACATCAAATCTACATCCAGTGATCCCACTTACGTAAGATTCATAATTCTTAAAAAGCATCCAAAAAACGTGAACCAAAACCTTCACATTAGTTGTACTCTTACATCGCTTTTTATTAAGAATATTATTATATTCAGTTAGGTATTGTTATATTTAGTTAAACATTGTTATATTTAGTTAGATAATGTTATATTTAGTTGAAGGTTGTTATATCCAAAAGAGTGTTCGACTTCCTATCTCAGCACTTTTCTTTTCCAGGTGTTTCTGCATGAGTCTCTAGGCAAGTTTAACACTCTCACTTCAGATATCTGGGGTGAGCAACTTTTTTTTATAATTTTTTCAATCTATTATCAAGCAAAGGATAATTCATTAATAGCTCAAACTGTGTATAAATTCCTATAAAACACGATTGATAGTTGTCGTTTATGTTGTTTTCTAGACATATACCACCCCACTAATTACTCAATTTAAGGTAAATTATATTTCATGGAGAAGAATGCCATAATAGGAAAACTGTATGTAAAAGATGACCAGATTTTGATAAATGACTCCCAAGAGAACTACACTGGCAGCAAGTATGTTTTAATAATTGAAACTTCTGTGAACTCATAATTTCATAACTTTCAGTATCGGGGTCAATGCACCGGCTTTTGAGCACTTGCCTAACGAAGAAGTTAAAAAAACCATTAGTAACATAGGAAAGGTATTTATATTTCATCTATTATCGACATTTCATTAAATTTTGGCTGTTATATTGTTTGGCAATTTCTAAATGAAGATAATAATAATAACAATAATATAAATAAAAGACTAATAAAGCACAAAAGAATGAAAAAACACCTTGAAACTGAAACCAGGGAATCACACTGGCAAGAGACGGACAGAACAACGTCTACATCACCAAGCACTCAGACCTCGATGTCTACATTTACGGTGCCCATGACCCAGATAAGCACTGCTTCCCACAAACTATCAACAAACGAAATTCTAAACTCTCTCTTGAATCCACAATGGTACGTGTCGGAAATAGAGTTGCTATATATTTTTTATATTTTTCACGGCCAATGAACAGTTTGTTCGTGCGAAGTTTTTTTGATATTGTTTTTTTTATGTCAAAAAAAATAATGCTCACAAAACCAATAAAAAATTTTTGTTCATTTGGGCAATAATTATTTATTTTATTATTATGATTTATAAAGTTCAAATCCCACAGTTGTTTGACGCAGAAGTGTTCCGAACGAAAGTATGCAATGAGCTTAAAAAAACACCACCAAATGTATCGAAGATCGTTGGGTTGAGCTGCTTCAGTTTCAGCTTTGAAAAGCAGGCCCCCAAACAAGTAGACCTACCTGTGTGGGCATGTTTCATCAACTTCTCTGCCTTGGACACTCTTGGCAAGACTGAAGGTTTGTAGGAATATTATTATCACGTAGTATAAATACAAGTTTCCTTAAAAAACAGCATGATTTTTAACAAGAATTCTAATTTTTGCGACCACAACAGTGCTAACAAAATCCATCGAAGACGGTTTATTGAACGACGACTCTTACACCAGGGTATGTTACAGTAACTCATATTAGTCATGTTCAAGCCATTTGGTCCTTGATCTGTATGGGATTTGAGCTTCAGTCGCCCAAATTGATACTTCACATAATAACCTGTGTATACAATAATTTATTAACGGTGATTTCATTCATATTTTCAGAATCTTTGGAAGCAATTGGATTTCAACAGATCTTGAATATTTTAAATGCGAGTGTTTACTCTAAGAACAATGACACGTATCTATCAATTTTGTATGAATTATCTTAAACTGTAATTTAAGTCTTATTTATTGAAATATGCAGTTTATTTGTTTAAAATTACGACATTTTATGCCATTCATCAAATAACCGTTTGTTATATTTATTTGAATTTTTTTTACAAAAATTGTATAAAACTGCCAACAAAAAATAAAATAGATATTAAGTCCTGATAATATCATTTGAATTTTTTAAAAATAAAATGAACACAGATGATTCAAAAAAATAAATAAAACAATATGAATGTAATTTAATTTTCTTGTTTGTTCTCCCAATAATTCTCTAAGCCTTTTTTAGAATTGCTCTTTGCTCCTGTTTTTTTCTTTTTTGAAGACTTGCTGGCGGAAAGGGGTTTTTTGATTTTAGGGGTGGTCGTTGGAGCTCTTTTATTAGAAAGTTGTGTAAGCCAATTATGTCTGCTTGGAGTCAAAATGTTACAGCCTGTATCGCTTTTAAGGGGTTTTGTAGCGACAATGTTCGAATCACCGCAGTTCTTATCTTTTTCTTCCTTCTTCACTACGTTTAGTTTCCCGTTCTTAGTACTTTTGAGCAAACACTTTTGTGAAGATGGATCATTGGCAACACCACCAAATGACTGTCTTGTCATCTTCTTCCTCAAAAACTCTTCAAAGCGCCGATCAGGCAGGTCGGCTGTTGGGGATTTGATGTTAGAACTAGGAGAATGTGAATTAAGATCGTCCTTGATTTTCTTTATCGATGGCGTTTGTTTCATTTTTGACATTGGTGAGGATTTACACCTTGAAAAAGATTTATCAACAATATGACTGGAGAGATATTTTTTGGGAGATTGGGTGGGTTTGAAGCGTTTGATTTGTGGCATATTGTTGTTGTGGTCGACCAGAGAAGCATCTTGTAGAGGACAGCAAAAAAGTGAATCATCGGAAGAGTCTTCACATAACCTCCTCTTCACTTTTCCTCCATTCTTTTTACCACCACTGCCTCCTCTCCCCCCAACCAAGGGAGATTTGCTTGACTTTACAACATTCTTTTCACTGTCTTTACTATCTACGCTATTTTTAATGTTTAAGCTTATATTAACAGGAAGACTAAACTTTCTAGGAGAAATTACTATTTTCTTGGGACTAGGGAGTTTTGATGATGAGAAGTAAGATGTGATGGTGGTTCGAGAAGGAAGGTTGGCGAGGAAGGGGGTATGTGAGGTGGTGGTGGCCACTGTGCGCTTTTGTGGAGTGTTTGAGAAGAAGCATTTGCGAGGTGTTGAAACTGAAAATAATTATTCCAAATTAAAATTTACTTTATTAAAATTAAAACTACAAAATATTCTAAACAAATAAGTATATAAGTATAGTGAAAAAACATGCACACACACATGGATAAAAAACTCACAAGTCTTAAAAGAGCAGATTTGAGTTCTACCAAGCACCTCATCATAATAATCTTTTCCCTCCTCCTCTCCACCAACCCTCCAAACCCACGCCTCATTGTCATCACTCAGTGTTACCAATCTCAAAGCATCTGATTGACACCAAGCTACTGACGTCACTTCCGCCTTATGTCCAATAAGCTTTATCGCTGCTCCTGTATGTATGTGGTTGTAGTTAAACAAAACAAAAACAAATAGAAATTATTATTATAGTGGCATGAAACTTTTAAAGTCTATATACATATCAATGTCGAAAATATAACCAAAGTAACCAACTATTTTCCGATTTCTCAAAAGATGAAGCTCGTTTGAGAGGGGGTTCATGGGAGTGGTAGTTGGGATGTTCAACAGACCAGAGGTAAGCATGGTGATCAGATGAACCTGACAAAATGAAACGGTCGTCTGGGGACATAGACAATTTAATGAAGAATGACCCAACTTTGTGTCCCCTGTAGCAAGTAACTGTGGTGTTGATTGGTGGTTTTTAATGTATGGGTGATAATGAAAGCTTTGGTAAGATGACCAATAGTATTGAAAATAAATTCAGTTATTGAAAGTTTTCCTGCAGATGAAATGTAATGAGTGAAAAAATTTTCATGCAGATATATATGACCAAGGAATTTGATCTTTTGAAACACGTGAAACTAAAAATAAGAAGAAAGACTCACCAGGTTGAGGGTTGTAATTGATGACATCATACTGGTAGATGGAATGGTCTAAACAGCTAGCAAACAAAAAGGTTTTTGATTGGTCAAATATAAGACTTGAAATGCCATATGATCGACCATATCGTGACTGACAAGCAAAACTCTGCTTGGGTTTGGAGCCTTTTAACTTACGAAGATCCCAGAACTTTATGGACCTGTAATTTAATTAATTTTATAACTTAATGACCTAGTATAGCCTGGAATTACCCATGCTAATTTAAAAACATTCTAGAACTCAAAATAACTCAAGTATTAAAAAAATACGTTTTGTCTTTTTATTGATAAAGCTTCAATAATGTTATGCAACTCAAAACAAAAAAGCCCAAATAATTTCATGTAAATGTTAACACACCCATCTGCACACCCAGCAGAAGCAAATGTAACATCATCCTGGAAGAGAACTGCTGTCACACTGTGATGCAAGCTCTGCTGCAATAATATTGACGATTATATTTAAAACGAGACTAATAGTTGATTGCTGTCAACCCCAGTTACTGGGACATGTAGTGCAGTATAATCTAATTAGATCGAATGATAAGAGTAAAAGTAAAAATAATAAACAAGAAAAACTACTGATTAAATAATGAATATTTGAATAACGACTGATGATAGATATAAACTAGAGCAGCATGCAAGACAAAAATGTATGAAACAAAGGAATTTAATAGAAAAAAAATGAAGCATTTCTTATTTTTTTAAAATTTTATGCTAGCTATTTTATGCTGTTTGATTAGAAACACTTTTCTATAATTAGTATTACTTGTTTATTTTTGTTGTTCTTGACGTTCTTGATAGCCACGTGTGCGTTAAAGATGCTAGAAACAGGTTTCAGTACTCCATCTTTAAATATTTATATGAATTACCTTTTAAACATCTCAACAATAATATAAATAAGAAATCAAATTTATATAGATCCTTTGGATTAAATTAAGAAAAGCTTGCAACAGTTCAATTAAAATTGAAGAAACGATAAAATCAAAAAAACAATGTGAGAGCGATAAAAACAATATGAATAATAATGTAAAGTAATATAACATTACTGAAATTAATATCAATACAAAATTAATAATAATCTCAAGTATAATATACAACAGACTGTTAGCTCTGACTCTTTGATCCCACACCATAATGTGGCCATCTCTTGAGCCTGATACCAAGATGTCTGTGATGGTGTGAGTCATTTGATGGTGGTGTTGTGAGTTATGTGGTGATGTCGATGATGTGATGATTAAGTTTCAAGAGAAAATGAATAATTTTTGGAATTTATTTCAAACTTTTGATATTCTCATTTTTATCAACCATCATCACCATCCGCATACAATTTTTGTTTCCATCATTATGGGGCTCGACCTAACATTAAATGTAATGTGGTTTAACAGAACGAACCAGCAGAATGGCATGAGAACTTGGCTGTTTTGACACTGCTCGAGTGCCCTGAAACGATATGAATGATTGCTGGTACATAACATTTCTAATAATACAATTTAAAAATTACAATAGTATTCAACTGAACCAAAATTGAATTTTCCGAGCCAATGTGAAATTTTAAAAACTAATAGTTTTTGATACAAAGTATCAAAATGAATTGTAACCAACCTACAAATGTGGCTAACTTCCCTTCTGTCTCCACATCCCACATCACAATGGATTGATCCCCACTAGCTGTCAAAAGTTTTTGGTGCTGACATGCATTACTGAAGGCATCTATATGGTTGCTAGGTGACCAGTCTACATCAAAAATGGCGTTTGAGTGAGCCGACCATTCTGAAATTGAGATGATTTTTAGTAGTATGTATGGGGTTGAGGAGGTGATAAAGATCATTTGTCTAGAGAAATTTTGAGATGATGAAGTAGATAAAATTAAAAATTGTGTTTAACCATCCTCATAATCATTTAAATTATTTTTTTATCATCATGGGTTGGATAATGCCAAGTTAATTTAAAAATGAATCATGAAAAAAAATTTGAGCATGAAGCTGTTATTAACAGAAAAAAAGTCATACAATCAGAAATATGCAACACTCCAAACCTTTCAAAG
This sequence comes from Pterobdella sp. o SKG-2022, assembly GCA_964035795.1. Lineage (NCBI taxonomy): Eukaryota > Metazoa > Annelida > Clitellata > Hirudinida > Piscicolidae > Pterobdella > Pterobdella occidentalis. The sequence goes on along the minus strand of OZ038323.1, from coordinate 7,711,767 downwards.
ACTGCAAAGAAGGAACATTGGTGTTGATGATACCGACACCCCCATCTTCATCACCAAGTGCCAATAAATGGGGATGGGCTGAAAAGAAAAATCATGCATTATTTGAAATTAAAATATAGCCATCAAGTATAAATCATTAATTAATATTGACAATTTATTAATGATGATATAAACCTTTGCTATAGCTGCAAGCAACTGGAGGCACAAATAGCTGAAATTTATTTCTGGTTTAAAATCTACGATCAAAACTTTTCGTTTCACATCAAAACAATCACCTCATTAGTTTCATTCGTTATAGCGTGGACATCCTTACGTATGCAGGTGAAATTTTTATATACTCCTCCTAAAACATTCTTTTCAAAATCGTCTATTGATTTGAAGTATATAAAAAATAAATTAAACATTTACGGCCAATCCAAAGCGATTAAATCATTTGAGCTTACCATTGAATCCGACAGACCTTCCAAATAATGATTGCAAAATCATTTGATAAATATTTTTACTGAGATTAAAAAATATATATCTTAACAATGAAATTTCGAGTATATCTCTATTTTCCGAAACAAAAATTGTCAAATCGATACGGAAATGCGCCACAAAGTAATGTGCTTTGCAGATGAAAAAAAATCTTTGTAGGAAATTTTATTGTATCCAAAATAATGAAAAATCTAATTTCTTTAAATCCCCCATATTGTTGAAAAACATTATTAATGAAAATACAACAATGATAAATATTATTTACGTAAGTATTAAAACCACAAAAGCAATTTAACAAAAAAATTGAAAATATATAATAAAAATGTCCTATGAACAGTTTTTCTGGTAATTCCCAATTTTCTGAGCGTTTAAAACCCGTGAACCTGAAAAAACAAGTCTCAAATAAAAATAAATGATATTTACTAGTAGTGTATTGTGATGTAATGGGGTACTTATAAAGTGCTTTTCTTTTTAGATCAAAGCGCTTGCTACAAATTTATTTAGCGAAAACACACCATGGAACAAGTGCTAATAGTTAACCCACTCGGTAGTGAATCCGATAACTTTAAATAATTAGTCTAATGCTCTACCTCTGAGCTATGAAAGCCGATCAATAAATTCAATTTATACTTAAATTTATTTATTTGATATCAAAATAAGCAAAATAATTGAAAACCTTTATTTGATTTTCCGTGGCAAGCCCGACTTGTTTGAGAAAGACACTGATGTTGGACCTTTGATCTCCTTGCATCTGTATCACTTCTCCATACTCCGGGTGCTCCACCACTGTTCCATTGCAAGCGAATTCCTATGAATATGTTTCAAAGATTTATTGAATGCTTATTGAATGAAGTTTTATGAAGTTTGTGGAACATACTTTAGTTGTATTATGATTTAGTTTTATTTTAAGGCTTACTTTTTTGGCTACTTTTACTATTTTTTTGAGGTCAAACTCTGGAGAAATTCCTTGTACTGTTGTGAGAGTTTTACGACCATTTCTTTGTTGGATTCTTATGTGAATATAGCCATCTTGACCAGCTCCTCCTTTCTTGTTGAGCTCAGAATCAGCAAAAGGATCTAAGAACAAATAAAATGACATAATCATAGATAAATAAATAAAGTGAAAATTTTTTCAAGTTTGTTAAATCTATTTATACAGAAAACCCATGATATGAAAATATACTGCGACTAAATATGTTGGACAAATAAGTTTGACAGAACAAAATTAATAATTCTGAAATATTTTAACCCCTTGTTTGAAGATTTTGAATGACTTGATCAGACATTGTTAATTTAATAAAAAAGTATCGTTATGTGAAACAAACTGTTTTGGTTTTGATATGAATATCGCAAAGAATTTGTAGCCAAAGAACTTTCATCATAGTTTCCGATTTGGAAATTTTCATTATCTTTTGAAATATTCAAATGAACATTTAAAATAAAAGTTGCAGTTTTCAATTTTAAGTCAATAACTTGGTTTCTTTAATGTTACCGATGTGCTTTCCTTAAAACTGGCACTCTTGTTTATCTTAATTAGTTTATTACTTAATATAAATATTTTTAATATTGCAAAAATAAACATATTTTTTTTTATAGATTATTAAAATGTTGATATAAAACTTTTGAAGCATTTTTCAAATTAAAATTTTTTTTGCAAACACTGTTTTTGCAACTATTTTGAATTTCCGAAAAGTTCAAACGAATAAACGAACACATAGTACAATTAAACTCATATTTTTAAATATCACTGAATTAGAGAAAACACTGTCTACTTTATTGGAAACTTTACAAACTTTTTAATTGTCATTAAACCTTTAAAAAATAAAAATTCATCAAAATAAATATCATGGACAACTAGGTATTCTATGATGAATTCAACAATGATAAATAAAAATTTCAGAGATCATTATCGATAATGGCTCCTAGACTGTCTGTAATCGTAATTATTTCTGTAAGAGGGAGCTGCATTGTAATGTACAGTCCTAGTGTCCATGTACACGCTGCTAGGAGCATTTGAAGCAGTTTGGTTGCTGAGATATGTGTTTCCTGAGTACTGTAACAAAATATAAACAAAGTTAATTATAGAATAAAATACTTCATAAAATGACTAAAACACCCATTACTACGGGATTAAAAAACGCTAAACAAGGTTGACAGTGACTAAACTCTATTCTTAATCATTCAAAATATCATAGCACTCGAGCTACATAAGAAACATTAATTGAAATGTTGATCACTAGATCATACACAACAAACTGAGTATGGGTTAGGTGGATAGTCGATGGAAGGGTTGGGAGCAGTGTACATAACATTGCGATCATACATGTAGACAGGGGGTGCTTGTTGTATGTATGTGGGGTTGCCCTGAGGAGCTGGTGCGCTTGTGAACTCACGAACATAATCACTGTAAGACTAGAGAGGTTGGGTAGAATGTGGTGTAGTGAAGAAACAAAAATAATTTTAATATTAAGAATCTCACTCCGTTGAGAAGAACTTCTCTTCTGACTCCATATCTCACTGGAATTCTGATTTAAATTCATTAAAATTAATCTCAAATAAATCTACATAAAAGTAGTTTATAGCTAAAAAAATGTTCTCACCCATCTCCTTCACCTTCGTTTCTGTCTCCATAACCTGCAAATATCACACTAAATAAGCGCTAGATAACCTTGAAAATACAACGTTGCTATAATGCTCATGTATAATAATAAAGACCATCTTGTCTGCGGTCGCCATGTTTCCTTCGGTTGCCGTCGTCGCATCTTCAATGGGATGAATTAATTATTAGCACAAATCTTCAAATACGCCAACTGAATGAGTTGAAAATAAGCACAGGTAAGCATTTTAAATGAACCAAACGGCGTACCTTGAGAGATTTCCATTTAAAAACATTATCATTTCAAAAGAAATTTTAACGGAATGTCAGAATTTAATAAAAGCAGGAATTAAAATAGTAATTATCACAGTCTATATCACAATCTGAGTTCGTAAAAAATGACTAGTAGGTTTAAATTATGTTAGTTTGAGGTCTATAAAAGTCTATTAATTTGTATGAAAGTTTATATTATGATTGCATTATCAAAGTTTACACTTTAATTTGTTTATGAAAGCATATACTTTAAATTTAAAAAATTATTTGTAATGTCTTAATAGTTCACATTGTATGCTCTCCCTGTCCATATAAAAACCAACCCAACAATAAGCAACCACATAAACAACAAGGATCCAAACAATAAAACATCAAGAGTATGTATATTCCCATGCAAACCTAGTCTCCCTCAAATTGTTCGACAACAAAGACGATGATGCATATGGGTCACTCGAGGCTGGCAAGCTGACAGCTGATGATAAGCTGTAAGGAGTGTTGCTATTGGTTGATGTTGCTTGCATATGCGCCTTCCTTAAGGAGTGCTTGGCCAATGAAGCGATTCGATGCAGATCTATGGAAGCATCTTCTGGAAACATGCGACACAAGGTCTCGCCCACAGTTGGCTCAATCTCCTGTGTAGTGGAAAAGCATGCAGTCAAGATCATGTTAGTAGATGGTGACGTGGTATGATGATAGTTGCAGGAAATTTGGAAAGTGTCATGAGATGTGGTAAAGAATGAACCTGTCCATCTCGACCGATCTTGACAGGCCTGTTGCTGTTCCAGGGATTCTTGAGGTTCATCGTCTCATGGAAGTCCAAATCATTTCTACAATGGGTATTTGAAGATACTAATAAAGTGAAGGTGGTGATTCAAACTAACATAATGCAAAACACAGCCACAGTCTATATATAAGAAATATAAAGCTAACAACTTGAACATATAATATATGTGTAGATGAATGGATTAATAGTAATACTTGGAAATCCAATCAAGTTTGAAGACCGAAGTAAAAACCCTGTGTTCAAGACCAGGTGGCAACACCCACCTAGATTGCAAAAAAAAAATTGTAGTAGTTTTCAATAGACATTGTATATTCATAGTAATTTTGAATTAATTGAAATATACTTCTTGATTTATGAGAAATTTCTTAAAAGAACATATAAAACAAATTCTATTCAACTAAAATTTTTGATAAGTTCAACCTTATGATAATTCATTAGTGAGCTTCACTAATGAATTATTCCTGATATAATAAGAAATATATTTCAATTAATTTTAAGAATTTGTATTAACCTTCTATAATAATAAAAATTATATAATACTTCATGAATGTATCAATAACAGAATAAAAATTGAATTCATAAAGTTTTTAGACTCAAAAAAAATTTTTTTTTAAACTCATATCGAATTCTCCCTTTACTGTTTTAAATACATTATACACACAACACCAACTTGACAGGTGGATGGTTTTTGTCTGATTCCGAAGCTAGTCGAGCAAACCCCTGGAACCTTCCACTCTCTGTCACTGAAAACACTAGGATTACATTGGCACATTGCTGGAAGGTGGTTTAAGATGGACATTATGATATTAATGTAGTTTAATCTTCTTTGATGAAGCTAAGCTTGTTGGAGACTAAAAGAAATTTAAATTGAATTTTTTGAGTTTATTTTGGTGAAAACTTAAAAATCCTTTTAGATAAATTTTATTTATAGTACATTGAAAATAAAATCTAAGAAATTTTGCTCATAAAACACTATGATCAAAACACTTATGCCAAAAAAACATGCACAACAATGAAACTACAGAAATGCACCTTGAAAGCCTGGTTGAGTCTTGTTTCATTTTGAGGGGGTGTAGACCAAACCTCTTTCTGTTTTGCTAATGCAACATTCTCATGGTTGTTGCTCTTGATGAGAAAAAATCGAGCAGACCTGAATATGTACTTGAGACGAGATTCTCTGTCTGGTATATATGTAACTATTGAAGGGCCCAAATTGAAATTTTAGTAGTGCATTAGGTACGTTTTACTTGTGTACCAAATAATTGAAACAAAACGGGTATGTCTACTGGTGTAATTAAAATTAACTAACCTAAAACTATTTTATGTATTTAATTTTTCACCATTGATGGAGCTATTGATAGTTGTAAATAATGAAGTATTTGTTATTAATCAGTAACTATTTGATAACTTTTAGATGAATTTGAATGATTAGAGTTTACCTTTTGTAAAAACAGTTTTAGGTTTTTTATTGGTAGCTTCTGATGTTGCATTTGAGTCATTCCACAAAATTGGTGAGAAAGAATGTTTTCTTTTGTTATCATTTGTAACAGTATTGGATGTTATAGTTGATATAGGTTTTGTATCAATTTCTGATGTGCCATTTTGTATGGAAGATTGTGTTTGGTCTTCTATTTCAATTGTTTTTGCTTCAGTTGATACAACATTTGAATCTTTATCAGTTAAATTATTTTCCTTTTCTTCTATAATATTGTTAGAATCTGCTTTATGTCCATCTTCCTCTTCTTCGTCTTCATTTAAAATTTCATGATCTTTTCCAACTTGAATTTCGATCTCCAAATGACTTTCCAATTCTACACTATTATCTCTATTACCCTCAAAAAGTTTCTTAGCTGAATCAGAAGATTTAAGATTTTGAGTTTGCTCAAATCCATTTTTGTCTTTTACATCAACTTCTTTTTTATCCGTAATGTTATCATTTTCTTCTTCGGGTCGCCAAAACACCATGTTTTTATCATCTATATTTTCATCGAAATCTTCATTAAGTAAGTCTATAAAATTTTGAATTTTAAAATTATTTCAATAAAATTGAAAAATATTTCAAAGAATACTTTCGTCATTCTTTAAATCTTCCATATCAGTCAGTTCATCAATTCCTAGCAAATCGTCAACTATATCTGTTCACGAAAATAAAATATTTCAGCATTTTTTGCAAAATTAAATGATAATTAAATTAATAACGATTGAAATTTTGAAAATTCAATCTAATTTACTATTATCAAATGAGTCCTTTTTAGCCATTTTCAAGAACTAAGAAAAAATATAAATATCGAGAAACTTAATAAGTTTTTTTTTAAATGTTGTTTTAAAAAATATCTATATTTTCACTGATTTGTTCATAAAAATCAACAAACACATTTTTTATAGTATTACATTAATGGTAGTTCTTTGAAAAAACTAAAAATGGACGCTGAAATTAATGATGAGGAAAATGAACAAAATGTAAAAAAAGTAGCCAGACACGATGAAGGTAGTGGTGCTTATCTTGAAAAAGTTACTTCTTATGTTGAAGAAGCCGATATCGGAGAAGCTAACATTGGCGATGTGAGTAAAAATTCTTTACGTTAGTGATTTTCTCGAGCCATGGTAAAATATGGAGATTTATGAATACTAATAGTTTTCAGTGAAAAAAAAGCTTTTTGTTATCAAGTTTTCAAGTTACATTGATAACGAAAAGCTTCGTATTTTAATATAAAATGTTAGAGCTCATAAATATCTTTACGATAATGTTTTAGTAATTTCATAAACTCAATCCAAAATGTTTATAAGATTTTTTGTAATATTTTGTAGGCTATGAAATTAGTCAAGGATAGAGAGCTTCAAGAGTCAGTACAAAAGGGCCTAAAGGAACAAGAACTTAAAAAAGTAGTAATAGACAAGAATCACGTTGACCTGATCGTATGTTTTTTTATTATAAAAGCTTTTTAAATTATTTTAGATATTCATATGATACATTAAGGCATTTTGATATTTAATGGATAACTATTTAGTTTCATACAATTTTTGAAAAATTTCAAAACCCTATTAGGTTCGAGAGTTGGATTTGGATAGAGTTAAAGCGGAACGTTCGCTTCGTGAACACAAAGGCAATCTTCTGAAAACACTGATCACTTTAACAAATTAAATTTATATTAAATTTAGCAAAATAAAGTTTCACAAGTTTAATCTTGAAAAGATTTTTAAAAAAATAAAATATTATTAATGATTTACTTAAGCCAGAGTAAAACAAAAAAATTTCTTGACACTTATTATTCGTGAATCATAAATACACGATAATATTTTTATTTAGACGAAGCTTTTCGATATATTCTATATCATCATCAAGTAACCTGATTATGATATAGAATATATTTCCATCATTCATTTGTTATTAAGTAAAAAACTTTCGATAAGAGTGCTGCAAAAAAGAGGAAGTTTTTCAAACTCATATTGCTTTTATAATGTAATCAATGGTTTCCCTTATCGGGATGCTCGTGAAAGGCGATTCGATGTTACAAAAAACGCCTTCATCTTGAGGTTGTAGAAAGGTAAAATGCTTTTTCGATTCTTAATCTAGACAATTTATTAGTTTTTGTTTTTAATTGTTTAAAAATCAGTTAAACAAAGATTTTTTAATGACACAACAAATATCCTCTGTCCATGCCTTTCTCTAGAAAGCTCCTAGGCTATTCTTCAACACTGAATAATGACGCGACAACTTTTGAGGTCTGTAATTTGCTTAATAAGGTTTTATTCAAAAACTTTCTTACTCCCATCAAAAAAAATTTTTTCATTTATAAATTGTTCTTTGAGCTTTGCAAATACCTGTCTAGTATCACACAGTAAAGATGGGAAGCGATGCTAGATGCTTTTTCTTGAATTGCTTGTTTTTTAGTTTGAATAATTTGGACTGCGTTGAAAAAATTAAACATAATGATTTTTTCGATACAAAGGGAAATGAAAAAATGTTTTGAACATTAATAGTTTTTATTATAAAGTGTGAAGCTTTAAAAATAAAATTAATATTTTAAAATCGTTAATGACGTAGTGTCAAAAAAAGTTTAAAAAATGAAGTATTTACTAGTTTGGTTTTTTATAGTTATCTCTGGTAAGGAAAATTGATTGGCTAAAATTTTAGATTTTTAAAAGGTTTTATGTAATCTTGTAGTGTTTGATGGATGTTCGAAGGAAATTCCTAGTGTGTCTACAGTTGAGCTGAAAGATTTCGACTTAGAGCCACTCATAGTAAAAGAAAAAAAAGGAAGGTATGCTAAGAATACGAGATGTAAGTTTTATTTAAAACAGAATGTACTTTTGAGAACCAATTCTTTGAATGTAGGACTTGTTTTAACTTTGAGAACTTCCACAGTTTACATCCAATCACACACTGGCGCCAAAATAACATGCGGTGTAAAGTCTGAAATAAAGAGTATTCGTTGGACGTTTGAAAATGGAGAAAAAATTGACACAGTTGTGTCTTGGAACTCGAAAATACTCATTTCAAAAGGTAAACTTTTAAAATACCGAGCTAAGAATCTTTAGAAAAAAATTTTAAACTTGGCAACTTTTCAAAGACAAAACTACTCTACAATTTACTTATGCTGTATTTTGGATGACTGGCCTTTATTATTGCTCACCTAAGGGAAGAGAAAAAAATTTTGACCGTTATGAATATACTATTAAAGGTTTGTATAATAAATAATTTAAAAAAACACAAAATAAATAAACAAAATCGTTTATTAAGTTACTGTTAAATTACTATTTTGAGTGATTAAATATAATTTATAACAATATAAAAAATTTTAAAGTCTACACTTTAGCAAATGTTGGAGTGACCTTTAAATTTACATTTTTGACAACTGACTGTTACAAAGAGCCAGTGAAAAGTGAAGCTCTCAATGACATAAAAGAATTTTTTTGCCCTAAAAAACCAGATGATGATAAAAAATCAAAACGAAGCTTGAATGATGTTTTCAAGAAAGGTTTCAATGCTTCCCACAAGAAAATTAGCAATTATATGGCGTCAAAATTTCCTAAAAGAGTCAAAAGACATTTATTAAAACAGCTGATGAAAAACAACAAAAACTTAACAAATTATGAAAAAAGATCGGAACCAAGAGTTGCGAGAATTTACAAAATTTTGAGAAAAAGAGAAGCTTCAACCAAAAAGTTAAATATCAAATATGTTGATATGTTTCCCTACGATGCGGACGCAAAACAAGTTCTAGCCTCTAGCGCTAGTCCAAAAATAGAAGAGTTTGGAGAGATCAGCAAACAGGAGTATTTCAGCAACATTTCTGCTGAAAATCAACTAACTCTTGATTGTAACTATGACTTCAAAATATACTGCAATGGTTTTGATACAGAGCCATGGTTGAGCATAAGGGTTTGTATTCTATTATTTTATATTGAGATAACAAACAAGATTGAACGAGAGAAGCATAAATTCAATGGTTATAAGAGATTTGAACATCATGAGATATTTTTCAGCCCATTATCGACCAACACAGAATGGTAGAAGGGTCTCTTTGAGTCAAATGACGGCCACAATGTTCTCGACAATCCCTAGAACAGAAAACTGTGATTTCAAGTGTGGCGTTCAAATGAAGATTGACCAATTGAATACCATGGTTGGTTTATATGAAATGTTTCAGTTAATTGCTTTATCAAGTTTGGCTGATTCAGAAGTTATAAACTCATTCCTAGCAAACATGCCGGCGTGAAAACTGCTTTTCTTATTCTTTCAAAGCCTTTAAAGCAACTCATTTTTTTTGAATAAAATAAACTGAAGTTTAATACAACATTGAATATCAATCATATATGAATTATACAGTTGAAAGAAGTAGATTTGCAAGTGATAAGAAAGTTTTTAAGCGATAAGTACAAGAAGTTGGATGGTCGATACATGAATGGCCTTACGGTTAGAAATGGAAAAGTTATTCGAGCACCTAAAAAAGTTGATTACATTGGTCACTTTCTTTGTCCTCCTGGCCAAGTGATCCTGCAACAAAGAGCATGCAGTTAGTGCTGTTGAGGATGATGATAATGGTGATGAGAGTTGGCGAATGATTAATTTAAAACATCAGATTAAAAAGTTTTAAGGTGCCTCAACTTAACGAAGTTACATTTGAAAGGTATTATAATTACCGATGTTAAAATAAAATTTCAAAATACAAATACCGTAAAGTACCGTGTGACAAGGGCACATTCAGCATCGGGCACAATGAGAGAGATTTGTGCGTGAGGTGCCCAAAAAATACTTTCCAAGCCTACATGGGAGCCACCAAGTGTGAGCACTGTGGTCTGAACATGATCACAGATGATATCGCTGCTACCAGCAACACTTTCTGCATCAACCGTGAGTTGATGGTGAAATAAGATCGATTTTGAGATTAATTACTGTTTAAAAATTAAATTTTATCATTAGTCAGGATAACCGATAAGTTTCATACACATAAGGAAAAAATACCATCTATAAATTTTTACAACAGGTCAGGCAAAGTTCCAAAACAAACTGATAAACGATTCTGTGGTTCGATATATGTCTAACTACAAAAGCTACTATGCCCGAGAGATTATCCTATTTTTGAGTTCCGCTATCACTATTTTCATCTGCTTTATGATGTGGTTTGTTTATGAGTTATTTAGAAAAGTCTTTAAATCATAAAAATTGCTTGATATTTAGTCAAAAGAATATATAATTTTTTCAATGTTCAACGTCAATATAGTATATAAACTTTGTTAGTAATACATTTAGATATAAAAAAGATAAACTACTGTTAGTTTAGGTTAAAAGAAATTCTTCAACTTTCAGGTGCTGCTTGCTCTTCCAAGACGCTTCCAGCTTCAGCACTGAATGGATTGTAAGAACTTGAACTTTAAATTTATGAAACATATAGTATGATCAGTTTAATCATCTTATGATTAAAAGAAATCAAAAGCATAATGATGATCCTTTTGGAGACGGCTAATGTATTTTTCTTCAACGATGATCGTCTAGTTGATTATATTTGACATATTTATTTTAAAATTTCAGAGTTCAATGAAGTATCGTTGGTTCATTTGGACACGAAATATAAAAGAAAATGGCTTTTTTTATAATCCTCAGCAGAATCTAGTTTCTCCTTGAATTAGCATTATATGAAAGTTATTATTTAAACTGAATTTTTAGTTTTAATGTTTCAAGTTTTTCACTTAAAAAATGTGTTTTTATGTAATCTTAGTTGTAAATAAACTATTAAAATGATTTCTTATTTATAAAAAATTTACTTTTATACATTTTACGGCCTTTTGTTTGAAATCCAAATCGTCTTAAAATTCTTGAAACGATGTGTTTGTTTTACAATACATTTTCAAGAAAATTCGTTGTTTTTTTTATAATTTCTATTTCTGTGTTTCCAGTAAACTCTAATAATAAAAATTCATATGAGCCGATAATAAAAAAACAAAAGAATTGGTTTAATATTGAAAAAATAGGTATCGCAAAAACGAAAACTAATAAAAGAGTAACAAGCAAGCAACTTACGTTCATATTAGATTACAAAGAAAAGACTATTTCGAAAGAAAGATTGAAAATCAAAAGGCTTCCTAGATCAACCATATACTCTGAGACAATGGGTCTGTCTTCGGGGTTTTTGCCTCCTACTCAAGTAATTCGGCGGGCAAAAACTGAAAATATAGTTGAAATTGTTGGTACGAAATTTAAATTAAAATGTTAATTTTGAAACAATTGTATATGTTACCATTAATAAATTCTCAATCGTTTCAATAACTTATTTATAGTCTAAATTGATTAATGAATAAATAAAAGTTTAATTATCAAATACCTTATTCAAAATTAAGCTGTAAATTTATTTTATAAAGTTAGTATCCCATTTTTCGGTAATACATTATCTCAACATCAAACAGCTTACCAGCAGCTAGCAACCGCTTTCAAGCTGGACTGTAGGACATATCTTCCTGTGGCTTACCATCCCTTGTTTACATGGCAATCACAGTTTCATGAAGATATGACGGATTACAACGATGCAAGTGACTAATGTTTTTTGCTATTGTTATTAATTTATGTTAAATAAAATAACAACCAGTAATTACTCATAAAAGAAAAAATATTTAAGGTTTTATCAAGCTTGAACTGATAATTAAAATGATGAAAAACATTTCGAGACATGTACGTGGAGCACCAAAAAGGCCTCTTGATGTTGGTTATCTTAAACCCCACCTACAAACACAGTGGCTTCTATTTCTGCACAGGCCTCCACGCCAATGCTCTTTTGCAGCTCAAACTTGTTCTTGTAGGTTGGAATATATAATTATCATTGACGTAAATTTATCATCATCAACAATATGTCTATGTCTCGTGAAAACAAAAGATTTTGTGAAGTTCTTGCCATTAAGAAAAGACATTGACAAAATTTTCTAAACGTTAAATTCGAAATTTCTATGAAATTTTAGTGTTTGGCTTGGCAGAATTAAGCATGCGATCTCAACTGCCAATCAGAGTGCAGAATTGTGATGACGCGGCAACGGAAGATGTTTACGTCACTGTTAGAAACAGTTTTTGTAGCGCCAAACAATGTGAAGATCCTTTTTCTTGTTCTTATACTGTAGTTGGAGAATGCAGAAGTGAGCAAGAAGGGGTGAGTCATCTGCATGACGATATGAACTAGTACTATAATTAAAAAACTAATTATAATTAGTTTAAAAATAGGAGGATTTCATTAATATGTTATATTATATTTCTTAATTCTTGCAAGACGTCAGTGTTGCGCAATACGATCATAAGGAAGACCAACCCTGCCACAGACTACCAGGCACTGGCAGATGTAGTGATGTGCGATACATTTTGCAAGATAAACAGAATGAGTCAGATGTTCAAAGCTTCAGTTAGAGATCTTATGATAATCTATTAAAAAATCTACACACTATTTACTAATATAGAGGTTGAAACAGATGAAAGAAATAGAAGAAAAGTTTCGTTCGTTAACTGATCAGTACAGTGAAGTGGTGGTGGCTGATGAAATGGTGTTGGCAAATGAAAAAAGCTTCATTTGTGCCCCAGGATTTTTCTTTTTGACTAATTTCTCGTGTGGTGAGATGGAAGTAATTTTCACTTGAGATCTCCAATATGAATTTATTCAAAAAATACTATTCAAAATTTATTAAATAAATTCATGTTGAAAAGATAAATATAATAATTATATTTTGTGTCGTTTTTGAACCACACAGCGCCTTGTCTGCCAGGCACGTATACCCACATATGGGGAGACTTCAGTGCATGTTTTCCATGTCCCAAAGGCTCGTACATGCCATATGCTGGTCATTACTATTGCCTTTCATGCCAGAATGCATCGACAACTGAAGACACAGGGAACATTGATAAATTATCGTGTCTGCCCTCTAAACGAACATCCCAAGAGGTCCCAGTTTGGGGAGTATTGGAGGAGGAGAAAGATGCTGATGATCTCACCACGGTTCTCTTCGCTTGCGTCTTTGTGGTCGTCCTCTTTGTCGGGTTGGTTTTTCGTGTATTTGGACTTGTTGGCCTGTATAGATTGGCTGGTAAAACATTAGACTAACTATCTAAAGTTATCAGACTTGATCCCATGTTTGACCGACAATTAGCAAGAGTTTTGAACTCGAAATAAAGCGCTTCAGAAATACCAATTTGAACTATGTGATGCTTAATCGTATTTAGCTCACGTTTCCTTGAAATTTTCAAAAAAAAATGTTTTTTCAAAGGTTGAGCCTGTCGTGTTTCTTTTTCTCAGAAATGTGTGTTCTGACGTTCTGCAAACAAAAATTTGATAAATTTATGGAAAGGTTTTCTTATTCATTAGTAATATAAGTTTTAACTTAAATTACATTCTGTTTTTATGTTTTTAAAAAGATTAATTTGTTATATTAATTTTAGTAGTTTCAATTACTAAACTTTGAACAGAATGTACTTGATTAATTTGAGTTTCAATGAAAAGTTTACTCTCCATACTATGTGTGAATGTACGCTTTAAATTTTCAACACGTAGCCTAATGTTTACGTTTCAAAACCACTTCTGATAGTCAATTTGTTAATTAATATAGTATCGAGATATTAAAAGTTGAACTACAGTGTCTCAACGCAAGAGTAGATTTTAGCATATTTAACACATGGTGCATATTTTGATCATTTTGAGCTTATCAGTCTTAAGAGGTTCAATTGAGTCGAGTACTCCTCGAATTGTACCACGTATTTTATTTTCAAATAAATTAACTTGATTTTATCAGACTCAGGAAATAATTATCCGAGAGTGATTCAGACTCAGATAGTTAGAAAAAATTAATTGTCATTAACATCTGTATCCATAACCCTTCTAATTATTTTGAGGAAGGATAAGAGCCTAAATCGAATTGTAGAGTCAACAAACACAGTTTTTTGAAAAATATCACTTGATAATGTGAGCTAATCTTACGAAAAGCTCCGTGTCTTTTTTTGAAATAAATACTTTGTATTTGTTGATTTGGCCCTTCTAAACATGTTTGAAAATTTTAATCTCATTCCTTAATATATAAGCGTTTACTTGACAAACGGATGAAGTGATTACAATGAGGTAATTACTAAGGAGTGTTTACAGACTATACAAAACTACTGCCATAATTGTTTTGTGTATTTCTTTTCCTTTTCAGTTGTTTTATATAAAAATAAATTCCAATTTCAAAAAGTTCTAAAACTTTTGTAACACAATATTTCTAATGTTCCTTTTAAAATAACTTTTAAAAAGTATTGCTAAGTGACACAAAAAAAAATAAACAAAGGTGAAATAAAATTAATATTTTGGTGAAAAGCTACCATCTTATTTGTATAACAAGCACTTTTTTGGAATTATTATGTATACAAACAACCTCTATCATTTTTAGCCCCAATGGTTGGTGTTCTACTGATAGTAGCTTTGAGTATTACAGGATTTAATATCAATATTCAACTTTTAAGCATTATTATTAGAATAGTTGACAATATATTTATAATATAATCAAGTTTTTCCACTTTAAAAAATAAAAATCACTACGAAGTATTAAATAAAATGTTGTTAATAATGGCAAAAGTGAAAACTTTTTATATTAAAATTGAATTATAAAAATCTTTTGTCCATAAAATAATATTTTTTGCTTAAAATTACCCATTAACCATATACTTGACTTATTGTAGAGTAAATCACTAAATATAAAACCACTGATATTTATATATATACTTTTTTAGTTTAGATAAGGGTGACAACTATTCACATAATTCTTTAATGGTTGAAATAACCTATTGTAACAGTGCTTAGGTAAAATGATATTTATAAGAGACTCAATACTGATATTTGAACAGCACTTTAAATTTATCGCTAACGATTGAACTTTAAAAACAGATCTTGATTTAAAGAACAGAACATTTTGCCCAGCTAAATAAAAGGTGATAATTTCTTGTCAAATTAACCAGTTGTATCTGGCACTAAAAAATAGGCTTAAAAATTTGAAGTTTTTTACATAAAGTATGAGATTATAAGAGTTAAATCAAATTCAATAAGAATTTAAGATTTATGCAAAATAATTGGCGGACCAGAAGCTCTTGAAGTTGATACCACTACAATAATACTCATAGTAATAGTGTTGGTATTAGTAGTAGTTATAGTAGTGGTAGCAAAAACAGTAGTAGAAGAATGCTACCCAAAAAAAATTGGAGCCCAGAAAGGGGGTTTTTGTTGAACATTATTAGATGGCTTCTCAGCATAACGCACTCAATGATACTCCTCATTGTATTGAAACCATCCGAAATATTATAACTCATATTAATTAACAATGATAAATTTTTATTCATATTAATTATCAATAATAACAGCGGTAAAATGTTTGAGACAATGTCAAGCCAATGCAAACATGAGCTGCAGGAGATAGTAGACAATTCAAAGGCAGCCTTGCTTAGATTCCTTCACGGCAATGCCAGCATTGAGCCTAGGGATAGCCAAGCCTGTTCTTACGAAGTTCTTCCTTCGTACCAGCTCATACAAAGTTGGTTGATGTTTAATGTAGTAAATAGTTGTAATCGTTTTATATGGAGAGTATATGCTGAACAGGGTCATCTTTAGAATGCGTAAGCGATCAATACAAATAGTGATTGTTATAAAGATGTTTAGTAATTAAATCGATTTATAATTAACCTGGCTAAAGTTTTTGTTATAATATTTTCATTTTATTCGTCCTAATTTTAAAAGTAGTTGACCCAAAAAAGCTCAGTCAAGTTTCAATATTTTTTTGATTTTATACCTCAAAAACGAAGAGTTGGTGGGATAAATTTATTAAAAAAAACTAAAATTTCCAATAACTTATACAATATCATAAAAATTAGTTAATATCCTTTGGAAAAATTTTTTAAATCGTTAGAATTCTTTTAAAACATCCTCTACACCTCAAGGAATACCGGGTCAGTATTATATTTTATATGGAGTACTCTTGTTTTTAGTCTTGTTCTCCATACTGGTGTGGGTAGAGGAAGTGATATTCTTTTGGAAAAATTTCACCTCTAAAACCCGCCGAGATCGTACTATTTGGGTCCTTGGTGCTTTCCCCGTTAGTTTTTGTTTTTATTATACATATATATTTCTATGTTTTATAAAATAGATGCTATCTTTTCATATATCTGTTCGATCACCTGAATCTTTGAAAAAAAATTAAAAGTAAAATAAGCTAAAAACCGATGTAAAAATTTAATTTTCAAGATTTTTATATTTTTTTTATTATTATATTATTTATATAAATATTTCTCATATGATTCTTCAATTAAAACTCAAAAAATGAAAGATTTGAATAAATAAAAATCACATCAAACATTAAAAAACCATGTCAAAACCCCCAAATTCCATACTAATTATTAAATGGGCCATTTCTTTCCCCACCATCATATTAATCCTCAAATAAACTACTCCAAAACTTCAAATCCATCGAAGATGTTCACTTCTCTGGCATTCTTGGCCCTCATAGTGCCCAGAGCTGGTCCCTTGCTAGACATGGTCGCCAACTCGTTAGTATTTGGTATTCATGTTTTTAGTATATGGTTTATTCTGTTATGATTTTAGTTTGTTGTATACAGTGTAGTGAGATTTTGGCATATTGTGTAAGTGTGGTATGATTCTCTTATAATTTAGAGTGTGTGATGATTTTCGTGAAAAGTATACAATTACATATGACATGTATACTATTATATATTATATATACTTGTAGTACACATTTTAGCCCTAGAATAGTTATACAGTATGTGTATTTGAGTATAGATTTAATATTCAGCTATAATAATTTTTGAAAAGTTGAAATAAATGAAAAAAAGATTGAATTAAAATGAGCTTTATCATGTACTTCGTCATCATCAACTTTTCAATATTCTATCATCACTAATTCCTCAACACATCCCTAACTCCTCAAACACATTCCCAACAACCCACAGCTTCTTTGGCTCATGCCTCTACAGCTTTGGTGTCTTGATGGAGAATTACATGGCAAGAAGTGAACCAATGTGGCTTCAAACGTGGTCAGCAGACAAGCAGATTTCCCTCAGAACTCAGCCAGTCTGTTGTTGCTGCGTCTGTCTGCCTTCCGTGAAGTTCAACAGGTTCGTGAAATTTTACTTTTTATTGTTAGGTTCAAATGAATTAGCTTATGGGGTTGTTTGTAAGACTGATGGCTTTTTGGTTTGATGGAGGTTTGTGGTTTTGATGAGTATTGACATATGAACGCGTCTTTTAAACGCATTTTTCTATCATTCAGACTAACCTCTTAACTTGTTAATATGCCATTAAAAGCTTTATTTGGCGATATAACGTCCAGTCATTACAGTATCATATTCATGTGATTTCATTGACGTGTGGGAAAATCAATTTTTGTGGTGAAAAGAAAAATTAAACTTGAAAATACATATAATATCCTTAAAGAATATATACAGTTGAATGCATAAACTGCAAGTAATTATAGTAAAATGGTTAATTGAAGGCAGAACTACGAGCGACTGAAAATGATGGTGATGCAGGTGAAGAGCTTATATACATAAAATTAGTT
>OZ038323.1:7446024-7693376 GCA_964035795.1 Pterobdella sp. o SKG-2022 | reverse complement strand
GAGGTGGGCAGTTTATTAGGGAGCTTCCAGGAGAGCATCTACTTTGACCCCTCCCCTCCCGACCTCACTGTGGTGCAGGGCGCTGATGTTCGCATGAGATGTGATGTCTCTGATCGCACCAACATCCTCTTCCATTGGACATACCAACATAGAGTGGTGGGTTGGTGGTGTGGTGTCGTGTCGTGTCGTGTCGTGTGATGGGTTGGTGGTGTCGTGTGGTGGACAGTGAGTAGATGTGCTTGTTGAAGTGATGAACTGGGATTTATGAAACTGACAACTTGCCAGGTGTACAACCAGAGTCGCAAGCACCAGGAAGACAGTGACCTTCTCATCTTCAAGATCGACAAGTCAGCCATTTTTATTTTAATATTTTTATTCTCTATTTTTTCTCTTTTATCGGCTTTAATGAGCCGACTCGTGTCGACTCAATTATACGTTTGTAAAGCTTAAATCAAAACATGCATTCATCAGCTCACACACACACACACACACAACACACACACACAAACACATTTAATCAACAAGTGATGAGTGATATTCTTGTTTGGCTCATGCCTTGCCTATGTTGCTGAAGCATTTACATCTATTTCATGGCACATCTGTCGGTGCCACTAGACGGCAACCCGAAGAAGCAGGGTTCGATTCCCAATCAAGTTTTGTGTTATACGGTTCTTAATATTTCACGTAAATCATTCTCAATTTCGATGGAGCACATGGAACCAATAGCGTTTTACTTTCTCATCACGTGAGCCATCTCATTTTACACATTTGCCCTCAGTCTCATAACACATTCTAACCAACCTCACACCACTCTTCTGACTACACATACTATCAGGTTCCTTAGAGAAAATCCACCCAACATCAAACACACATACATTGCCAAACACCCATCACACACCCACTACACATTCCTCACACACCCACCAACCTCATCAGGCGACTGGATCATGGAGTTTATGAATGCATTGCTACCAACATCGTCACTGGCATCTCTATCACTAGCAGTCCTGCTTCTCTTACTGTCTTATGTGAGTGTGTGTGTGTGTGTGTGTGTGTTTGTGTGTGTGTGTGTGTGTGTGTGTGTGTGTGTGTGTGTGTGTGTGTGTGTGTGTGTGTGTGTGTGTGTGTGTGTAAACCGCGAAACGTGTTCAAAAACTCCGATGTTTTTTTGAGTTTTATATTGGGTACATTGTGAATTTTTTGTTAAAAAACGTTTGTACAAGTTGTTAAAAATATAAGTTTTTGGAAATTGAGTAGATACCGTTTCAAAATTTTGAAACAAAAAAGTTATTTTTGAAACGAAAAACGAAGTTCACAGGTGAAACAGAGCGGATTAAAAAAGAACATACAAAGCTGGCTCAAACTTAATTACCAAACTTATACATCAACTTAAAAAAAATATGAAACAAACATCCAAATATATTCAAAAAGCATTAAACACAGAAAAATCACTGCGTATTGCTGATAACGTACCAGTGCAAAACCACACCAAATCCTCAGTAAAAATGAAGATTGAAACCACAAAAATAGGATGCTGGAACGTCAAAAGCATGGGCAACCCAACGAAGTTCAGCATAAAACTGATAAACGTTGTTGCAACAATGAGAGAAAAAAACTTATCTCTCCTAGCAATGTCAGAAGTGCAATGGGCAGGCAGTGGCACTCTGGAAATCGAAGGCACAGCAATGCTTTATTCTGGGCTCTCAGAACTAAAAATGGTAACCAACGAGGAGTAGCTATTGCACTCAGAGGTGATCTCAGAAAGGCTTGGAAGAAAGAAGGCACTCACAGCATGATTTCAGAAAGAATAAAAAACCCAATATCCGATTAAACTCATAATTAGTTCCCGTGAAAAAATATATAAATGTATATATGTATGTATATTTTAATTGTATCAATTTTTTGAAGGTGTTCATAGTGAGACCGATAATAATGTTGATAGCAGCAGTTTTGTGGGCAGATGGAGTCTACCAGCCAGGCAATGTTAGTTGGTTAATATTTCACAATGGACTTAAAAATCATTTTCTTTACATGGGGAAAGCATTATCACTTTAATATAATGGTCTAATATAGAAATAAAAGTTAATATAGAATAAAAGTTAATGTTTTTTTTGTGTGCTATGTATTTTATATGCGAAAAATATTCTTTCTGAGAATTATTTGATTTTAATATTTTTTATTATTGTTTAAATGGCTTTAAAATTATGACTAATAAAAAAATTACTGAAAGCTAAAACAAGAAAAAATGATAATAAAAAGAATAAAATTTTTTTGAAAAAAATTAAAAATAATGATAATAAATGTATATATTTAATTTGCAAAGCTTGTCACAAGTGTGTTATCATCAAGATTATTACATTTTCGGTAATATTGAACTTCTAGTCAAAAGCTTCGTACACTATAACAAGTGCACAGTAGTGCTTATAATCTTTCAAACTTTTTCAATGTTCCAAGACTAATGAATAAAACGGTGAGGTGAGCGTTTGATCTGAATGCTATAATATTTCTACATTAAATAGACTATATTTATATTTAGCGCCTCTAAACGATTTTAATAGGCGCTATATAAGTTTTTTGTACTTGCTTTTGACAACATACTCAGTTAATTTTCATCTCTTATTCATCCATCAGTCAAGCCTCCGAAACGGCTTCATCTACATCGCCACTCTCAACATCGCCTCCACAATGACTGCGGTGTATGGTCTGGTGCTAACGGAAAAGGTCTTCTCCGAAGAATTAGAAAAGTATGATTGTGAATATGTCTGAGTGATAAAAACAATAATAATAATAAAAATAATAATGAATATAATATTAATATTTTTGTTATAGAAGTAATAGAAAAGTATCTTTATAGCTAGCTGATACTTTTATAACAAAGTTATTAATACAACTACATTATAAATAGCAACCAAACAGGTTCTCGATAGCAGGCAAGATCAAATGTGTGCAGTTGTGCCTGTTGACAAGTGTCATTCCGAACTTCATCCTCAATATGCTGGTAGCCAACAATGTCATTCCCTGTGGCCCTCTTCTCACCTCCAAAGCCAGAGGAGAAGGTTGGATTATCATTTTTGTTATTATTATCTTTTTTTTCTAATTAATGATATCAATGTCATTTTTAATGTTAATATTAGCATTTTTATTCATATTGTTATTATTAATACCAAGCGACTCTGATGCATGTTTAATTTTTGTGAAAAGCGCGCTAAATAAATGTTAATAAATAAAATAACCACTGTTTTTGTTATATTACTCTAATATGTTGAGCATGTATTTCGGTGTGCTGTAAAATTCCGATTACTCTCACGTAAAGATACCCGATATAGCATTGTTCAGCGGAATAATGATAAAAACTACCCTCATTTGTTATGCAATTTTATGGTAATAAAAAAAAATTATCCGAAAAAATAGCCCAAGCCTTGAATTAAACTCTTGTTATTAAGTAAGCGATGGTATGTACCTAATTTCACAGACAATATTGTGTTATGTTCTCTGAAAAGTTACAGACCACGTTGCATCAACCATAATCTAATATCCTTTTTTATCATTGTCTTATTGTATTATAGTGAAGTTTTTCCATACAATAACAACCTGGTTTAAAGACTCTTGAAGTTCATGTCAAAATAATTATACATTTTATTTAGTTTTATTGTATCATAGCTGATTGATGTAATACTCATTATTGACAGTATTTATTATAAGCGTTTTATGTCTGTTTCCATCTTAGCATTTTTTTAAAATCGACTTTCAGTATTGGGGTTTTGCTAGCTCAACAGATGTCGGCCCGCGCGGGGTTGCACCCGGTTACTTTAGATAACTAGTCTAACGCTCTACCAGCTGAGCTATACGGGCCATGTTAGCATAGGTTGGATATAGTGTATAACATAATACCTCTTGTCCTCCCACAGTACTTTCTCACATGATCATGATTGTCCTAATGGCTCTCTTTCAACTGTTGGCTAGGTATTTTTTTAGAAGAGTTTCTGATGGAAAAGTTGGAAGAAAAATGTCTGAGTTGGAAGAAATTGCAACCGATGATAATGATGATAGCGAGAAACCGATTGGTTAAATTTTTAATGTTTCTGTTTTGTATGATGCATCAATATTGAAAATTATGAGAATTGTGAGCTTGAAAATAATTGTTTTGTAGGTAGGGTTTAATCGTTAAACTAATTATCCCTGTGAATGTTTAGATTTTAGTGATCTTTAAATACGCTGATTTGTTTATTCGCATTAAAACCTGATATAAAATACATCGATAAGAGACAACGAATAAATCAAATGTACCTTCAAGCGTTTCATTACTTTATACACTAACAACATATAACTTGGAAATATCCCTTTATAAAATTTACTTAAATCAACAAAAAAACTAAAAAATTAAAGTAAAGTTTCGACAAAGAACAACAGTACTCATAAAAATATACTCGCTTTTTCACGATAGTCAATGGCTTCAAGTGAAGGATGAATGAGAAGATGGGGTGGCCTTAGCTTGCTGTCCGCAGCAGCTGTCACAGCTGTGATCATTGGAGCAGCTGCTGGTTTGGTTTTGGGAGCAGTTGTGGTGTGTGTTGTTTTCTTTGGAGCAACACACTTCCGAACAAACGGCGAAAAAGTCCGAGAGGCATTGGAGGGGAGGGTAGCAGAAGAGGCAGGGAAGGAATGGAAGCATAAGCAGTAGGACGCTCCAGCGAATACAACATCTGCAATTATACATTCACCTTATGTCGTTTTTATCGTGATGTGATGTTTTGTGATAAAGAAAGAATTGACGAAAACTTTAATTTCTCTGAAAAAATACATTTAAAAATTTTCACATGAAAATATTTGAATATATACATCTTTACAAATTCAACTCTGAATTTTATTTGGTCAAAAAAAGATCAAATTCCATCTAAGCCGTTCACAACCCGCGAACCACCTTGGTCTCTCACAGCAGGAGCATGGTTCAGAGAGCAGAAACTCATCCTCGTCATCATCAGGGTGGTACAGGCAGTGGTAGAAGATTCCCTGGATGCAACAGATGCACGTGCTCCAGCGGATGAATTCATCGCAATTGTATTGATAGTTTCTGCGGATTTTATACTGGTGTGTATTATACAATCCAATTATGAATGTTGAAGTATCATAGCCCGAAAGATTTAAATGTATGAAAAAACAAACACTGCATTAAGAAACAAAGATCCCTTCTTCACAAATCAAAGCAAAGTAGAAGGTGTATATAATGATTATTTTACTGTATCCATCCCATCCACAAACTTACAACACAACCACCCCATTTAACATAACTTCCTACTCACCACAACACCACCCCACCTGTATTTGCACTCATGAGTAATGGTGCATTGGTTCAAATGGATCTCAAGACTCTTCTTCTCTTCCACTGTCAATGAGTTTTGAGTCCATGAGACGAGTCTCTGAACCACTTCATGTGTGCTCAGTTGGGACTGTGGTGATTAGGTTGTTGGGGTGATGGTGGCAAGGTTGTTGTAGAGAGCTTATGAGAATGTTGAGATAATGTTGTGATTGTGTACTGTTGAGGTTGTTTTGATGGTGGTGTTATTTTGTGTGAAGTTGAGGCTGTGTGCTTTTGAAGTTGTTGAGTATTTTTGTGTTATTTTGAAAGTGTGAGTGGTATAACAATAAAAAAAATTTCAGTTCTTAAAGCACACAATAAAGATTTTACATAATCATATAGAATCTATATCACCATTAAAATACCTTGGAAGTAGGCAGTGGTTGGACAGTGACAACTGCAGAAGCATTAGAAACAGGCAGAGGATAAGCTAGATAATCATTATATGTAGCTCCTACTTTGCCTTGGTTTCTGAGAGGGGGAGCTTGGTTTCTTGGAGCAGTGTGCTCCAAAATATGGTTAATGTTTTGTGTGTTTGGGCTTATAGTGATTTCATTCAATAAATTTTCAGTGTTGATTATGTCATCCTCAAGATGGTTTGTGTGATTTGCTGTTAGTTGAGGTGATATCGGCCAATGGGAGAGAAGAAAGCCTTCACATACTCTGTTGTTACTAGAATTAGCATTAAGATCAGTGTCAATGTTACTATACTCATTTACATGATTATTCAAAGTGTTGTGTTTTTTTGAATTGAATGCTTCATTGGGTTGTTGTGGAAGGACAGTGGAGTCATATATGAGGTTATTCGTCATCTGGTCATGAATGATTCCATTGGAGTTAAGACTGGTATCAGAATTTTTAAAAAATTTTTCTCTTAAGTTTTGGTTCACCATTTTTGAGGGTTTTAAAATGTTTTTCTTTGAGGCGTAATGAATATTATTCATTCTATTTTGAGGTTTCTTTCTATTTGGGTCATCACTACTGCATTCATATATTCTTCCATACTCTTCATAGGTACTCTCAGTCATTAATGTTTCCTTTGGAGCTAGCAAATTGACAATCCAATATCTCGTAGTCTTTGTGTCATTAATTTTTTAAGATATTTTTTTGTGGTGTTAAACATTTCATCAATATTTGAAGTTTATTTGAAAAAAATGGATTAATGTTTAAAAGAAAATTTGATGAAATTGTTGTTTCTTTCAAGTTTAGTTTTGAAGCGAAAATGTAGCAGAACATTATATGTTCTAAACTATAGTTATTAAGTCGTATCAAATTGATTTGGCAGTCATCGTGATGTTGGAAAAGATAAAATATCAGTCTTCTACTTTACCTTTATGCAATTTCGCAAATTCAATGCGTTATAATAGAAAAATATAAAAATTTCGTTGAAAAATACATGATGACTTTCATTTAAAAAAAGATAGATAACATCATTCATACGGATTTAATTTAAAAGACTTTTGTCGACAAAAATTGTAACACCTATAAACATAATTTCAGATGTTTCGCTAAATGTGGACAAGTGTTTAAATCTAAGATTATTTTTCATTAATTTATAATACTCATGAAAATAAACCAAAACTTTGGTATTATCAAATAAAAAAGTTTTTAATTTTACAAAAAAACTTTTTTAATAAATAACAAACAACGAATATTATTATAGTGGCATGAAACTGATAGTCTTCAAGACCACTTTAGCATATATATAAAGAGCCAGTCCTAATACTGTAGATTTTCATTTTTTCCAGCCCCTAACGCTTTATCCTTCAATCCACACACACCCAGTCATTCCTTTCATTTACCCCTTCTTTCTTCCCACTAATTTGATTTTCTAAAAAAAAAATACTTGAAAAAAAAAATTCTAAAATTATGTTTCAAGATTATAAGACTTAATCATGAGGTGGGTTTTTAAGCACTTGGGAAAAGTTGTTGTGGAAGTTATGGATAAACAAATAAAATAATAAAATGATAGTTATCGCAAGTTATAGATAAAATAACCCGTTAAAAACATATAAATTCAACGATAAAATTTCATAAGACTCATTACATTATCAATGAAGATTGATTCTCATAACTCACCCATATAGTTTATATTCATAATTGATACATCCTTTTCATGTAATTGCACATTTTACAATACCAGTGCATTGTTGAAACTGGTCAAATTTAAGTTTTTGCAGTATTTTTGCAAATTTTTTATAGAATAATTTTAATTTACTTTATGTTCGAGTTTGGATATCAGTCTTTATGAGAAAATTATATTTTATCATTTTTATTTTTTTCTTTCACTTAGGTAAGTTAAATAACAAGTTAATGATTTTAATAAACAAACCATCCATCACACTTACCTAACACACACCCAACACAAGAATTAACCACCATTTATCCTCCCACTATCCACTACAAACACCACACACACAGCCCTTAACCATTCACAACTACCACACACACAATCTTCTTCCCCACCAACCACCCACTACAGCCCTTTGCCAACGGGAAGGTTTTAACTGCTCAGCATTCACATCTTGTAAGGAATGCTTGAGTCATTCCTACCTGTGTGTATGGTGTAAACAACCGGTAGTTATTTACGTTAATTAAACTTTAAATAAGTTAAATTGCTATATTTTTTTGGATTTTTATATGAAATAATTTATTTATCATGTTGAAATTTTTAGTTATAAATATATTATTTATGGTATACAAGGTTTGATGTAATGAATGTAATGACCCCGATCAAATACGACTGTTACGGTAGGAAACGATGAAGCTTCGATTAACTCAGTGTTGAAAGCACCAACATGAACCAAATATACCGGTTTCAAATCCAGTTTAAGACCGGCAGTTAAGTAAAAGAACCTATTTAGTGTGAAAGATACGTTAATGAAAAACACACTAGATAGACTATACAAAGGTGCAAGCCTTTACACGTTACTTATGTGGAATGACTTATTCAAGATTACATTAAATCAATTCAAAATAAAATTTTTAACAATGATATACCAATTATATGATTGGCAAATAGCAGATGACGAAGGGCAAAAGATGTGGAGTAGAAAGCGAAGTGGAGTGTGAGGATGTTGTCAGAAGCCTCCATGAAACCAACATCATTACTGTACAGTAGCTTTGCTCCAGTTTTTATGATGTTTTTTTATTTGAGAATAGTCTTGTAGAGTCCCCTAACAAAATGTTTTTTAAAACTTCATTCAAAAGTTTGCAATGTTCATTTTTTGTAATCAAGGAATTCTGAGTATGATGTTTGATTCCGATTAGCCAATAAGAAATTGTTATGTGATTTTTCCATTATCATTAAAAATTATCAGTTTTAGCACTATGTTTTTTAGAACTTGGACTTCAGCTCGAAGAGGGATGAAATCGTGCAAGTGAAACCACAAAAGATTCACGTTTCCATGGGTAAAGGTTAAAAAAAATTTTAATTGGAAATATTTTTTTAAACTTTACCAAAAACGATAAAAAATAATTTATAAACCACCAATCAACTACAACGATGTTCAGGTGAAAAGCGGAAGTTGAACATCGAAGTAAAGATGGCTGACAACTACCCTGTAGATATGTACTTTGTCATGGACTCTTCCAAAACTATGGCTGTTGTCCGAAAGAGTCTGGCAGTGGTAGTGCAGAGGCTTGGTGGGTTTATTGTTGTGGTGGGGGTGGGATGTTCATTGTGGTGCAGTGAGGTTTCTAAGAGAAATGTGTTGTTTTGGAGGTTTTCTAGAAAGATGTGTATTGAGGTTAAAGTATATAATGTACTGTGGCAGTTTTTTCTTAAGGATATTTTGTAATTCACTTCCTTTTGAGCCCATTCAATTACATAAAAATTTGAAAAACTAAAACTACCAATTAGCTGAATTTTATTTTGAAACATAGTGATTTATTTCAACCAATTTCATTTAATTCAATTAGCTTTGATCGGGTTTTCCCCTTCAACAGTAAGCAAGATTGGAACCCTGACTAAGGATTACAGACTAGGAGTGGGATCTTTCGTCGATAAACCAATCGATCCATTTTCCCTCACTCACCCTGACACGTGAAATTAAAATTGGAATTCTGTTAAAAATATTTTCATAATAGAATTTTTTTGAAAAAAATAAATGATATTTTTGTACTAAACGAAGTCATATAGTTAATATTTTAATTACATCTTGAGTTGATTCATAACTCGTTACCGATCACTAATCTTCTCCGTCAGCCCTCCTTAACTGACAGTGATCAATCAAATCTCTCATTTTTCTCACCTCCTAGTGTTGACGAAATCATCAAATTGATCAATTCTCTCCCAAATAAATCCTCACCTTTAGATATAATCCCTGTTTTCCTGCTGAAGCAGTTTTCCGGCATCTTCGCCTCCATTATATGCAAACTTTCGGCTCTTTCCTTTTCACAGGGTATTTTTCCAACTTCATTCAAAACGGCGCAGGTAACCCCTTTACTGAAAAAATATAACCTAGACCCCATGCAACCATCCAATTATCGTCCAATTTCAAACCTCAGCACCATCTCAAAGATCTTAGAAAGGGTTGTTCTCAAGAGATTATCCTCTCATGTTTCTGTACTGCGTAACTTCAACCTTTTCCAGTCGGCGTATCGCTCACATCACTCAACGGAAACTGCGCTTTTGTACATCACTGACAGCCTCCGCCATATCTGTGCTACCGGGTCTGTGGCCGTCTTAGTGTCTTTAGATATTTCAGCAGCTTTTGACACCATTAATCATCCAAATATGCTGCATATCTTTGAAGACTACTTTCACATTTCTGGCATTGCTTTATCCTGGTTTCAGTCCTATCTTTCCGAACGCAAGCAATTTGTTAAGATAAGCTGCTCTTCTTCTACCCCTGTCTCCCTTCGTTTTGGTGTTCCTCAAGGTTCTGTTCTTGGGCCCATACTCTTTTCTCTTTATACTTCTCCTATTAGCGAGATCATACAGAAGCACGACGTTCTATATCATCAGTTTGCTGATGATATTACCCTCTTTACAGGCGCCTCTTACCTTGATCCTCATCCCAGCCTCACTAAGATATCTGAATGCATCACTGAGCTCAATCTTTGGTTTTCTAACAATCACCTCATGTTGAATCCTAACAAAAGCGAAGTGATGTTTGTCGGCAGTCCCATACTCCTTTCCAAATCCAATCTTCCCACTGAAATAATCTTTGACGGCACTACTCTTTCCGTAACGTCCAAACTGAAGATACTAGGTGTAACTCTTGATTCTAGACTCAACTTTACACACTTTGTCTCTCAGATCATACAATCATCCAACTTTCATCTCCATGCGATCAGACAGGCACGCAAGTTCCTACCCTTTGACACTGCCGTTGCTCTGATCATCTCTTTAGTTCTTTCAAGGATTGATTACTGTAACTCTCTTCTTTGTCGACTCCCGAACTGTCTTATTTCTAAGTTGCAATCTCTCCAAAATCGCGCTGCTAAAACCGCTCTTCAAGCCGACTACTATTCTTCATCTCACACCTGTCTCGATCGCCTCCATTGGCTGCCGGTCGTACTAAGAGCCCAGTTCAAGTTGCTATGGCTCACGGCTAACATCTTATATTTTAATCAGCCGGCTTATTTATATGACCGTCTTTCCATTAGACAGACTCCTGAGTCTCTCAGGTCTTCCAACTCTGGTTTATGCCTACATCAGCCTGTCTCTTCTAAACCTTTCTTACATCGCTCCTTCTCGCATATCGCCCCTCACTTATGGAACTCTCTTCCACTTAATGTCCGTTTTTCACCTTCTCTTAAAATTTTTCGTAAGCGTTTAAAAACGCATCTTTATAGCCAAATTTCTTTCTCATAGCCCTTCTGATTAGAACAGCGCCTCTGCAGCAAACCTAGTTTGCAAACTGTGCGCCCTACAAATAATAAATAATAATAATAATAATCTGTTATAGTTACTGTTAATAATTCTTTGAAATCAGTGTAAATTAAAAATATAAACAACTTTTGATAAACATTATAACACTCACATCTCCCTCCCTCAGAACAGGAAGTCAGTGCAAGACGTGCGCCAAGACATACAGCTTCAAGAACCACCTCAACCTCACCGACGACCTCTCTGTCTTCGAGGTTTAAGCTACATTTATATAACGTTGATAAAAGTGATTAAAAATATATCAAATTTTAATTTCTAATTAATTTTTATTATATAGCGTTAATTTTAATTTTAAAATTTTAGCCGTTTTTTTAGTGTTATATACTAAAAATTTGAAACCACCTCGCACTGCATTAAATTGCACCAAGCTACATTTGATGAATCACATTATTTCTGCATTCATCCACCATAAGACAGATGCACAAAAAGATTAAGAAAATCATTTATTTATTTCATACATAAAACCCACCACACCCTCCACAGGCTCAACTGAAAGGCATAGAGGACTCAAGCAACGTGGACTATCCAGAGGGTGGCCTTGAGGCGTTGGTGCAATCTGTTGTATGCCAGGTAGCTATGTTGTGTTGGTTTCAATTCGGTGTTACTTTGTGTGGTTGAGGTACGGTATCGAGTTTTATTGTATTTTGTTATATTGGATTATATTATATCATATTGTATTGGTTTTAACTTAATGTTACTCTTTTAATTATCAAGCAATTTTGTAAGTCATTGGATGAACCATCACACACAACAACAACCCCCAGGATATAATAGGCTGGAGAAGAAACTCTAGGAAGATTGTGCTCATGTTCACTAATGGCCCTTACCACATTGCAGGCGACGGGAAAGTTGGTTATGTTATTGTGTGGTTATTATAACATAATGCATTGTAATGTGGTTTTTATAAAGCGTTTTTCCTTATGATCAAAGTTTTCTCTACAAATTTAATGTAATGAAAACACGCTATGGAACAAATGCTAACTGTCGGCCCACGCAAGATTAAACCCAATGTTTTTAAATAATTAGTCTAAGGCTCTACCAGCTGAGCTATACTGACTATAGTTATAATTCATCATTTATTGTTATTATTCAACACTTATGTGAATCGTCAAGCATTTTTTAAACGTTATTTATTTTTAAAAAAATTTTCTATTGATGTGTTATTTATTTTTAGTAGATCCAATTGTTGTTATAAATGGTCAGTGTTATTGCTGTACATAATATGAGCATCGATTTTTTATTAAATTTACAGTTACTCAAACATTCATAACATCATCATTAAAACACCCAAAAACTACGTGACATCATTAAATTAATACATTATCATACACAACTTCACTCACGTGACAAGCTGGCGGGAATATTGAAGGCAAATGACTTAAAGTGTCATCTTGACTCTCAAGGCTTTTATAGCCACTCCACCATCATGGTAACCCCCCCTTATGCATTGAAATTGATTGTGCTTGTGAAAGTTAGATCGGGTTTTGCAGTTTATATTTATGAGCTATGAAAATAATATGGGTGATATGATAATATTATAGGAACACAAAGAATAAGATTCAAAAATTATATTGATAATAATGCAATAAAAAAAGATAAGAGAGTAATAATGTTTATTAAACACCAGGACTACCCCTCGGTAGCTCAACTATCATCAACACTGCACCAACACAAAACCTCGCTCATTCTCGCCACCAACACTAACAACGTGCCAGTGTATGAGAGGTTTGCGTAATCATAATCATTATCATCACTTTCTCTTTTTTCATCATCATTATCATCATCGTCATCACCATCATCATCCCTCGCATCATTATCAAATACTCTTTAACCATCAAATCATCTTTCATTATTACACATCTTGATCATTGTTTTTTTCATTCTCTTTTTTCATCTCTTTCTTTTTCTCTTCTTTCCTTCTTTTTCTTCTTTTCACCAGGTTATGCCAGCGCATCCAGGACTGCTACGTAGGGGAGTACCATGGAGAGTTGGACGATCTGCTCTTCAACATTTATGAAGTGCGTATTTTAAATTAATAAATGCCTTGGACTGAAGCACAAAGGTGTGTCTAAAAACGAGTCTTTAATGTATTAAACACTTCACGTTCGATCATATGAGGTTTCAATGCATTTATTTAGACAATTACAATAGCTATAGTTTTCGATATAATTAGCCTTAGGAAATGTTAGCATACAAATAAAGGGGGATTCACAATAAATGATAAAAACAACTAATTGATGATTAATAAAACGTTACCCTCAATTATGACACTTTCAAGCCAAAGTACTGAAGACAATATTTATTGAGCAATTTTTATTTAAAAATTACAATGCTCTTCGTTATCAGCGTAACATTTTTAACCGCTCATTACTAATTGATAATTTAAACTGTTGTTAAAAATAAATCTTTTATGAATAACTAAACTAGCCTATTAACAAAAACGATTTGAATCAAACACTTTTCTTAACTGAATAATATTACGAAACTTTTCGTAAGTTGAACTCACATTATCAAGTATACAAACTTTTTTATACAAGTTTGTATACTTTATAATGTGAGTTCAACTTACGAAAAGTTTCGTATTATTATTCAGTTAATAAAATTTTTTGATTCAAATCGTTATAGACCTTTTAATTATTGTATTTCATCAATGCAACTTATGCCCAAAAACACTAACAGTTCAAATAAAGGCATCGATTATTAAACCTCCAATCAGACAATCAGACAAACGGTTACATTGAAGACCTCCAAAATTAACAACAAACACGTCTCTTTAGGAATTTCAAGCAAGTGCTTGGGGTATTTGACTTTAAACTACTGAAAATATAAACATTTTACCGATTTTTAGACTAAATTACCAAAAACTGGTAATTTTTTTTATCAATATAAATATTTTAGCTGAGTTTTTTCAAGTTGGAGCAAGAAATTAATAGCAGGATTCATAAGTTGAGGCATAATGTTATGTTTTTATTTCTAAATTATTGTATTTTTAACTTTCACGTGACAGAAGCCAGACAAAATTGACTGACCGTTGTGAGAATGTCAAGATTGGAAACCTGGTTTATTATAGCTTATACATATTAAAAAAATACTCTATATATAAACTAAATATTGTCATTATATTCACTCAATATAACCCAAAATTTTCAATCAAATAATTATCAATACAATGTAACCCAGATTGAGTTTGAGGTAGAGGTGGAGGCAAGAACGTGTGATGGGGGAAGGGTGTTGATGAGGGCTATAGGGGAGGAAGTTGAAGCTCAAGTAGATGTTGTGTGTTCTTGTGAGTGCCAGAATTATGCTGTGAGTTATATGACAGATTTAACCTTTTTAAAATTTCAAAACTATTTGAAATAAGGAATACGATTGAAAATAAAAAAAAAAGCGCTGCGCCATTAAACACATGATAAAACATCTTTTATAAGGAAAACAATGAAAAATCACAAAACCACACTATTAACGCTACATAGAGAAAATAATAGTGTTTTTAGTATGGAAATTCACTAATAATAATATAACACAACATCTCCACCAGAAAAAATCTGAAGAGTGCAGTCACCACGGATCAATGGTGTGTGGGGCGTGCGAGTGTGATGCTGGATATTATGGCGACAATTGTACCTGTGTGGGTAGTTCTGCTGACGAGTTTGCTCTATGTAGGAGGTTAGTCGCCTCGTTTAGGTTGAATCATTCTCAATGTTCAACATAAATCTGGAGTATTGCTGCAGAGAGTGTAATTAACCAAATCCTTCAGGACTGAATTACTTCACCGTATTTGTTAACAACAATTTATACAGCGCCAAAACAAGCAACTAAGGCGTATGAAACTTTTCATGAAGAAATATTTTAATAAAAGCTATTTAATATAATAATCTACAAGAAATAATTTTTGTGGTCATGTTCTATACTGCATTCCGCAGCAAAGGGACAAATGACGTGTGCTCAGGCAAGGGGGATTGTGTGTGTGGCAAATGCCAATGTAGGGCAGAGAAACATTCTAATGGAGAGGTTAGCAAGTTCACTGAAAATTTTATGGTCATTGGGTTTTAATAAGAATTTGTGAATCAACATATATGTGTATCAATATATTTAATGTACAAATTAAACTTGAGTTAACTGAATTTTGTATCAAAGCCATCCACCATTTTTAAGATAGTGCAGTTTGGAGGCGAGCATTGTGAGTGTCGTAATGACAGCTGTCGATCTTTTGAAGGCATCGTGTGTTCAGGTATTGCTTTCTTTTATGGCTTACGTCAATTGTAGGAAGTTTTTACATTAAGTTAATTCTTTATTTTTATGTAAATTTTCTTCAAAAAACATTCAAAGTTAACATACATTTGGATGGAATGCTATTATGAGCTCATAGATTTAGCATTAAAAAACCCAATATGCTCAAGCACTATCACTCTAAAACCAACCACTACCCACCACTTAAACATCACTCCAGGTAGGGGTTTGTGTGACTGCGGCGAATGCAGATGCATAGATGGATGGATGGGTGAAGACTGCGGATGCTCTATGGACACCAGAAACTGCACTGCAGCTAACGGGGTATGATTGCACATTATATTTTTTGATATGTAGTATTATAAGGTTTATTGAGGCTTTTGTACGTATTTTTTTGTACGTATATTTACAATATGTTGAATAATAGAAAAAATACACTGAAAAGTCATGAGAAAAAGTTGAGATTGTTGGAAATTTTAACTTTTTTTGCAGCAAATCTTGACATCCCAAATGGTCACCTAGCTTTCAAAGGACAGATATATTTAATTGCCTTCCATCACAGTTGGTCTGCAATGGTAAGGGAACTTGTGTGTGTGGCAGTTGTGAGTGTGATATTGATGAGTCGTACAAGGGGCAAACATGCCAAGAGTGCCCGGTATCTTTATGTGTATCTTATATGATCTATTGCTGTTGGGACTAATGTTTTTTTCTTAATTTTTTATTAAAATATTTAGCGTTTTATGAACTCACTTCATGAATAATTTTTATATCCGTTTCAGCGCCTTCGTAATCCACAAACAACTAAAAGTAACTTTCAAAATAAATACAAAAAATCTCATTAAATCCTCAGACGTGTCCCAACATGTGTAGAAAAATGACCGATTGTGTGTCATGTCGTCTAGACAACCAACAAAATCACAACAGCTGCACAAAAGAGTGCTCAAAACTGGCGGATGATGCATTAATCTCGTATGATGATGATGTAGCGCTGCATGTTATGGAAAAACTACCAGGTTGGAGTGGTTGATGTGTCTAGTAGTAATAACTATACATAAAATACTAACCACTATTAATCTTAGAAAGTGTTGTGGACTTGTGTGTTCAAGAAGACCAGCACAACTGTTTAGTTAGTTTCATCTACCATAAGCCTCAACGCACCATTGTTGTTCTCAAAGAGAAAGGCCAGTTTGAACGTTGACATTTTTATGGCTCTCATCACGTGTGTGAATATGTTAAAATATTTAAAATGAAATTTACATTTTCTATGTAAACTACGTTTGAAATTGTAAAACTCATTTCAAAAACCTCTTTCTCGACAACTATTAAATAATAAAATTATAATTAAAACGAAAAGATTAATTAATTCAAATGTTTGCTCTATATCCTATAATGGATATGTGGTTCAAAAACATATGAAGTTTATACCACTAAAACTTCAAACTTACAATATATATTGTATGGTCACTCCAACTTACAGTCTATGTCACCATAATCATTTTTATCTATATTATTTCGTTGTATTATATACAAAACCAATACAGAATGCCGCATTCAGTTGAATTTGTTGTTGATCATAGGAAGCACAGTGGGAGGAGTGTTGTTGATGGGGGTGATGATCTTGTTGGTATGGAAGATCTCTGTGGAAGTTTATGACAAGAAAGAATACAAGAAGTTCGAGATGGAAACAAATAATGCTAATTGGTCTAAGGCCAGTGAATTTAGTTTGAAGTTATTGAAATACTTAGCTTTCGTGAATTGTGTACATTGAAAGTGACAAAAGCATGATAATGTGGTAGAAGTTTTGTGTATTTTGAAAATAGAACATGTTAGAAAATCATTAATTTATAAATTTCAATAAGTTGGTTTTTATTTTCATTATTATTAAACTAATTATAAAAAAAAAGATTTTAATCAAACACTTTTATTAACTTAAAAATAACAAAGCTTTTAGTTAGTTGAGCTTAAATTATAACGTATACAAACTTCCAAGTTTCCGTTAACTAACGAAAAGCTTCGTGTTATTTTTTAGCTATTTGAAAGTGTTTGATTCAAATCGATTTTGTTTATAAACTAGTTTAGTTAATCATAATTGAAATTTTTTTTGTTTCATATGCTTTCATATCTTTCAATCATACTCTAAAAAAAATTTAAAGCTTTTTTTTCATACTTCAGATGGACAATCCTTTGTACAGGAAGGCTGTTTATGATTTTCATAATCCGACATTCGAGTCAAAAAATAAATGAATTGAAAAGTTATAAATGATTTGATTCTGGAAAATTCGAATGAACTTGAACAACAATAAAATTTTTTGCTCTTTGAAAAAATTTTATTGAAATTCATATATTCGTTTGAGGAAAATTATTTCACTAACAAGCTTTAAAGTTTACTTTTAGATTCAACGCGCTAAAAATAAATTCTTAAATATATAAATTAAACTATTAATGAATTGAACTAGTTTTTAATAAAATTTGTATTTTCATGGAGGAGGTAACAAATGAACTTTTAAACTTCATGAAAAAAAGATTTGCGGAAACTGGAACAAGTAATTACGAGTTTTAATATTACATTTGTATGTAAAACAAATCATTTAGAAATTAATTTAAATTTTCACAGTTGATGAAAACTTACTTACAGCGTGAGTATTATTTTTAGATATAATTCAATTTAGAATGTTGAAAAACATATTTATTTTAGTTTACATTTTCTGTACCCGACTTGCATGCTGAATGTTTTAGACTTGGTTGACCGAAAAAAGATTGTTAAATATACAAGCAAAAATGGCAGAAGTCTTTTTGAGGCATGTTCTTAAATAAATAGCCATAATAAATGAACTATTCTACCTAATAAAAAGCTTATAATTTTACACTAAATAATCAGTCTACTCATTATATTTTGATAAATATTATTAAAAAATATTTTGGTTAAATAAAGGTTGTAGGTTCATCTGGGACTCCATATTTATGCTTATTAGATGGAAACTTCTGTGAATGTCCTGCTTTCAAGTTTGCTGGTAAGTGACAATAGCTGCAACTTTTTTTTATTTATACTATTTGCATGAAAATTTTGTATTTTAGTTATTATATTAAAATTATAAAATATAATTCATCTTAAACTATCATTTTATAGAATATTTATATTTTATTTCTCAAACTTACAGCTATGAAAAATGGACATACTACTGTGAGTTTTAATTATATTAAAATTTATTTAAATTATATCAAAATATTTTTTAAAATATATTGAATTATATTTATTGAAAATTGAATTTTATTAAACATTGTTTTTAGTGTTAAGTCAGGTTTGACTTACATTAAAATTGATTTACCATCAGTGCAAGCATCTATTGGCCATAAAGGTAGCTCTGGCCATGTCACCAAAAAATAATGAAAACAATAAAGAAACTGACTATGCAATTAGAAATATTGAAATAGATGATAATAAAATGAAAAATTTGTTCACTAACATCAACTAGTAATATTTATGATTTTTTTAGCTCGTTCATTTTTATACACTTAAGTTAAAGACCAGTTTTAATTTGTTCAGTTGTTATTAATAAATAAAAGAAAAAATCATCAATTAAAAAAAAAATTTAGTTGAAATCGAAAAAACGGTTATCTATTTTATTCATAAACTCGGACAAAAGAAACTAGAAAAAATGTCTAAAACACATTGGTATGTTGACGATGAAGATGAAGAAGATGCCTATGTTCAAGCAGAAAACTTGAAAAACGTTTGTGATTATGTGTTATTCTATTACAAAACAATTGAGATTCATGGAGCCATTTAATTCTTATTTCCTGTTACAATTTGCTTATCTTATATTTTTATTGTACGCACTAATGGGGTTTAAAAATTGAATTTGATTATTTTTTCAATCATTTTCCATATACTAGTTGCATCTATTGAGCTAATTCTTTAGTGAACATTTGTTTCATGAATAGTCAAAATTAGATTTTTCTGTTTCAAGGCTCTAAATTAGTTCATTCATCCTTTATTTTCAAATAAAATATTTTTCAGAATACATTGAGATTGAAAATAAATAAACAAATGACTCATATGTTCAGTAGCAAATCCTAATTTTAAAATAATCCTTCACATAACATTTTTTATAATAAAACAATTCATATCAAACATATTCATTAACTGACTTATAAAGCTTTTTTAAATAAAACTCACATTACATGTCAATAATTAAATTGTAGTCGAGACATGCTAACACATCCTTGACCTCGCTCAAAGACTTTCTATGGCCCTATTCTGAAGCAAAGCTAATGT
This sequence comes from Pterobdella sp. o SKG-2022, assembly GCA_964035795.1. Classification (NCBI taxonomy): domain Eukaryota; kingdom Metazoa; phylum Annelida; class Clitellata; order Hirudinida; family Piscicolidae; genus Pterobdella; species Pterobdella occidentalis. Next base: position 7,673,618 of record OZ038323.1, on the reverse strand, counting down.
CAAGGGCTGACAAATACCAGAAGAAAACACAGGAAATACTAAAGCTCAAAGAAGGTTTTATTATATAATTGTTTTTAAGCATTATTTCTTTAAAGATAAGTTAAATTTTTGAAAAATTATCATTTTTTGCAAGCAAATGTGTCTAAAAAATTATTTTATTTTTATATCAATGCTTTTTACAAAATATTTCTCTTTTGAGTTTCAAAAGACATTATATAAACCTGGTCAAACAACAGAAAATTTGAAGGAGTACTTGAAGAGTAGCGAGGTTGTGACAGACTCATACAAGAGAGCCAAACTCAAAGGTGATACATCCTTTAGTGAAGTTATAGCTTGTTCTTTAGTTAAGATGCATTGTTTTAATATTCAAAAAGTTTAAACATATATATATATATATATATATAATTGTATAGCTAATAGTCCACTTTCCTTACACAAACACACTCACTCACACACATACATACATACATACATACACACACAGCCTCGTTTGAAAGCACCAATAAAAGACTTGACACTGATTACCAAAACGCTCACAATAAGATGCAGTCATATACCAACATGTATGTGTTTTATCTATCTATCTATCTATCTATCTATCTATCTATCTATCTATCTATCTATCTATCTATCTATCTATCTATCTATCTATCTATCTATCTATCTATCTATTTATTTATCAATTTATCTATTTATCTATCTATCTATTTAACTATCTATATCTATCCATCTATTTATCTATCTATCAATCCATCTATATCTTTCTTCAAGTCATATACCAATAATTCTACCAACACTACATGCAGGCTTATAAGTTATTATGGACGCAACAGCAAAAGAATGAGCAGCTATGGAGACAACATCCACTCTGTCATGAGTGTCTTGCACCCTAGAAAACTGCTCAACCTGTCTCTTAATGGGTGTGTTTGTGTGTATGTGTTTTACGTGTGTTCAACCACGTTTTGGATGTTCTATTATTACTTATATTGAAACTTTTTTCTTTTATTTTAAAAGTTTTTCGGAAGAACTTTTTGAAGACTTCATTGATGGCGTTTGTGGTTACGTGTGTTAATATTTAACTTGATATTTAATCATTTTCCCAAAGAAAAAAGTCACAATCAGTACAAGACTTATCCCCCGACATAGACCTCGACATCAACAATAACAACCAACCAAACAAACTCAATGAGAAAGACAATTTGAAACCCAAAGCAAAGCAAAACACATCCATTTTCCACATCAGTACCGAGGCATACAACGCTAACATAAACAACAACGACGATGAAGCTGACAGCGGTAACAAGAATGACGAGTATTTACAAAGAAACATGAATAAGTTAGAGTGGAATGAGATGAGGTTGAAGATTGAGGAAAGCAGGCTTAAAAGTGAAGAGAGCAAGCTCGACTTGAGAGAGATACAGGTGTAGACTTGTTTTGATTTTTTAATATTTCATGTATTTATAATTGATAAATTTTTGAGCGGTGATAAGAATGGAAGTTTATTTTGGGAAATATACAGCAATTTAAGCTATTATATTTTTATCATAACTTGCGACTCATCATCAGTTGCCTGTTTGAGTATTAGCCCAACACCAAACTCACTACCAACCCTATAGAATACCCCCAACTAAAACTCAACCAAATCATAGTTCCGCTTAGACTCGCTGGAAGGAGAGAGGCGCCAGTGGACGGGGTTGTGTAACAGAAAAGAAATGCTGCAACGAAAACTTCATGATATGCTGAAGAACCATCAGGAAAATATGGTGCTCCAGCAGACGGTGTGTGTGTGTGTGTGTGTGTATGTGTGTGTGTGTGTGTGTGTGTGTGTGTGTGTGTGTGTGTGTGTGTGTGTGTGTGTGTGTGTGTGTGTGTGTGTGTGTGTGTGTGTGTGTGTGTGTGTGTGTGTGTGTGTGTGTGTGTGTGTGTGTGTGTGTGTGTGTGTGTGTGTGTGTGTGTATGCTTGTTTGTTTGCTTGTTTGTTTGTTTGTTTGTTTGTTTGCTATGATTTTTGAGCCAACGATGTCATACACACATACTTTTTAGGAAGCCATGGCGATGGTTGAGGAGTTTGACTTGAGGGTTGAAGAGGCGAACAAGAAGGTTCACGAAGCTATAACTGAGTGCTATGATAAGGTTTCTATATGTTGGATTAAGTCAATAGAAAGGTAGGTGGTTAAATAGATAGGTAGATAGATTATAATCTGTTAAAATACATTTATTTTAAAATTCATTCAAAAAACTTCATTTCTATTTGAAAAAGTACATCTCAAAATGTTCTCTTTTTCAAACCCTAAAATGCAGCTGACGAAGATAGAAAAAGAGAACTCAACCCAGCATGTGGCTGGCGTCCACTCAGATCACAAGCTGTGGCACATGCTCGTTCAGTCGACCAATCAAGTGTTAGAATTATTGGCCTCCTTGTTTGTCTTCATCGCAGCTGTCATCGCTTTCTGCTGTGAGCTTGTTCCTCCCACATCCAATCGGTGAGGGAGTTATTTTTAGCATATTGAATAAATATTCTAAATTTTTATTTAAGGTGAATTCTTTAGTTTCTATTTTAGTGTGTATTGATTGGGGTGAATCTTGATGTATTAACAAAACCCAACGATTTATTGACAAAAATGTACGGAACTTTTTGTGAGTATAACCCACGAATTAAGTGACTAATAATATGAGTTATACTACTAAGAGCTTAGTGCATTTTCATCAATAAACTTTTGTCGCTGTTAATACATTCAGCGAATTTTGTATAGTTATTTATTGATTAAATTTCTCAGGTTTTAAATTAAGCAAATATTTCAAGATATTCAAAATAAAATGCATAAGCAAGTAGAAACTTTTTAATTATTGAAATTATTAAAGTCAATATCTTTTGAAACCATTTGTACATATTAATATATCATAGTTTGAAAACTGCGCGCTTTACTTGACTAATAAAAATAGTATTTAAAACATACTCATCTACATCATTCATCGTTTTCACAGCCCCATTTTTATGTGGTTAGACAAAAATAATTCATTTAGTATCAAATCATCATATATTGGGCATATGCAGATTTCTGCGTAACGTCCTGAAGTTCATGATAGCTGTGATGTTGCTCGGCGTGGCCATGTTTGTGGGTTTCCAATCAAATGAACTGTCTCCGGATGGTCACCATTCCAACCATGAACACGATAATGTTGTTATCGACGGTAGTGGGAATGTAGATAATATTAAGAATGGTAATGACTTGGATAGGGATAATATTGATAGTGGTATTGACAATATGGGTAATAACCATGGTGATGTGAATAAAAAAAGTATAAATAACAATGATAATAATGTAAATATTAGTAATAATATAAATAATAACAATAATAGTAATATAAAGAATAACAAAAATGATAATAGGAAGATTGAAAATAGAAGAAAAATACAAAATAATAATATATGATCAAAAATGATGCCATATAAAAATTTTATTAAAGTATAATTTTAAAAGCTATAATCAATCTGATTGGCTCTTGAACTGCCCAATCACAACGTTCCAAACGATGCCTGTGTGATATAGTGTCTTCAGACGTTTCAACATTTCTGCTCAAATTTGTTCGATTCTATCTGATTTGTGTATAAATTCACTTTTCATGTTTTCAATTTTTTCAAAGTTTGTTTGTAATTAAATCCTTAGATTTTGTTTTTTTAATTTTTTTGCGTTATTCAAATTGGCGTCATCATTAACATAGTTGAGTTTCAAAAATTTTCCATCCGAGTTTCCATTTTTATTTATGGTTTTTTCTTTTTAAATCAAAAACCGTTATTTTTTTTATTTTAAAATGGCTTTTAATCATTATTTGTTACCCACTCATTGTGACAGCTTTGTTACTTTATGTTGGTAGTTTCAAAAAGAAATGAAAATATAATAATAATAATAGTAATAATAAACAGTTTCAACACTATCCTAAAAAATAAAGAATAGACTTAAAATCAATAATCAGTAATTGACACCAATAGCATTCCATCCGAATTCTAAACCATTCTAGCAACACAATGTATTCCATCCTCATATTTTATATGTAAAAGTGGCGTGAAACTGACTTAATACTAGTTTTTTTTTTGAATTTTTATAGAGCTTTATTATATTTCTTATGCATTTAATACTTAACAATGTCACATCTCTTCAGCATTATGAAACTTAAACGTTACAACGTCTCGGTTATAAATAATATGTCAAATATATAAAATAATTTTACGACTATTATTGTTTAAATAGTTATAATGTTTTAATTTCTGTCATATACTTATAAATATTATACACGTGTAATTTTATATCATCATATATCTAATTATCACGTTAATTCACTTCACAATGCATGTGTTTGATATAAAGGTATGTAGCAATTCATTTTCAAAATCATAATTGAGAATTGTCATTCGTGTCCAATTATATGAAAAAGAGATTACAATTATTGTGGTCTATTCATAAAAACAAAAATTATTTTCTTTTTATGATGATGATGATTATTATTGTTATTATTTTTGTTGTTGGTATGACGCAAAAATAGCAGCAATTGTTGATAGGAGCAAATATCATTTTTATACTGTTTCGAGGCTGTGTTACATTCATCCGAGTTTTTTCACAAGTGTATAATACACCCAAAATACATTCATACTCCTTAGATTTTTCCCTCATTGCCTAAAACGATCGTGGTTAAAAGTTTAGTTCAGGGTGTATATATAACCGCAGCCAACCAACGCTCATGACAGCTTTTTTTAGGTAGGGGTTTCAGAACTCGAATTTGAACATTTTTTTTACCTCCAGTTACATTTTGAGATTATAATTATATCATTTTAAAAATGATTCTTGAAGTGCATGACTTTAAAACCTAGCATGAGTTCTTTATAAACTAACAAAACGCGAGGATCTTAGTTAAGAATAATAAAAACAAAAAAAATAAAATTTATACTGCCAGAACCTAAATGAACATTCTCTAAATAAATACCAATTTAATACAATTAATGCATATATAATTTTGCCAGATTTTTTTTATTCATAGACCAAAGTGATATGAATTGGACTTTGCACATAAATAAACTTACAATAGCAACTTAAAATATCTATGTATTCACCGGTGTAATAAAACCAAATAAACATTAAAAATTCAGAAAATGAACGAGAAATTTTACATAGAAACACCCTGTGTAGAAAGTGATTTGTTGGCTGGCATAGGGAAGGTGGCAAAGGTGTACATGAAGTTGGATAACTTGCAACCCAGTGGGTCATTTAAACTCAGAGGCATCTCTTGCCTTGTTAAGCACGTGGGTTCAAGATTTTATGTGAGGTGTAGTTCAGAGTGTTACGTGATTTATAGTTTGTTCTTAAAATCCCATATATCGGGGTTGGATATCTGATTGAATCTGTTATAATGATACATAAAAAATAATTTCCGATTTTTATGTTTAATTTATTGAAAATAAAACATGACTGTTATAAGTAAATTTTACTTTGGCTTTTAGCTTAGTTTTGATTCTTGAAGGAGCTCCAGAAAGGCAAGAAGAGGTTGGTGTGTTCGTCAGGGGGAAATGCAGGGATGGCTGCCTCGTACGTGGCCAACAAACTGCACATCCCCATCACTGTCTACATCCCTACTACCACCAAGCCGTGGGTAGTCCGTCAACTTGAAAACCTAGTTCGTAGACTCCATGTACTTTTATGATAAAAGATTTAGTGATAGTAACTTTAGGCAATGATTAAGTATTGAATGTGAATCATCGACTATCAAATTATCAAAAAGGGTTTTTAGTTTCGCGATCGCTATATATCGAATATTTGTTTGAAGAAAATTTTTTGAGCTACCCGAACAGAGGGCGAAAGTGGTGGTAGTGGGAGATGCGTGGAATGAGGCGGATTTGGAATGTAGGAAAGCCCTGGTTGACAATCAAGTAGCCTACATACCACCTTTCGACCACCCTTATCTTTGGTACATAGCCTTTCATAGAAAAAATAAAATTCTTATTGGCAACATTTTCAAGGGAAGGAAACGCGACATTGATAGAAGAATCAGCTCGACAGCTGCCTACAAAACCTGATGTAGTGGTGTTGTCAGTGGGTGGGGGTGGTCTATTGATGGGAGTCGTGCAAGGAATGGATAAAGTCGGCTGGCAGGTGAAATTTTCTTTCTGTCTGATATTGAAAACCTTTCGTAATTTTTTTGCAATAAACCTTTTTTAAACCAATTTTATTCGGTATGTAAAACCTTTCAAAGACCAACCATGAGATCAACTTGAGACCCAACAATGAGATCAACTTGAGATGCAGCTATAAGATCAACTTTTAAACTTTTAAAACTCCCTTAAAGCGTACTATTTATACACCATTCGGCAGGATGTGCCAATAATGGCGATGGAGACAGAAGGAACATCTAGTTTGCATCAGTCCATCAGTGCTGGCAAGCTGGTGACACTCTCTAAGATTGAAGGGTTTGGATTCGCTTGTGTTTTGCTTTACAAAGATTTTCGGGTATTTTTTTGTTATTTTTCAGAAAATATTAATACGAAAAACGTGAAAAATTTAGGATATGAATATTATGATACAACTTAAAATGATTTGTCTCAGCCACAACTCGGCAGAATAGCGACAAGTCTGGGAGCTTCAAGAGTGGCTGAGCTTGCATTTGAAGAAAGCAAGAAGAGGCCCATCATATCTTACGTGGTCACTGATAGAGACTGTGTCGAAGCCATGAGCCTTTTCCTAGGTTTAAAATCCTTTAAACACTGTCATTAAATTTTATGTATGTAAAAACAGCTTGATTAGTCGACGTATGACCAGCCATAAAGTATAGTTATAATGTAATGGCATGATGTACAGATGGGCATCGGATGCTGGTGGAGCCGTCTTGTGCAGCCACCATCTGCAGCATCAGCAAGAACATCATCCCTGCACACATGAGAACTGTGTTGCTCATAATTTGTGGAGGCTCAGTCATCAACCAAGACATTTACCACGAATTCAAAACAAGATTCGATCTTTGAATGTTGTAATTTGATCGCCATTATAAAATTATTTCGATATTAAATTTCCAACTGAAAAAAAACTAATTTTAGTTTAATCAAAACACTATTGATTTTTTGGTATTATGGTATAGATGGTTTTATTCAATTATAATAAAACACGATTTCTATTGTTTATTGTTTAAGACTTTGATATGGTCTTTATCGTAAAAGTTCAAGTATTCTTGATATACAAACTTCACCATGATTTACAAATAGAAAGTAATATGAAAATTATTAATAAAAACCAATATAAAAAAGATTAAATATCAAATATTACATCAATCGTTTGAAAAATATAGATAATTATTACTAATAATTTTTAGAATTTTTAACAACATATTATGAGTATCTGCAAAAACAAAATTTCGAATACTTGTGTAGCAAAGATCAACTCAAAAATGCCTGGAAATGATTCTTAGTAGCATTAACCCTTTACAAAATCTTCTATGTAAAGTTATGTTCTAATGCCTTCAATACATAAACGCTTTAGTTACTTCATTCGGTTTTAAGAAAGTTAGGATTAGTAAATAGTCTGAAAATTTTTAAGCCAAACACCTTGTTTAGATTAAATTAATAAACTATACTGCATACCATTATATTATACTAAATTTCATTACCCTTTTACACACAGCCCAACCTCGCTATACAATCGAGTACTTATTTAATGTACATTTTATCGAAGTCTTCACAGTAGAAGTAGTTATCCGGCACGTATTGGCTATCGTGCATGGCCAAAATGCGCATCAGTGGTCTCAACTTGATCCACCAGTTGTCCAGGGGGATGCGGTGTCTGAGGAGGGTTGATTGGTTTATATAGTGAACCAATAATTTATATTTGTATATTTCTAGCAAAACAAATATAACACTACTTTCCTCAATGTTTCATTCAATACAGCCCAACAAAACAACACCATAATAATACATGATGGCAGATTTAACAGACTTGAAGTCAGTGACGGCCTTGAGTTGTTCAACGGGAGTGAAGACTGTGGTCTTGTTTTGGAGACCCATCAATGTCACTGTGTCGTGCGAGATGGTTTGCACTTCTCCTGCCATGAAAAAAAGAAAAAAAATTATTATTATTATTGATTTATTTATTTTTAATTTTTTAAATACAAAAGTTGTTATTTTATTTTTACATAGGCAATTATTAGTGTAATTTTACTATCATTATGTATAAAAACAAATAGACATCAAAGCACATAGACAGTAAGAATCATAGAAAAAAAATCGAGCCTGAACTATTTAGGATAAAAAACAAACGCACCCTCAGAAGAAAGGTTTTCTTCCATTTGATTGGTTATAACGTCAGCTGCTTTGGCGGCCATTTTGGTGCCTAGATTCCTATCAAAGGGTGTAGGGTTTCCTCCCTATGAAGTCATTAATTATAATTGTTTTAGGGTTAGTGTTGTTTTGAATTCCAATAAACATCTTGTGCATATTAGAAATTTTAGTTTTTTCTTGATTCTTATATTAATTTTCCCAAACTATTCTAAGTATCTCCATAAAAACTTCAAACATCATCGGCCGTAACCATTTACATAACATTTCCAATCATCACCAATATATAAACCACACCACCATCCTCCTTCTCATTTTATCCTTCAACATCTTCACAATTGAAACCACCTTCATCCTCGTCTTAAACCCACCATCATCATCCTCTTTACCACCCCCATATTCATCATTAAGACCCCCATTATCATCATCATCATCATCATCATTAAATTCACTATACCACCACCCCCACCATCTCTACCACCTGTTGCATATGTCCCAGAACATTAAGTCGACATTGGAAGGTGTTCTTTCCTTCTTCCTGGTACACTCTGTTGTGCATCATTTATCTTTACTACTATTATCTTATAATTTAAATGCTGTTATCTTATGAGCAACTTAACCTATCTCATAACTAAATAAGCTCTCTAGTGAAAGACTCTATGTTGTATTTTATTCAAATCTTAATCTACTTAGATTATACTGCAGTACATGCCCAAGTAGTTAATATTCGCATGAATAGTAATATATAATACTGTAATTTATATATAAAACATGAGCTGTATTACAATCCATATAATCAAGACCTGGTAATGAAATCACTGGTATAATTTTCACTGGCCTTCTCATTTCTTAGCACCATCCCCCTCTTTACACCACTCCTGATCTTCGACTCCAAATGCTTTACATCTCCCTTGGTACATAAAAGCCGAACTTTATACAAATATAAAAACAAACACAACCAAACATCAAACAACCACCACACACTCACCAATATATCAGCCACACCAAACGCCTCTTCGAAAATATACGCTGCGTCCGCACCGCTTGCCAAGGCACTCATCGTTGCTAAATATCCGCAGTAACCACCCATCACCTCCAGCACAAACACTCGGTTCAAGGTGCCTGATGATGACTGTTTGATTCGGTCTGCGGCCTAGGGTTTGATGGGTAGGAGTGGTTAATGAGAAGTGTATAAAAGACAATTTAAAATCAAAGTATATTATCATTATCTTCATCATCATCATCGTTTTGTGTGCGTTTCCATGCTAGCATGGGTTGGTACGAAAAGTATATAAGGTAATGGTTATAAATTTTAAAAAATGAATTGAGCATAGCAATTTCAATTGAAATAGTTTTTAAAAGTTTTCACCCTATTTTAAATGCGATTTAGAATCAAATAATTAAACCTAAACAATCGTAATAAATGTTCACAACGACTCGAGGTGCAATCAAATAATTTAAACAAGAGGGGCTTTATGGGTCATTTATTCTTAATTAATATGGCTTCTAATAAATGAATTATAAAGATACCCACAGTGACAATGGCGTTCAATGAAGTATCTGCACCCAGGCTGAAGTCTGTGCCTGTAATGAACATTTCATGAAGTGGTAACATTCCACCATTCTATTGATGAAATTCTATTAATGATTATTCTGATGTAAACCAAGATTTTTATTAATTTTAATTTGAGCACTTTTATTAGTATTCAGTAAGAACACTTAAGAACACACCAATGTTTCAATACACAACGGAAACACTGTTACCATACAGAAACACAACATAAAACAATCAAAAAACAACAATCAGAACAGAACTTAAACCACAAGAAGCTCGATAACAGTAAACAAGAAGGCTCAACCCAAAATATAAAAGTTCAAGAATTACTAAAACAAAACAGCAACAAGATACAAGGTTTAACAACAACAGAGTACCAGGAACGTTGTTGGAGATAGTGGCAGGGATACAGGTTATGGGGATGCAGAAGGCTTGGTGGGTTCCCCTTGAGTCTGCTAACTCCACCACGCTCGCATAGGCCTTTGAGGGTGTTGTTGTGGTAGTGACGATAATAGAAATAACATTAGTAGTAACTAGTAAAACTATAGCCTTGTTTATATTAATCTCATTTTATGTTACTACTAGCTTATATAGAATATACTTTGAACAAATATACATTGTTAATTATATAAAATCACCTCAAATCCTCCGACCACCAACAAGCCACTTATCTCGAATTTTTTCAACTTCTCTGCCACTATTCCCAAGCCGATCTTCGATGGGGTCGTTCTGAGAGGAAGAAAAAAATAAGCCAATGGTTTGAAAAAAAGAGAAACAATACAATAGATCATTTAAGACAATGGGTTTAAAATCTAGTAAATACAAATTTTCAATCGTTAATCTTTTCAAGTCCTATTTTCATCGGGTGAAAACAAAATGAAATTGTTGAAATATTGCATCAAATTTCAATCAAACTGAAAGTCTCCTTCGAAACACCAAAACAATGATGATGATGATAATTAGCAGAAAAGATTATCCTTCACTTAATTGCAAGATAGAATAGAAGGTGGACCTGTTGGTCTTAAGCCTGGCTCCTCCTGTCCCAGCCCACCCGTGCACGTCTCCCCATGACAGTTCGTGTACCTTTGTTCATTAATAATAATAATCAATCTTAAAAAATATTAATATTATTTATTATTGCTTTTTCCACTACACTAACCTTGTCTTTGGCGAGTCCTTCAAAGCCGTCATAAATACCCAGCACTTTGTAGCCTTGATAATGATTTATAATGTATATAAATAGAAATCCATTGTTGATATAAAATAGAAAATTTATGAATAAAAAAATGATTTCAATGATTTTTATTAGCACTTTTGAAAAAACATGTGAACTCTTCATCAGCGTCATCATTATGGCTCAAACCACACACATACCAACTCAACGACACGAACCTATTTTGAATCTAAAATCCTTACCATCTATTTATATAAATACTCAAACCATAAACAAAACGTAGCCAAGACAACCATCTCCACCATCCCTCTGCGCACACCTTTAGAGATAGACACCCTGACGAAAGCCCTGACAGCAGCATTCATACCGCACGCTGGAGCACCCACCAACATTACCCCCACCTTCAAAGAGCTCTGCGGCACATTTTTTAAATTTATTATGTGATAATGGTAATGATTAAAATAATGAAAAAATAATAAATATGGCAAGAAGGATTGAAGTTAATATGACCATAAGCAGAATGATACTGTATCAATGTGAAAATTTTTAAAATAAATTTTAAGTTACAAAAGTTGACTACCTCCCTTTCAGGAGCCTTGGGGTTCTCTCTGTTAAGAAGTTGGTAGTCAGTCAGGTTGCCCACAAACCTCCTTCGATGATGTGCCCATTCATTAACCAAGCGTTTATCACTTTTAACATCATTCAAAACACAGAATAATAGATATATCATTAAAAACACACATAAAATATATAAAAAACTAAAACTACACCATTAAAAGTATATATTAAAACCCCCATCATGAACAACAGTGACTAACTTTCCTCTCAACAGCACAGCCAGTTCAAAGTCTCCTTTGTCCATAGCGGCCTGCACCTCTTTTGTCCTTTCCACACAGTCCATTAGGGGAACTCTAACTGAAGGAGGTGGGTGGGTTCGATGGTTAGTGGGTGGGTGGGTTGGTTGAGTGGTTGATGTGGGACGGGCAGTCATTTGTTCACTGTTTTTGTTTATACAAAAGCCAATTACAATAGCACTAAAAAAACATGACAATTTTCCACGTTAATAACTACAACTAATCACACAACAACAAGGACCAACCAGCTTGGTTGCACGACAACGATATGACGCAGGCAGGAGTGTATTCATTGGCATCCATCAGGGCCATCACTGCTTCGGCACCCATTCTGCAGCCCTTCAACACGTTTAATGCCGGTGAGATTTAATGATAGATAGCTTTGATTGCATATTAAATAGATATAGCTTTGATTGAATACTAATTAGCTGAATAAGTTTTTTGATAATAGTTGAGTAGTAAGTAAAGGTTAAGTACTTTGGAATAGGTATTTGAATTAACTGCTAATTATTATCTTTATCATTAAAAATACTAATTAAAAAACTCAAAATTCACCTATACAGACAAAAAAAAACTTAGAACACTGAAGCGACCAAACCCTCAAAAAGCAATAACACACCAGAATGCGGTCGAAGGCAGAGGGATGTCCGCCTCTCTGTACGTGTCCCAAGATGGTCACCCTGGTGTCATAACCCATTCTCGTGCTTATCAGCTAGTGAGAATTGAATGGTGTTGTTTGATTAGTTTTATATAAAATTATTGGTTTGATTAGCCGTATGCGCACATGGGTTAATGCTCATCGTCACATCGATGAATAAAAAACCAACTCTTCATGTGATGTTGATTGTAATGTTATCATCAGTTGCAGCATAAATAGAAAAAATGAATAAAAAAAATACTCTAAGAGGTTTTATAACTTTTAAATTTTTATATAAGCTTGAACTTCATAATATTCAGAGACAACAAAATGCATTTAAAATGTTTTGTATTAAATGATTTTTATCTTGTATAATTTATTAACCGATTAGTTAACTTATGTAACTATTTGATTAATTGACCTACTTCTTTAACTTCTTCCACCGTGATGGGTTTTCCATTGGCATCTATGGCACCTTCAGACACTATTATGATGTTCAACCTGTGCCCAGCCTGTCTTTCCTGTTGATTGGCAGATAGATAAATGAATAGATGAATAGTTAGATATATATAAACCTTAGCGAGTTTTTTACATATCTTGTCTTGCCACCCATCTTCTGGAGGGCATTCAGGGATGAAAATGTAGTCTGCCTCAGATGCAATTCCTGCTACCAGCGCCAGATATCTATGGTTATTTCATATAAATGATATATCAAATAGAAAGATGAACCTTTGTTCAAAATTTCGGCTCAATGTTATTTCATAAGGCTAATAGTGTGGTAAGAATCGTTATTTATATACATAAACTGGGTTGGTAGTATGCTGTGAAATTAAATTAATGAATATGTTCTGGTCAACCCTTGATGAAGAAAAAGAGGCTATAAAAGGATTAATTGATTGAATGTAGAAAACTCACCCACAGTGTCTGCCCATCACCTCCATCACAAAACATCTCTGATGACTGTGGTTCGAGGTGGCACAATAATAATTACTCATCATCATCCTCAAAATAATAATCATTTTCACCATCATTCTCATCATCATCATCTTCATTATTATCCTCATCATCATCACTACTATATATAATAAAAACTTAGAATGCAAAGATGCAGATAAAACTAGTTATTACAGGAATTAGACTTATGGATGACATAATACGACACAACTTTAATTCCAGTTGTATTAAATCCTGAATCTTGATATATAAATGCAATAAAACTAAATTTTGACAATTTGAGCTCACCTGTAAGCTGTTGTGGTGATGTTGTCCACAGCTTCAATGATTCTATGCAGAGCCGAATCTGTACCTGTTTTTGAGTATTTCAATTTTGTTTTAAGAGTCTTTCTAGACTTAATTATTCAATAATGCTCAATATTGCTGAAGCTCTTCGTGAGTTTTAAAGACAAATGGTGAAATTTTAAAGCCAAAAAAAGAATCATTAGACTAAATTTATGAACACAATATTACAAATACACGTTAAATGATACATAATCTATCCACAATTGGTTTCCATAATAACCAACCTATGGTCATGTCAGTGCCACAAAAATCGTTATCAATAGACCCTACAAGCCCCACTATTTTCAAGTGACTACAGTCTATGCTCATCTCCTTGGTGATCTTTCCTTTGTTAGTGTCGGTTAGAGTTTGATAGATTTGAAGTTTATTTAGTTAGTGAAGTTATAATTTTGCTGATTAATCTTATTAGTTTATAAAACAAGCCACTCATTTGAAATTAAATTACAAAAAACATCGCTCTGAAACTAAAGACAGTAAATCTTCAAACGTTTTAATACTATTCTGTTATTTCTAAGCTAAAAAATCATAAAACTCAGTTACTGAGCCACCTTGTTCAAGCAGTTCTTTGACAATTCCAGCCCATTCGATTTTGAACATGTTTGCTCCTGTCAGACTGCCATCCCCTCCAATGCAGATGAGGTTGTTTATGCCTGAAGGAGGGGTGTAAAATAGGGTTTTTAATATGTATGTGATAAAAAACTAATAGAGGATTTGATAGCTATTTAATAAGTATATATGATAATTTATCTAACCCCAAAAGGATGAGAAACTATGATGAAGATAAAAGGATTGATGTATTTAATAATAGTCTTAATTTTAATCAAAAAATAAGTTAACCATTCAAATATTTGAGCAATATATTCCTTAAAAAAACAATACAACAACAATAAACACACCTATTTGATTATTATATTCCTCCATGCTAATTCTTATAATCACTAACCACACCGATAATCATAATTTATGAACCTCTAGTGATGAGATTAAGAGCAGCTTTGACTCGACCACTCCTTTCTCTGAACTCCTTGCAACGAGCACTTCCTATTATGGTGCCACCCTGAGATGAGAAATTGATGCTGTGATAAAGGGTTTGTGAAAGTAACATTGGAAAGAAGCTTTATGAGAGTAATTAGAAAAATTATTTAGATATTCTCAAAAATTTTGGGGCTATTTTTATTATTAATAGTTTAAAAATACAATAAAAAAAATTTTAAATATTTGTTAAAATTTAGAAAAAATAAATAATTTAAAAATATGATTAAACATATTCTTAATAATTTCATTACAATAAAAAATCAACTGAAATTATTCATAAATTTAATAACTTAAAAAAATTGTTGGTACAAAAAGCTAATTTCCAATGTAGAATGAGAATGGTAATGAATGAAAAGCTCACAGTCTGGATGATGTTTGATACAGAAGTCCAGTTGGCTAGTATGATGTTGTCTCCTCCATCTATCATGCCCTGATATCCCTTTTGTGATAGTAATAGTAACAATAATAATGGTAATAATAATTTTCATTTTCTTTTTTGTATGATAATTTTGTGACACAAAAACTTATGAAGTTAATGCCACTATAATCTTATTCATAATTGTGTTGTATTAAAATAAACATTAATAATCTTAAAATATTTATAAAAAACTTGATTATATGTTTTGAAATAATGACTCGCCTCTTTGATGAGGTACACCTTGCATCCCACATACCCTCCCATCCTCACTATGGACCTCAGTGCTGCATTCATACCTGGTTTTGATTGTATTATCCTCTCCATTATCATCCTTGATTTGAATTTGTGCAGTGGTTGGACTTTGATTTTTTTATTTGAAAACTTTTATTTTTTTGCAAAGACAAGTAAGCCTTACATTTAAACTATGGGAAATTATCCTTATTTCCATTTCCACTTTTTATTTATTTATGATAATTTTAGAAATTTGAATGTTAGCATAACAGAACCATTAGTTCTGGTTTGAAATATTTATTTGCTTATATGAAAACTATCATAAGCACAATACATATTGGATTGCATATATAGAAGTTATCATAACCTTTATTTGCTTATATGGAGATAATAGAAACAAAAAATATTTATTTGTATATATGAGAATAGTATTAGAAACAGCACATACCTTGAGAATCTCCTCCGCTGGTGAAGACCCCAATAGATTCTCCTTCAAAACAATTCTTCTCTATCACTTTTCCTTCAGTTCCAACTGTCACACAAATACTCCCTGTCTTTTGCAACCGCTGTGACATCTTCTGGTTAAATTCTTTTTGGTCCATAGTTGTAGTTTCAGCTTGTTCTTATCAGAAGACACAGCTTTTACGTTTTGTGTTTTCAAGTTTTGGAGAAAGAAAATTATGCTTGAACTTTTAATAGTGGTGTTAATATTTTTTAAATGAAGTATAATTTTGACAATGGAAAATTCAGTTCTTATGCAATGTTATTTCACTTTCAGGATTTAACTACCAACATATAAACATGACCTTTCGAAAAGTGAAGGTTGAGGTTAAAGAATTCATATAACATTTAATTTATGTACTTTTCACTAAAATTAGTTTTTTCCAACATTTTTCTTGATTTTATAATCAATTTGGAGATATTTTGAATATTATTATTCCTCTGTCTTTGAAATCTTACTTATAAAAGATTATGTAATTTAATGCGGTATTTATAAAGCGCTTTTCCTTATAGACCAAAGCGCTTGCTACAAATTTAATGTAGCGAAAACACACTGTGGAACAGGTGCTAATTGTCGGCCCACGCGGGATTGAAACAGATAACTTTAGATAACAAGCTAATGCTCAACCATTGAGCTATAGGGGCCGACAACCTTTTTGCAAAATACATAAATGATATTGGAAAACACCTTAAAAAGATTCTATGCTTCCAATCTCAAAGTACTTCCATCAACCGGTTATCCATATTTTTAGAACTTTTACTGAAAAAAAATTTAGTTTATTAGACGAAATTTGGCTTTAAATTTAACCACACAAAAATCACTTAAGTTTTGGCTTAGTGATCATTTATAAACGGGTCATGCTGCTCAAATACTCGATAGGATATTTCAGCTATCTTATTATCAACTCAGAAATTTCATATTTTATATTATATAGCAACAATCTTCTGCTTCGAGGTAGAAGGGACGCCAACACTTGGAGTGTAAGTATAATGAAACATACAAAAACTTGTATAAATATAATAAAAACACAGTGTTTATATAGTTTTATTGAAACTAAGCTTTTCGATATGCTAAGGATGTCATCTTCAGGTAACTAAACAAGCTCGATAGCATTGTGGCAACAGTAAATATATATATTAATCACCTCTCAATCAAAAACTGCAATAAACCTTCAAATTTGAGGGATTCTGTCATGCTACTGATTTTCAGGAAAAAAACCATTAAATAGGTAGTGAAAGAGCTAAAAAGAATAACCAAGTAGGGCACATTTAAAGGCCGTAAAAAGATACGTCTAGCCAATGCAGACGCTAGGATTCGTTTCAATTGAACAAAATTACTGAAAAAATTGCGTTATGGTATATATAGATAAAATATAACAATTTTTTGAACTATTTTCAAATACAGTCGCTTTTAAGAACTTTCAATTCAGACTATTCCTTATTACGAGTTGAAATGCAATTAAACAGTATTTAACAGCAAATAAATCTTCGAGGTCTGTTTTTTGATTTCAAACTTTAAATAAAAGTCCTACAATAAAGGAAATCGTAAACCACTTAGTGAGTAAGTGTGTTAACAAAAAAAATAAAGTTCGATGCAAATTATTTTCACAAAAAGTATTGTAGATTCTTCTTAATAAGTCTCTGTTTTGTTAATACATTAGAAATATGCTAATAGAAGTTTATGAGTGAACTATCTCATCCATATGAATGAGATATGCACAAACCAACTGAAGCCCTCCAGTTTAGTTTCTCTTATAAAAATTAAAAAAAACTAAGATACTTTACATTATTCCCATCAATTTTTTCACTTTGATTTAAGCATAGAATCAATTCTACTTTCAAATTCTATGTTATGCATACGATTGAGTTCGTCCGTTGTGAAAATAAGATTTAAAAGCACAAGAAATTAGTATTCAAGTCAATTATTTGCTGAAGAAAAAACATCAAATAGCTCTCCTAAAGTCCTTTGGCTTCGCCATTTTCGTGTTTTTTACGCATTTGCGCAAAATTTATCGAAACATGAAAATATATCGAATAAATTTATCTTTACTATTGATATATATTTATCATGTAGGTATGTAGTTGATGGTTTTTTTTCAAAAAATATTGATGCCTTTAAACGCATTTTAGATTAAAAAGCAGATGGATTGAAGATAATGTAAATGGTTAAAATTTTTCGTTTTGTTCATTTTTGTATATAAATGAATAACTTTTTAACGTTTATCCACAAACCAAAAAAATTATTTTTCATAAATCTCACAGTTTTCCAGGTCCTTAATGGTGTTTTGCGATGGTGGTAAGTCAAGTTTTAAATCATTACAATTTCTTAGGCGCCTTCTGTTCATGATCGATGTTATCGTATAAATTAAAAATTGATTTTTAATTAATGCAATTATGAAATTTCTTAAATTATATAAACTTGTGTTTTTAATTCCTAATCGTCACCATGGAAAGGTTGCTTTTTAGCGCACTTTTTCTCGTCTGCTTCTCGACACTTTGGCAACCTACTGCTTGTAAATATTACATTGAACTTTTATCCAAACTCAATTTCATTATTTTTCAGTTATAATATTATTAAATTGATGTTATATTGAAAAACTTTTGAAGCATTATAACATTCTCTACACAGCAGCCTCAAGGTGTGAAGTGTTTCTGTTACCACAAGGAGATGAAGTTTGTAGGAACACCATAACAAATGGATTTTTGAGACTAAATGGAGTCAACGTTGTGGGAAATGGTCACTCGATCCTTAAAATGGGGATTTATTTTGTCGAACTTGACATCAAAAACTGCACCATCAAAGATTTGTACATTTTTGATACAGGCTTTTCTCCCTCCCACGAATTGAGACTTTATAAGTTTGTCTTGAAGCTTAATTTTAAATGAATGTATCCACCATGAATTAAATCAAACGTTTTTAAGCAAAACCTTTTTTTGAAGTTATCTGAAGGGGGTGAATGTAAGCGTGGTTGGTTTTACAGTCGGTGATGTGTGGAGTTATATGACTTGGAGGTTTGTTAACCTGTCTTGCATTTTAATATTCATAAACTTTCAACCGCAGCCGTAAAATCAGCAATTTCAAACTACTTTTAAACTGTCGACAAAATCTTTTTTCAAAAAATTCCACTAAAGCAACAAGTACTTTGCTTCAGTACAAATGACTTAGTAACAAATGACTTGGTCGTTAAGCACCGGAATTTAAGGTCCAAATTCCGGTTCAAACGGATGTTGGAATTCACATTTATATTTCACAAACGAAAAATTTAAACTTTTTTTCACAGTTTAGGGTTACGGGCGTTTAGTAACTTGGGGCTGTCTTTGAGGCCTTACATGGTCAACACTTTTTACATCAATAAAGGCAAGGCCCCGAACAATAAGATCTGGTCTCAGCATTTCAAATGCCACCCTAGAGTGGTGCATTTTTCTTTGCTAGGTGACATATTTTCAGCCAAAAGTTATTTTTTAGTTTAATAAATTAAAAAATTATTTTATTAATTACTTTTAAATAGAATTAATGAAATGGCTTTTTGAATTAAATTTATTACAAAATGGTTTGAGAAAGGTATTAAACAATTCAGATTCAAACAATTGTGAGACTTCGTTGAAAGAAAACAGCCTGTGATTTTGAAACTACAGAAATTCTTTGTTGTCTTCATAACTTTCAAAGGTTATTTGACCAAAACAATGAATCCTTTTTTAAAAATAAATGCTTTTGTCATTGAGTGATATGAGATTTATTTACCCAAAATAAAAATTCTTCACAAATATCTTTCGAATGTTATTTATATATTTTGAATATAATCGAATGTCACGGGCACATCTATTCGCGGTAAAAATGAAGCTGGTGTAAATACTGGGTTGCGTTTTGTGGCAGTATGTGAGAAGTAATACTTAAAAGACTTTAATTAAATGTAATCATATATCTGACATAATTGAAACAATATATTTTGACATCAAGAACCGCATAACAACAACAATGTGTCCATGATATTCATCGAATTAATATAATATTGAACGAAAAGTGTTAACTAATAAAGAGTCTTCAAAGAATCAAGGTAAGTTTTCAAATCAAAAACAAAATTATTTCTTTTTCAATAAACGCTGTCTTCCAGTTTCTCTGAAACTAATACCTTCAGCGTTGTTGATGCGATCTTTCTCCAAGTAGCCGAACGTCTTCATGGAAGTGTGGTTGGAGTGGTTGAAATTCTTACAAAAACAACAACTGATAAATATCTTGAAGCTTACTCTACACGTTAACAACTTCACGAACGTTTCTCGGAACAACCTGTTGAAGACTGTATATAGGATGGGGTTGATGGTGCTGGAAAAATAACCGAGCCACAAAAACACTTTGAAAACTGCAGGAGAGACTGTAGGAAATGTTGTTGCTTCATAGAAAATGAATGATTGGTTGGAGTTGTGGGAGGAGGGCATGGATGTAATAATGTTGGCGGTGAAGAAAGGTGCCCACAAAAGGCAAAACACTACGAACATCACGGTCAAAATAGTCACCGCCTTCTTCTCTGTTTTAACCGATTGAACTTTTTTTTCTTCTCGTTTTGTTCTCATCATTCCCGCCAATAAAAATGCCGCTCCGTGCTTTTTCACCAACGCCTGAAAACGTAGTTTGGGTTTTAAAGTCGACTCAACACACTTTCCTGTCGTTTCATTATTCACATTCTCTCGAGGTTGCTGAGAGTTTATTAACAGAGAAATATCTTTTTTTTGTGTGTTTTTTAAACCTTCAGAGGTTGTAATACTTCTTTTAGGCGATTTGTAATCCGATTTGGCGGATTTTTTATTTTTGCATGATTTTTGAAAAATTGTTGAAAAACTTTTCTCCATTTTGTTTCGTTTTTTGAAATTTGTATTGACCTTCTTAAAATTCTTCAACAAACTTTTGGAACAAAAATGACTAAAAACAGTCAAAGAGTTTTTCAATTTTGAATGTTGATGGCATACGATGGTGGGCTCTGAAAGACATTTAGTGTTTGAAAGTGCTTTCATTGAATCGAGAGATGAAGATGAAGAAGAAGGAGAAGAAGAAGAAGAAGAAGAAGAAGAAGATGAAGAAGAAGATGAAGAAGAAGAAGCAGAAGAAGAAGAAGATGATGCAGGTTTTGTGTGGAAAGGAAAAATAAAGGTGATGGTTTGAGTGGAAAGCGACGGGAGAATTTTTTTCAATGATGGAAAAGTTTCTGATCGATTAGGGAGAAGGTGGGAAAAAGAAGAAAAAGAGTTTTCCAACATTTTTATTTTCACTGAAGCTTTCTTGTGTGTTGTTCTTGACGGTTTTTTAATAGACAGTTTGTTCTTTTGAGACATTTCAGTTTTGCAACTAATTTCATTTGCTCCGTGGCAAACAATTTCATTTTGTGGTTGCGGGTGTTGGGGTTGTTGCGTTGAGGAGGCTGTAGTTGCCTTTAGTACTAATGCCTTTTCAAATGAGGCTTTTGTCTTTTGAATTGTCATTATTTTTTTATTTTCTCCATCTTTGTCATTCTTTCCTTCATTCTTACGCGATTTATTTTTTTCGTCGACATTTCCACGAAGGGGAGGTTGTTTTTTACCATTCTTTTTGAACTTATCTTTACTGGAAAACCTACTCAATCCGAGTTCGATAGATTGTTTGTAAAGAAGCTTAATGGTGAGAGAAAGCGACACGACCATACCAAACAGAGGCAGAAAAAACGCCACTAACGAACCATAAATCTTGAAATTATTATTTGAAATCACACACATCTCCCCGTCCATCACCTTAAAATCAATATATAAGCACTTAAACAAGAAATATCATGTCTTTGAAATCTGTTATACCTGGGTATGATCCATCCATCCGAGAATGAAAGGAGGTGATCCAATCAAAAGTGACGTGAACCACACCATGCCAAGTTTCAATGCTACGTGCCATCTGGGTGTTGTTGGATGGAAGGATTCGAGGTGGTTTGAGTTGGAGAGTGGTGTGGTTGGGGTGTAGAGTGGTGGGATTGGAGTTGGAGAGTAGTAAGATCCGTGTGTAGTTGAAATAGTGTTTTTTGATAATACTGGTATAATTGGAGAGGTGTTGTTGATGTTTAAAGGAAAGGTCGGTTGAAGATTTATGTTTTTAACGATTTTTTAAGCTTCATTTAATCCGGTTATATTTCAGAAAAACTCAACATTTTTTAAAATTTTTGAACTAAAATTTCACTTTAAATTGACTTAGAATGTTCCAAAAGTTTTGGAGCAAAAGGTTTTTGCTGACAAGAAAGTTCACCACCAAATGACATTCTTGTCCTCGCGACAACCGGATAAGTTTTGATATGGATTCTTTTGATAATACATTTGGTTTAATTTTTAAAAAAATACGAGAAAATCTTTGATGGGTGAGATGAATGCTGTGAAATTTAAAATCATTTTATTTAACGTTAATTTATATTAACTCATGGAACTTCTAAATATTTTATCGAGGTCAAATCTAGAGAGAGCTGATAAATAAATACAAGTTTTGAAACTCACTGCAACAAAGTTTCACTATAAACAGAGATTAATACTTAGATGCAAATTTTCATTCGTACCTGCCATTTCCTCACAATAAGACCCGGATCATAAAATCATCAAAACAATAATAAGAATAATAAAAACCATAATAAATTTCAACATGAATTCCACTTTCGACACACTTCAAGATACAACAATGAAATAAAAAATAAATGAGAAAAGGAAGAATAAAAAAAACATATACATATAAATCCTGGAAAATGCAATAACTTGAAAATAATTGAAAACAAACAATAAAAATACAATTGAACATGCTACAAAAAAAAACTGGAAAACAAACAATAAAAATACAATTGAACATGCTACAAAAAAAAACTGGAAAACAAACAATAAAAATAAGATGTCTTTAACCACATATGAAATATGGAAATCATTTGGAGATAAAAATTAATTGAAACGGAATCTCAAAACAAAAAAAATCAATACAGGAAAAATTTTTCAACAAAAACTATTGGTTATCAAATGTTTTTATTCAAAAGTGAAAGACTTTTCCTTTACATTGTGTCATTAAAATCAAATGATTCTTTAAATTTTTATTCTTATAATTTAATTCTTATAAATTATTATAATTCTTATAAATTATTATAATTCTTATAAATTATTATTATTATACCTTGTCATAAAATTATAGAATATTTTAAATTTTTGAAACGCTGAATTTAAACAAACAAACAAAAAAATAACGACTATTATTATAGTGGCATAAACTGTTTAAGTCTTCAAGACCACTAAATTCAAAGCTAAATTAAATTTTTATCAGTTTCATTTATTGTTATCATTTTAGAAATATTATTCATTCATTTTTAAAATTATTTTTCGTTTATTATTTTTTTTGTTTATATGCAAGTTTATCTAGCGTGTAACACAATCAACACTTGAACCAAAGAATATTCAGAAACGTAAAATGAAAAAAAAAAAGAACAACAATAATAATAATGGATAAAAATGGTTGAAGCAACAATAATAATAATGGATAAAAATGGTTGAAGCAACAATAATAATAATGGATAAAAATGGTTGAAGCAACAATAATAATAATGGATAAAAATGGTAGTAGTAAATATAACAACGAAAATGATAAAGAAAAAATAAGAACTTTAGCAACAATAATAATAACAATAATTAAACTTTAAAAACCTCAATTGAGGATTCATAAATTTATTTAAAAGAAAAGCTATAATTTTCGATAAGTATAGCCTTATCATAAAAAATTAGCATGAAGTGACTATTGTTTATGGGATTGGATGTTTTGGAAGTATAATTGCTAAACAAAACATTCATAAGATGTCTCTGAAAAGTTAAAATAATAATAAAAGAAATAGTAGTAGTGCTAATATAAATCATAATAAAACAAAGAAAAATTGAAAAAAGAAAAACTGTGACTAAGACAATAATAATAATAATAATAATAATAATAATAATAATAATAATAATAATAATAATAATAATAATAATAATAATAATAATAATAATAATAATAATAATAATAATAATAATAATAATAATAATAATAATAATAATAATAATAATAATAATAATAATAATAATAATAATAATAATAATAATAATAATAATAATAATAATAATAATAATAATAATAATAATAATAATAATAATAATAATAATAATAATAATAATAATATAAACGATAATAATAATAACAATAATGTTTATACAGATAACTAACTTGAAAATAAGCAAGTAAACTTTAACAAATAATGAAATATAAGAAAGAAATAAACGCGGAAATATTTATCTTTGAAAAATAAATAAAAAAACTCATGTGGATCATCAAGTCTCAAAAACATTAAAAAACAAAAAATTTTATCCATTCATTTCTACTTCTTCCAGTAGTAAAATAAACTTTACGGAGCTTAAAAATAACTAAAATCAACAAGTATAAACAACTAAAACGTTATTCAAAAAGCTTTAGTTTTAATCTATTCTTATAGTTGCCTCTTAAACACCTGGAATAACTCAAAGGGTTTTGCGGCTTTTAGGCTTTTAGGCTTTGAAATCCCTTTTCAGCCAGATGATTCAATGCTTTTAATTTGAAGGGTCTAAAATGTGACCTTTAAAACACGAATTAAAGCATTTTTTGATGTTTTTCATTTCAATAAACTTGAAAGTTTTTCTGAAAATTGAATTTTTTTGTAATCTATATGTAAAACAAAGATTTTTAAATAGAAAAATTTGAATAGAGCAAAACTCCCTAAATTTATGAGGTACTAGTTATATTTCCAATCAAATCTTTATTGAATCGACTGGGCTACAAACTTATAAGCAAAATAAAATCTAAGCCCTCTTGAGAAAACCCTAAATGAGCACAAGTTTGCATCATGCACTGAGAAGTTAAAAAGAGAACCGCTTGATTTTAAAGTTAGTTAAAAACAACAACAACAACGACAGTATTTAGGCTTCAAGAACCACCTCTACGCGATGTTAGTCTCAACAAAAATTTTCTGGCAACAACGTGATACCACCGAAATACTATGAGATACCAACAACAACAAAAGCAACAAGAGCACAGCAACAAAAAAAGTGAGAAGGTTTAAGTTGTGCGCTACCTAAAAACTTCATTTAGCAATGTAGCTTTCTCTTTTTTAACAAAGCTACAACAGATGGAGTTATGGTGGTTCTGAGAACCAAAAAGTTTCGGTGTAACAAAAATTTTATGGGTCTACCTTCAAATTTGTCCTAATTATCAAAGGTATTTAGTAGCCAACTTATAGAAGGGAAATAACATTGAGAATTATGATCCAAATCTTTGAGAACTAATGAAAAAATATTTTCAAAGCTTTTTAATTAAAAAAAGGGCAAAAAAAACTTTTGAAAAATTGTTCAAACTCTGATGTAAATGTCTAAAAACTTACATAGAATGTTTGAAAGCAGATAGAAAAGCTTTAAATCGAATAAAAAAACTGAAAACACACATCGAATAAAAAACTGAAAACACACATCAAAACCACTAACCCTGTACATTATCTCAAATGCCGCTCATGTCAACAGGCCTGATTACGAAATATTGCGCTACAAAAATTAATTCAGTTTGCATCCACTAAACATCGCAATGTAATTAAGTTGGTTATTTTCAAGCAGTTTTCAGTTTTTTAAAAATTTTATAAATACTATTATGCGACGTGTAGAAAATTATTTTTTTATATTGATAAAAATTCTGCCACAACTCGATTTTATCTCCATGAACTAACACCATTGCTTCAATACAAACCAGGATATCCAGACACACTTTTGCTCCTCTATTTTCCACACTACACAAGTTACACCTCACTTTAACCCTTACAAACACGCCCTTTCACCCTCTCTGCAAAACTATACCTTTCCTCTTTATAAACCACACCATTTGCCACAGCCTACTTCTCACCATCCCTCACTCACAACAACCCCCATTTTTAACACACCATGCCGCAATTGTCTCCACCCAGCACACCCTTTTCTTCCCCTCTTTTTACCATTAAGAAACACCCTATCACCCACCACACCACCTTCTTCTCCATCCCCCCTTCCACACCTCTCCTCCACACCCTTCTCACACACCTGGTCTGCTGTATAGTTTTGAGAGGGTACTTGATTGAGTGGTACCTTTCTAAAGATATGATGCTCATATGCAAGATGGAGGAAGTACACATCATTACGTCACTCGTCTGTTTTATTATTTTTTATTCATTTTTGCTGTTTATATGATTTTTATTGTTCAGTGCTTTTTATTGTTATTTTTATCTGCAATTTTAATGGTATTGCTTTTTTGCAACTACTTTTTTTAAAATTTGCATTGTTAAAAAATTTATTTTTCTTTTTTATCAGTAAATTTGTTATTTAAATGCTAACCAAGAAATAATATTTTTTTTGAACAAATTCAACTTAAATGTACTATTTGTATTATAGTAACTAAAATCCAGCTATATTTATGTCATAATAAAACTCATATTTACTCACCAAATGTCTGTTATATGATGCTTTTATTTTGTAGTGTAGATATATTTATACACCAAAGAGGCATTTGGCTATTACATTATGTAATATAATTTTATACATTCTAGGACAAAACATTTGTTTAAATAGAGCTTTTTCAAACGATTTATAAACTGACTAAACTAAACTTTTTGACATCCCCATCAGCTGTCCAATTTATAATATAACACAAAGACATATATTATAAATAATATAAGTTATATCGTAAATGTCGTATTATAGTATTAAAGTAGCGTCAAACTTAAAAGTTTTAGGTCCACTAGTATGAAATAAAACATGGAAATATAAATGAAAAAACTTCAGTTTTCATCAAAAAAATTTCATTAAAACCTCTCACAAGAAGGAAGCTTTGTAATATAAGACCTCTCACAGCCCTCGCTTCGTAATTCTAAGGTACATCCCGTCCATTAAAAATTCAGTAATTACTCATCAATCTTTATTACTCTCTGGTCCTTTCTATCAATTCATTTGTTTTGCACAAGGATAATTAAATTTTCATGGAAAAACAAAAACACACCATTTTATTGATTTTTTTTGAATAATTTTTGATTATTTTTTTAATAATGAAATAAATATCGTATGTTATAATGATATTCACCTATAATTTGTATTTGTTTATATGCTTGGATGCGCCTTCATAAAACAAACTAGATGACTATAACGCTTATGGACCCAATAATTTTTAGTTAACTTTTTTCTCGCATAATTCTTTTATATTAAAGTGTTTTGTATTTTTTTCTAATTTTAACATTGAATTTTGGATAGAATTTTTCTTAAGAGTAGCTTTCTCAGAAATGTGTAATATTATGATTATTTTTGAAACTTAACTTAAAAACATGTGTGGGTTTTTAAAAGCATTTATTAATCAAAAACTTCAATAATTTCAATCTCCATCATTATTCATGTTATAATGTTATTTATTATCTTTCTACAAAGATGTTTAAAACAGCATAAACACACCCGTTTAACTGAGTCATCACACCAATAAAGTCGTGGAAAAACTCCGAAAGTCTTAAAACAAAGATTAAATAAAAATTTCACTCAACAAATAAATAAAATAAAAAAAAGAAATATAAACTGATCGACAAAAGACCTCAAATACATCCGCTCAATCATGCTTGCTTTGAAGACAAAATTATATTTCTAATCTATGAAGCATTCATCTTTCTGAAGCCCCCTTCTTTGATTTTTTATCTCATTCTATCCCTTTTTTAACTTGGATTAATTTTTAAATTTAAAGTTTTTTGAATAGATAACGTTAGAAATATGTTTATTTTTTACTGATATTTTTTGGAGACGTATTTATCAAATGTTTAAAGAATGACAAAGCACGTTTTCAAAACATGATTAATTTTGTTATAGAGAGTTCCGTAATAATAAAATACATTTTAAATTTAAAGTTAGTTTTGTTCTTAGACAAACAAAACTATTAGCACTCTTTCAGGCTTTGTACGTGCTGCTTTTTACTGCCTATGATGTCTTAATATCAATTCTCTATAGTGGTATTGATGTCATACTTATAAAAAAGGCAAAAATCGTTAATTTTTTTGAAGTTTTAACCTGCCACAGATTGCAAAAAACCAGTCCAAAAGGCCACCGATCTGCGAGAATTAGTTTAAAAGTTAATTTAATTAAATTCAGATTCATTTCGATTTAATTAAAATTTTTTCGTGAATAATTGTGCGCTTCGGAACTGGGCTTTCGACGCAAAAATTTAACAAAAGTTTATCATTTTTTTGGGAGTATATTGACATAAAAAAAATATAAATTCAAAATGGCGTCTCAAATTCAATATGTGCAATCCCGAAAGGTTAAAATTTATTAAATAAATAAAGAGCATGCTACTATTGAAAATAATAACAAGAATGTGGAAAAAATTAATTGATGATTGTCAATGAATATTTCAATAGGACGGGCGACGAAAGTTTGGCGATAGAATATAATTGTGTTAAAATAATGACTTGTGCATTTGAAATGAACAGAACAAACTCTCCATGTGAGTTTCACTTTAAAAAAACGGGAAATGATAAAAAAAACAAGCCTTTCAGAAGGGCTGTTAGTTGTATATTTGCCCACTCTCAATACAAATTGAGGGCACACTTTCAAACAAAATTTTGATTCTAAATAAGAAAAAGTGATAAAAGAAGAATAAAATTAAAAGAGAAAAGGTTTGGAATGGGACATGAGCGTTTGTATAGTAGGCAATTTTAAAAGTTCAAGATTCGAAGATGTGGTAGAAATTTATAATGCCTTATTCTAAATCTACTTTTTCATTTAGTATAAAATTTAAATCTATTAATTCACCGATAAATCCACCAACAACCCACAATGCGAACACCCTCACCATGCATGCATCCCCCACTATGCATGCACCCCCACCATCCATGCACCCCACCATCCATGCATCTCCCCCCATTCATGCACCACCCACCAAGGATATGTTGTATGATGCAGCACGGCATGACGAAGACGCAGACGAAGAGATCTGCCATGGCGAGAGAGACGAGGTAGGATGAGGCAGCGTTTCTCAGCCTCTTCTCCACCCTACGGTTGTTTGTGTCGTTGATGGCAGACACGTTGATGCATATTTAATGACTTTTTAATTGATTTTATGCCTAAAAAACTTGGAAAATTTATTGACAAAAAGCACAGATATTTTGAGACGTTTGAGTTTGGAGTCTTAATTAAATTTTCAAGGCTTGCATGATTCAACAAATTACATTCTGGAATTTTATAATATGAACGACGCAAAAAGTTAATCTGAAAATTTCGAAAAATCTTTAGTAGATCAACCCAAAAACAACTTGAAAACAAGTTCAAAATTTTGAAACAGGACAAATTGTCTTAGAAGTATCTTCAAAGTACTCCACATACGGGAACCAATCTTTTATTTGGAACCGTTTTGAAGCTTTCAAAAAGAAATAAGAATAGCTTTTCAAGAGAGTTTATCTCAGGTGTGAGAAAGTAAATGAACCAAAATTGTGCGTTTTTTAAAAAATCAGCAAACAAATATGATTTTAAAAATTGAATAAACTGAAACTTTTTTTGGTGAAAATTAATCGATAAAAATGGAAAAATCCTTTTATCACTTGAAGATAAGATTATAACTTACGCAATAGCTACACAGACCAGTGAGTTGCCTAGTGTTCCCCCCACAACCAACACGAACAACGCCAAGTACCACAACTGATTGGAACTGCCATACCAAAGTTCTTCATTTTTTTCTGTGATTATTCCCTTGCTCACAAAATCTTTCAATGTGACGGTGTTGTTTTGTGAGTTGGACAGTTTTAAATAGCCCAGAGTTACTAATGTTGAGTTCAATTCCTTCATTTTTCTTCATTAGGGGCTTGTCGCTGTGCTTTCTTCATCATTCCCACAAGAAAATTTTTGAAATAGTTTTTTTATCATTTTTTTTTACGTTTTTTGTACAAGCTTTTATCTCAATGAAACAATTAGTTTTTTAATTTAATATCAGGTTTCAATCGTTTAGTTGGAAGTGTATTCAAGTACACGCTTGGAATATTTTTTGCCATTAAAAAACATTTCCATAGGGAGATAGTCTTCTTCTCTTTTATACAGTCATGCTGTATATATATTAGACATACACATCCAAACTAAATGCTAGTTATTACCGTTGTTTGCCTTATTTAACTAACTTTTTAATACAAAAATTCTTTTTTTGTATTTTGATAATTTTTTTATTTTTTGTTGATTTTATTTAAAGTTCAATTTTAAAGTACAGATATTATTAAATGCAACTCTATAATCATTTTTTGGGAAAGGTTTTTTCTATAACGAGTTTTTTCATAATTTTCAATTACATTAAAAAATGAATGCCTGGTAGTTACAATTCGTCAAAATTTGCAGAGTGTTACTTTTTAGATGAGGCTAATTTAAATTGACATGATATATGGAAAGAATATAGAGCTCAGAATGATTTCTATTATAATATTGTATATTAATGGAATGTTTCATATTTGCAGATTAAATTTTATTCATGTCTCCATAAAAAAGTTTTTTCAGAAATTAATTTACTATAACGTCATCTTACTTAGATTTATTCCAACTAAATCAAAAAAATTATTACTTTCAAACAGAAAATGCTTTTACGCATAAAAGCGCTACAAAAATTTTTTAAACATCTTAAAACCTTTTTTAAAACTAATCTTGCTCAGACATCTCTAAGTAACTATAATTGAATCAAGAAAATTAAAAAACCGGAAGTAGTAAAATGCCTTAGAAGACGAGTTTTGTATCCGACACGAATCTAGATCCTCTTTTAAACCTTTCTGTTAAAAACAAGCATTGACGTGCAGGAATTTTTCAAATTATTTAAGTTAAAATTAAATTTTTATCTATTTCTAGATATTCTAATATCTAATTCATTTGTTGCGTGGGAAATTGTAATAATTATTTCAACGCATTTTCCGAGTTATTTTTTAATTAAATTTAAATTTAAATAATTTAATTAAAAAATAAATGACAAGTGAGTTTATTTCACCGTACAGTTAATCAATCAACATACAACTCATCCACATCATTCCAAATTTTCAACTTTTTAATCCATTTAAAATTAAAAAAACTAAATAGGTTTTATAATGATCAGAGAAGCAATAAAAATGTAACTAAAAAGACATTAGTAAAAGTATGTGTAGAAGTTATCAACATAGTGTGCTTGAAGGATCGTTCTAAAAGCCACAAAACTTAATTATGACAATAAAAAAATAATATGTATTTTTCTCAGTATTTTTTTAGCAGAAAGACATCATTATGGAGTACGTTAGTAGTGGTGAGTATGAGAGTGAGTTATTGAGGTATGTCGTGTTTAAGTTGCATTCGACGAACGAACATGTTCAAAAGCAGAACAAATGATAGAAAAAAAATACAACCCAACGCGTGAGACGAATTTCAAGATTTCATAAGAATATAACAGAGAAAATAAACTAGAGTAATATGAATGTATGATTTGGGTTGGATTACTGAATGCTCGAATGAACCCCAAGGAGTTTTTTGCTATTATTAGCAACTTCTACAATATTATTAACAATTTATACATTATTAAAGAAGTTGCGTTCAGGGATCAGTGAGGAGAATTCAATCATCTCTTTTTCTTCATGTTCTTCAACACCCAGTCGATACCCTCCTGTCGTGTGCACGTGTGCACGTGTGTGTGTGTGTGTGTGTGTGTGTGTGTGTGTGTGTGTGTGTGTGTGTGTGTGTGTGTGTGTGTGTGTGTGTGTGTGTGTGTGTGTGTGTGTGTGTGTTTTTGTGTGTGTTCAAGTGTGTCATTAAAAGTGTTGGATGCGCATCAGCCATCCATTTGTGCAGTAACCCCGATAAAAACTGAACCATACTTACCACACTTAAATCTCCGTTTCAATAAACACAAACCACAACAAACCTCGATTAATAAGGCAACAAACACTTCAAAAAGGTTTCCATACATTCTCATTTGAACCTCAGACCTTGTGTAATATCGCATACGAATGGTTGCAATTGCAACATAAAAATAATTTTCTTCATAATTTATAATTTACCGCTCAATTTCAAATTGAGCTGAATTTAATTATACTGTCAAAAGGTTCACCAATAAATTAGCCTGTATTCATGGCTGGCAAGGTTCAATTGTTGAATCTCATAACTTTTATACTTCTTCGATTTCTTTCGCCGATACATAGAACAAAATTTTTTTATTAATTATTCTCTAAAAATATAGAAAAAGCCACGAAACCTTGATTCCTTCGGAAGTGGCTGCCGAGCAGGCCTGGATCTGCCAAGATCTCTCTCTGATCTGCGCCAGTCCCAATCCCTCAGCTATTTCACTCGCCCTCGCTGCATTCACCAGGTCCTGCTTATTGGCAAACACGAGCACTGGCACTCCCGTCAGCTTTTCTTCCTCCAACAACTCACTCAACTCCTGTGTGAAAAAACGATTAAAAGTTGAAAATTTAATTTAGTACTACAAGATTGATGTTTTATCGCTCTGTTTGTGGCGTCATGTGTCTTAAAATTTCGCCAGCAGTCGCCTCATTACATCATTTAATTGCTAACTTTTTGAACTTGCGGAAACTTTCAAATTATGTAAAAGTAAAAATAATGAAGAGTGGTGTTCATGGGAGGGTGCATGAAGGAAGTTAATAAAAGTAAATGGATGGTGCAGCCAACAAACTGCGCATCGTTGCACGCTACTGTGTCCACTTTTATCGCCTGTAAGTCCAAAATTTATTCCTTTTTGTCACTCCAGTCTTGATGCATCTAACTTGCAATAGCATCACAGTTTAATGCCAATAAATACTTTAATTCCATCGCAATCACCCACCTTAATCGCAACAATCTCTCATAAGAAGTATCTAGAAACCAGGGCCATTTAAAATGTTTGAAACTATATTGAGTTGTAAGTGTTAATTAGTGAAAGGTATGTTATAAATGTTCACAATATACAAGAGTTGATCCACATATTGCAAAAAAATCATTATTTTCTTATCTATCTGCCTAGATTTGCTGCGTGTTTAATTGTTTATTATAGTTTCATTTCATACTAGTTTTTTTTTGTTACAATTTTTTTTTGTTCATTTTATCTTTTTTGTTTTTTTCAGTTAAATATTTTTGCTCAACTATGTTTTTGTTATCATTTTGTCCACTAATTCATGACCCTACTTCCGTTTTGCTTCTCAAGATTTTTTCCTTCATAACGAGTATCATTAAAAATGTAACATTTCTAAAATATACACTGGCAACTTTATAGTATAGTTAGAACTTTTCATGACCAAAACTCGTCTTTGAAACATTTTCCAAAATATAGTTTTAAACACGAAAAAATAATATAATTTATTCAAAAATTGAAAAAAAAATTACCGTTCCAGTTTCTTCAAATCTTTTAACATCTGCGCTATCGATTACATATATCTGCAAGCGAAAAAAACGAAAAATAAATCTGAAGAAGATTAAAGATGACACTATAATATAGATGTTAGGCGAAAAATGTATGAAATTTTACGCTACATGAAATATGTAAATCATCGAAAATTTTTAAAAAATGAATTCAAACGCACAAGGACATCTGTATTGTTGAAATAGTTTTTCCAATACGGTCTTATTCTTCTCTGTCCTCCAATGTCCCAAACGTTCAATTTGAAGCCCGAACTTTGTACTGATTTTATGTTGAAGCCCTTCGAATATTCATTATATTTTATATTTATTTCAAGTTCAAAAATTTTTAATATATAGAAAATAATTTTTTGAAAAAATCAAAAAACAAAGAATAAAAATGCGTGCATTGTCAATGAGTGGCGTTAAAGAATCATGTAGATAAATAAAAAAGATAATTGATGATACCATCGATAACCTCACTACATGCTTAAAAAAAAGAAAACCGGCGATAAAATTATTTAATAAATTGAAACTTTACTTGAGTGGGGGTGATTTGATCTATTTCCTCACTGGCCAGCTGCTTCAGTATGGTAGTTTTGCCAGCATTGTCCAAACCCAACAACAAGATCCTCACTTCTTTGTCTGGTCCTGACTTTAATTTTCTCAACATCGACAACAACCCCTGTGTGTGGGTTTATAGACGTTTAATTGTTTTGTTGGTTTGGTGGCTAGATGAGGCTATGTGGAAAATAAAGAGAAAGATTTTTGCGATTTTTTTTATTATTTCATGTGTTAATAAAAATGGAAAACGTTCTGATTTTCATTTTTCAAATTTAAAATTAGAGCAAAATTTTCCATAAATTAAGTTTTGGAATTATGCTGGAAAACTCAAAATTATACCATTTTCTTTCTCCAAATGTTGACAAAATAAAATTTTTATCTTCAAAATCTAATTTAGCAAAATTTCAACAAAAAAATTTATTTAATTAACATAAGTTACGTTGCTACGGGTTTCGGAAACCAAAAAGCCATAAACGAAAAAAAAAATTTTGAGTTTTTTTTAAACTTTCAAAAACAATTGAGTAAATTTTTTTTAGTTTTTTCAAATAGAATATTTTGAACAAAATTTACTTTTCATCTATGCGGATTTTGAGACAACTTACTACACACGTAGGGTTTTTTCAAATATATATAAGATTGAGTATGTGGGATTTTTAAATTTAATATATTTTAATATGAACAAAAGGAAAGTAATAATTTTAATTTTGATTGTTTTTTTGTTATGGAATTTTCTAACTCTATTCCTTTTTTGGTCAAAAACATCTACAACACCTAAGGTAAATAAATTAACTTTCAAAACTAAAAATTAACCATATTTTATCGAATATAAAATCTTTTTTTCTAGGGGCTTCCTAATGATTTGGATAGTTTGAATGAATTGGTAGAAAATCTGAGAGAAAAAGCACAGAAACAACAAATTCTGCAAGACCACTTACTCAAACTTTTCAACCTGACATACAAAGCAAAAGTCATTTTTAAAGGTAACTCAGTAGAGAATTTATATTTCAAATATCTCAAATATATACTATGAAGCTTACTATCCTTCATTTCCCAACTTTATAGTGGTTTAAATGTCTGTTTATGCTTCACTTTTATTTATCAGTTACTTATTCACATTCCAATCACTAAAACTATTTATATTTTGTCCCTAATATTTCAAATTCATACTTGTATTAAAATTTATTTCATTCTCTGTGTTCAGCTTCATCGTCATAACCTCATACATCATACCATTCTCAAAAATAATTAATCTCAAAATCATAATTGTCCAGTGAAAATTAATTGAGCTCTTTCTAATAATTAATACTAAGAACATCTTTTATTACATAAGAAAATTTTTGTCAACCTTATCATTTTACTTCTGATAACCTTTGTTTGACTTCAAGATAGTTTTGATCACTTTTTTGTATCTTTGTTTTTCTCACAAGAAAGTTATATGCTAATTCTTGCACTAATAAATTAAATACAACTTTGTAAAAATGTTCCAAATAAGAAACACTATTTCAAACTAACCTATGATACCAAGCTTCTATAGGGTAAACTCATTTAAAAAGTGCTTTATCTATATTACTCCTTAAATGGATAGAGTGATTGATAGATAGATAGCTAGATAGATAGATAGACAGGTTTCAAATCATGTGTCAATTATGGATGGCTAGATTCACAAACAACAAGTAAGTTGATATAACATTACCATAAAGGGATGAGCATCTCAAAGTAAACTTCCTAATATCTTAGTAAGCATCTGTCGGTGTTTTGTATATCATTGTTATGGTCATTATTCTTATTGAAATTCCAAAACACAATTTAATTATTTTAAAATCCTTGAATATTCTTTTCACATTGTTTATCTTGCATTAATTTCAGCTAGTTTTGAATAAATATTGAAAATATACTATTTTCATTAATTATTTAAACTTTTTTATTTTTTATTGTAATTCTTATTACTTTCACCATTATTGAGTATAATTATAATTTTCACATGGGTTAATACATTGTGAAACTTAAAAATGTCTAACTGACTCATTCATATTTGACTTACTGCTTACTCATCATTACTTATAACCTTACTATAATCATAATCTTATTGTATCCACTGCCATTTTATCTGCTGCAGAACCTCTACCTAGGACAGTAGTGCTAGTTTTATGCTGCAACCGGCCTTACGTTAAACAAATAATTCAAAAAGTTTTAAGGTTAGAAGTTTGCTTTTAAAATATATTGTGAGTTTGTATTTTAAAGTCATTAAATTTGATTGTCGTTAAAAAATTGGTTTTTTTAAATGAAATGTAAATAATTTTACTAAGTTTTTTTTTCAAGCTTTTTTATAGAATTTTGTTTTGAAAATTTAGTTGAGTTCAATATATTTAAAAATATATACAAATCGAAGACTGCCTGAATCGATATGTTTAAAACTTTTCTCACTTCATTAAATAATGTTTTGCGTTCATCTTTCTTTTTGCTTCATCTATATTAATTATCCTACAACAAAATCTATTATTATCCAAACTTGATGTTTACTTGCAACAATTTATTTTAGTTGTCAACAATGTTGTCAACAGATTTTCAAAGTCATGTTTCATTAGCTGTTAATGTCTATCTTTTTGATTGAAGTTTGAAAAAATTCCAAAATAATAAAATTTATTGCAAACGTATTATTCTAGCCGAAAATTATTGTCATTTTTACACAATTGAATGTATGTATAGTAAAATTTGATAATTTTTATTATCGTCTTTATACTGGTTATTGACGTTAACTGTATCCAACTTAGCGTTTGTGTTAAAAGCTGCTTTTCTGTTATACCTTGGTTTTCTGGTATCTTATTTGGTTGGTGGAAAGAGGGGATTTTAGTTGACAGTAACAAGAAGAATCGTCAAAGTTTTGAACTGGGGTACCTGAGTTCGTATTTTAGATTTTGAAGTTAGCTCAAGTCGGCCGTCTTATGAAAATTCTGTCTATACTCTTATAACATAATTTAAACGTTAAAATTGAAGTGTTACTAAAAATCTAGGCAGACTACTGCGTTCTTCGGTTAATGGGGCACGTAGTGAAGTTTAATATTTTGAAGATGTTTATGTTAATTAAAATTAAGCTGCTCACGTCAACTCTAATTAGACCGATGTTCCTTCTGGACGGTGGCATTTTAAAATGGCATAAAAGTTCTGATAATTTTTCAAGTTATTTTCAATGTTTGCATTGTTATTGTATTTCCTAATTCAAAATATTTTAAAGATGTTCTATTTTTTTTTAATTAAAATTCTTAAAAAATTTTCATTTTTTTTGTCACCCAATCGAATTTTTTCCGAGTGCATTTTTTACATATTGCTTGAAATTTTGAAAATATTTCAAATTTACTTTTCGTAAGTCAAGCTTCTTGCGAACCGAAGCTTGGTGTACTCTGCTAATTTAGTTAATCACAATTGATATTTTAAATCTTAAAAAATCATTAAATACTATCATACGTTTGAATATTTATTTATGTATACATATTATCTTATCTAGTGTGGATAGCTTAAATCAATAAGTGTTCATAAAATGAAATAAAGACGAAGATTTATTACAATTGAAACACCATTTGAACATAAAATGTAACGATTTTTAACTTTTATGATGACCTGTCACTTCTTGCATCTCTTGATTTCAATTACTTACAAATTTTAACTTTAAAGTAAAGCTAACATACTATTAATCATATTTAATGATATCAAATGGAAATAAATACTGTGTTTGTTGACCTTCCAAATGTGAATAGTTCTATCCATTCAAACATGCAAGCACCATTTTTAAGCAAGAACTAATTATATCGAAGATTTTAATAAATTTAATAAGACTTATTAAAAATGTTTTGACAATTTTTGTCACGCTAATCTTTAATTGAAATACTAAAGCACTACTACTTCAAAATCTCACGCTGATTACTGAGTAAACGATTGCTAAAAGGATAGATACATGAAATTATTTGTTCAACGTCTTATAATAGGACTTTAAGAAATATTCTTATTTCTATCAATTATTCTTATGATTATTCTAGCTTTAAATTTTCATCGATGTTCTTATACTTATCATTACTAGTGTCATTATTAGTATTCCCTAAACAAACTTTTCCATAAATTCTGCTTTAAATGATTATTTGAATAGTCTCAAAGGTATTAATAAAGCTCTGGTGTTCACCTTCGTGATGACATCACTATGCCGTCATTCCTGCTGTAATTTACAATTCAAGCTATATAACAATCATTGTTATGTCTGTGATATAACAATATCAACTTTTCATAATAATAATAATTAAAAATAATAATGAAGTATAAAATTTTTTATGATATCCAACCCAATCGATTTCTAAGACCTCAAGAGCAATGATCGCAATAACAGAATCCAAATAATCCTAGTGTAAAAAACTAAATATTTGAAAAAAAGAGCCATAATGCTTACCCGCTTTTATATCTCCAATATACCATTACTCAGGCCACTGCAACCACCCAAACCACCAACTAAGCTATCTCATCAAACCGCCACTCTACCCCACCTATCATTTCACCCCATATAAACAACTATTTCAAGTCATATAGCTTCATTCAATATCTATTCTTCTCTCAACTGTTTTTGCACCACCTCATTCATTCACCATACCCACCACACCAACCAACTCACCCTACCCACCCACCACACCAGCTCAAGACCAAAAGACAACTTTCCTGTGTTGGTGTCTCAAGACTGCATTCATAGGGAAACGAAAGAAGCCATCGATGCTTTTGCAGACAAAATCACATACATTCAAGTCTGTGTGTTTTTTAATTTATTTCTATATGTACGCTTTATCTTCTATCATATAATGGTTTTTTCGAGCCAAAGTAAATAAAAAAAATTTAAATCATATTTATATCTACTCATATTATTGTATTGCATTATTAAAGTATAGCTTTAATTTCATTTTAATCAGATGGATATTTTTGTTTGAGGTTCATGATATTGTTGTATCCTTTGTTATCTTTTATTTTTTTTTATAGAAATCAACGGTCTGTTAGATTATAATCGTTGAAATTTAATATAATCATAATCTTCAACCACTGAAACCTTGGCTCTATAATACATGATTTTTTCATCTAATATTTCTATTCAATCTAACCACTTTGCTGCAGCAACCCAACCAGACGGATTTTGTGCTGCCTCACCGCAGCAGACACATGCAGGGATACTACAGGATTTCCCGCCATTACAAGTTCGCACTCAACCACGCCTTCAACGTCCTGCAATACGATGCCGCTATCATTGTCGAAGGTTGGAAGGGTGGTGTTTACTTGTTGAATGGAAAGTTTATTTTGGTTGAGGGAGCTGCTCAGGATGTTGTTGATGTGTCAGTCGATCATACGTTTCAGCTGCTTTCTTTTGAGCTATAATAATGTACATTATTGTTTTTTTTATTACCCATACATATATCTGTAGCACATATTAAGCTTATCTTCTCTAGCATTCCATTAATTTTTCCACAACATAACAACAACACCACAGATGATTTGGATATATCTCCAGACTTTTTTGAATATTTCTCTTCCACTCTTCCACTCCTCATGAAAGATCCAACTTTATGGTGTGTATCAGCGTGGAATGACAACGGCAAAGAGAATTTCATCGACCCTGTCAATGGACCTTGTAAGTTACTAGCGTTTGTGTCAGTTTGTTTTAGCTTATGGTTCTAGTTTTGTTTTGTTTTGTGTATCAGTTTATTTTATATGTATTTGTTTTATATCGTTTATTTTTTGGGCCAGTATTGGTTTTTAATTTTCTTTAAAAAAATTGTAGTAGATTATCTTGCTCTAGGTGGCTCAGTAGCTTGGGTAGACAGCAGTTGGCTAATGAATCTGTATTTTTAATAATTATCTATTTACGTTTGTCAACCCTGGTTACTGGCACATTCACACAGTATAATCTGATTAGATTTTCACTAAATCGTCGTTGTATGCTTGTTCATTATTATATAATTCAATTGTTCTTCTCCATCATTATATCAACAACCCACAGCACTCCTCTACAGAACAGACTTTTTCCCGGGTCTTGGATGGATGTTAACGAAGAATCTGTGGAATGAATTATCCAATAAGTGGCCGCAAACGTTAGTTCATTATTATATTTTTTTTTAGTATATATTATATATTAGATTTTCTCATTGGTATTATCAATAAAACCACTCTAATCACGCTCACACAACATCATCCTACATTAAATTACATCACAAAAAAACATATTACATCATACCATGAAACATCACATCATACCCCACCACACACAGTGCATTATTATGCATCATCACAAAACTTACATAACTCCACATCTCTCAAACACAGGTACTGGGACGATTGGATGAG
This sequence comes from Pterobdella sp. o SKG-2022, assembly GCA_964035795.1. Classification (NCBI taxonomy): domain Eukaryota; kingdom Metazoa; phylum Annelida; class Clitellata; order Hirudinida; family Piscicolidae; genus Pterobdella; species Pterobdella occidentalis. The sequence goes on along the minus strand of OZ038323.1, from coordinate 7,633,276 downwards.
ACAACCACAGCAGAGGAAGGGCAGGGCCTGTATAAGACCAGAGATACCACGCACATCCACATTTGGCAAGCGTGGAGTATCACTGTTAGTTTAGTTATCCATCTATGTGTTTGTTTTTTTTTTTTTGTCTGTTTGTTTATTTTTGTGTGGATGGGGCAGAGAAGGGGAAATCTCATTAAATTTTTAGGGCAGTGTATATTAGTTTTGGGTTGTCAATAGTTTTCGTTTTTTGGGTTCTTATATGGTCCATGTTTGGCTTTGTGTGTGGGATTTTTTCGAAGTTAAGATGACTTCTTTATAACTGCTTTATGCTGGTTTTTAGAAATTTTCAAATTTAGCATTATTAACCAATATAACTTTAAAATCAATGTCATGTACATTTAGGGGTCAGTTTTATGAGAAACACCTTAAATACATCAAGCATTATGATGGCTTTTTTCCCTTCACCAAGACCGATCTCTCCTACTTGATGAAGGTGGTGCTGAGTGTTTGGTGGTGTTGTGTGGTTTTAAAGTTCCCGCTGGTTATAACATGTTTTTGATTAATTTATTAAAACAGAAATATGCAAGATTTTTTGATAAGTGTGGTTTGTATATTGCATCTGTTTTTTTTTCAACTTTTTTTTGTTCAATTAATTTTTATTCTTTCTCTCATACATCTTACACTATTTTAGTTTTTTTATCAGCTACATTCCCATCATCTTCACAGAACCAGTATGACATAAGCTTTTTCAGAAAGGTATATAACCTACCAATACTGCAAAAAAATGAGCTGGTGAATCTGAACAGCAAGAAAGGTGATGCGTTTAGGATCGAATATAGAACCAACAAAGAATTTTCTTCAATTGCTAAGACACTTGCCATTATGGATGACCTCAAGGTATTTGCTGTTGTTTTTATTTCTTTATTATGTTTTTTTTTCATTTTTTGATGGTTTTTTTAAATTTTGAATGTGTTTATAGTAATTCTTTAAATGAAGGTATTTCCAGCGTGAATGTTATATAACTACAGTTATCGGGAAGGTTTGAAAAATTATGTTGGTTAAAAGACGGAGATTTTTTCCATCGTTGCCAGGTTCTAAACCGAATATGAATATCTGAAACTAAAATTTTTCACACACACACACACAGTCCAACGTCCCCCGCATGGGTTATGGAGGGGTGGTGAGTGTTATGTACAACAGCAAACGCATCTACTTATCACCCTCTAACGCTTCTTACTCCAGTACACCTTAGCCTTTGTTAAATGCTGCTTAAAATTTGTGTAGTTGTTTATATTCCATCTGAATTCTCTTTTAAACACAGTCAAGGTTTATAGCGGTTAATTTAGTAATGATATTTTTCGGAAGATAGTGTATATAGTAAATTTTCATTTTGTATGGTCTTATATGAACGTTTAGTTAGCAACATTCCAACTTACAACCCTCTTAATGCATCATTACTCTCACTGAAAGTGTTCTAGCTCTTGGATCAGTTTTTTTATCATTTTATCATAGTTTTTTAGGGACATCGTATGTTTTTTTGTAAACTTGAATTTTGCCACTAAAACTTCAAATTATGAAGATTTATAAGAACAAAGCTAATGAATTGTGACGAGGTTTTACTTGTTGAAAATTTTTGCTAAATAAAAATTTTCTTTACGTATTCTTATAAATGCTCATAATTTTAAGTTTTACTGGTAAAATTTTTTATCATGATTTTATTTCCATTCTTTTTTTATGATGTCAATATTTGTTATTGTTTCTTGACCCGTCATTTGAATTCTTTTAAATTATGTCATCACTGAAATTATTGATAGTTCATAAAATTAAAAAATTGAAACAATTTCTTATTATATTTCAACCCTTCAGCTTAAATACAATCTTCAACCAAACAACAAAAATCAACTCCAATACAAAAATAATAAAATAAAAAATCAATAAAAAAATTAAATAAACTAAAAATAAATAGAAAAAAGCTAAATATCTCCACAGCGCCTTTCATGCATAACTAATCCATCAAATCTTGGCTTTCATAAAAGAGGGCGATAGCGGCTTCAACATTCCCATTGGTTTGGTTGAGTAGAGTCCTTGCTGCCGACTCGTCTGCCACTCCCAGTTCCCGCATTTGGGTCAACTGTTCCTGTGTTTAAATTTTTTTTTAGTAGTTAGTTGAAAGTTTTATAAACACTGAAGCCTATAAAAGGAACAAAAGGTTGATAAACATGTTTAAATAGACATTCGGCAAGGCTCTGTCCTGAATTTTCCAAAACTCGTCAAATTATTGCTATTTTTAAGCTAAATTTTGTTCTTATTCCAGTAATAAGTTATGTAGTATAATTTCTGTTTAGAATTGATAATTCTTGAAGAAACTTGATCAGTCGGAATTCAATTATTCACAAAACATACTTGTGTAATAGATAGGTTACTAGGTTGAGCGTTGTTATTGGGTGTTGGTGGGAGATTGATGTTGTTACTGATAGCATTTATGGCTTGTCTGAAAAAGTCTGGAGTTATGGTGTTTGTTGTAGTAGTTGTAGATGTCGTTGTGGCAGTTGCGTTTGAAACTGGTAGGCCAAAAGGACGAAGAAAGCTTCGTAAAAGACTGTTGTATGGGTGGTTAAGAATGAAGAAGGGTTAAAATTAATTAAAAACAACATAAACTACCGTTAAGCGCATTTTAAACATATTTCTTGCTCATTATGGCTTTTTAAGTAATTGGTTTAGTCCGATGTATTTTTTGATTCAAAAGACATACTTTTGTCGTTGAGTCTGAACCTCATCATCATCTGTATCCATCTCTTCTTCTTCCTCCTCTTCTTGATGACTCATTGAATCCAAGGAGAACAATGCTTAAGGGTTCAAGTGGGTTTCATTAAGATTCGAATAGCAATAAGTATAAAAAAAAATTTGAACATAGGATCTTGGAAAACAATATAGAAAAAAAAAACAATAGAACTAGAGATAGCTACAACAAATAGTAACTAAACTCGGCTACAACAAACCGCAACTAAATATAACTACAATTAAAAACAGCAACATAACTAATGCACAAAAAACAGTTAAAACACAATTAAACATTGAATAGCAACCTTTTGATTCAAGCTTAGCAGCTTCAGAGGTGCTAATGGAATCTTTGTCCCCCTTCACTTCTTCAATCAATATGAGGCATGCATGCAGCATTGATCGATGGTCATCCAGAAATCTGTGTGGTGTGGTTTATAATAATGGTTGTGATAAAATGCTTGTAATTGCTGTTAATAATTAAAATATAGTGTTGTTGGCTGTGGTTGGTGATGATGGTGTTTATAAATATTTATTTTTTTTATTATAGTTATTGAAATAAATTTTGTGTTATAAGCAAGTAAAGTTATAGTTACTTTTCAGGTTGAGAAGCTTTCTTGCAGAACAGTGGAATTAACAGAGGAACATTTGAGAGTACATCTGAATGCATCAAACCATAATTTGAAAAACAGCATATAAACAAAAATAAAACACTTGAACTAATGTTCTATTAAATATACAAATCACACACCCATGGCTATAGAATCTTCCCCAAATGCTGGAACAGCCTCAATAACACACTCCAAAAAATCCCTATTTCTCATTTTTCTTTCCAGCTGATCATTTGATTCTTATCATTATTATTGAGAAAAGTTTTAGTAGTATTATTATTTAATTATTTTTAAATTATTATTTTTGTTAGTATTGAACAGACCAAGACACGTGTGGTGGATTTAGAGAGAAGTTGTTTCATGGAAGTGACTACATGTTTCATTGTATCCTCATCCACACTTTCTGTCATCAAGCAATGATATATTTATCATCAAACTTTATATAAAATGTAAAAACTCATAGCTACAGACACATATACAAAATTGATCTAAGATATTATGATTAATGCTATTAAGGTGGTTCAACAAACTAACCAGTGATATGTTCTACTTTCCTATTAGCTTTCAGCACATATAGAGTGTCTCCTTCATTGAGTTTTAATGACTCTAAGCTTTGTTCTTCTTTTAAATAATGCCCTCTTCTTATTATGTCTGATTCATGTTACCAAAAAAAATTTAGATAGTGAAGAAGATGAATGAAATATGAGATAAAATGAAAATTCGCTTTGACATTGAATTCAATTTGCAAGAAATAATAAGTATAAGAATAAGTTATGAGATTTAGTATTAAAGTTTTTTATTAAATAAAAATAAAAAACGTGAAATTTGTTCACCAAAATGTTTAGGATTGAGCTTGAAAGATTCGCCGATAACTTGTTTTAGTTGTGATACATCAGAAATGTTGTCAGTAATTGTTAAATTTTTGCTCTCAAGGTTTGAGGCTTGAAAGTTTTTAACAACGACAGAAGTCATTGCTACTTTGGCAATATGAGAGCAAAAATTTAAGTTTTTATTCCGGTATTATTTAGAAATAATTTCGAAAACAAATCATTCTCTAAAACAAATTTTAAAAGTTAATTTAAGTCACTACTTTCGTTATAAATATTTTTCAAAAAGTATATAAAGTTTTTCGATTAATATAATTTTTGAAAAATATATAAATGAACTAGAATTAAAATTGAATGAGCGATAAGTGGATTAAATCCCATTCATCAGCTCTTATTTCAGGATTGTTTTCTCGTTCAAGTTGCCCAAAATGGTAGTTTTCAAGTCATGATTTTTGTTTTTGATAAATGTTCATTAACATCTTTATATGCAAAAAATTAAATTATCTGTTAAAAGCTGAATAAAAAGTATACCATTTCAACTTCCGCTATTAACAATTTAAATATCATTAATATTTATCCATGTTTTCTTGTACAATACAACATGTAAAACTATTAAGTCACAATATCAAATGGATGGATTTTTTGATTTGCAACCTCCAAGTGAAAATCCCAGCCATCCTCAACCCCAACCACCTGTTAAGACAGGTTTGATCGTTTTTATTACAAGATTTTTCAAATAAAAATTTTAAATTTATTAAATTTTGAGTATAACCAGTTACATTGTATCAAATATGTTTTATTTATCTCAACCAGGAGAGAGCTGCTTCTATATAGCAGCAAAAGAGAGCAAGCTGGTGTTGGATATTGAGGGTGGAGTAGTGGCTCCCATGACTAGAGTTAGTGTATTATATATTATGTTTCATCATCATAGTCTTTGTACACTTTTTGCAAAAAGATCATCGTTTTAACCAGATAACTATTTATCACTTGCTCCAACCTTAGACAAAGACATTGGTAAATGTTTGATGTCATCATGGTATTAACTTCAAAGATTTTCAATTTTTTCAACCATACAAACAACACACTACCAAAAATACTCAAAACTACTAACAGATAATCTTATGGCCTCAAAAGGAGCCATCAGAAGCAGCAAATCAACTGTGGTTCAACCACTATGCCACAGGCACCATCAGGTCCAATGCTGACCCTTCCCTTGTGCTTGAGGCTGTAGGTCTGTGTTTGAGGTTTTAGAAAATTCTAACATTATTATTAGTAGAATGAGTATTTTTGACAGTAAGAGTAGTTTTTATAAGAATAATAATAATTATAAGGCATAAAATGATATCAAAGTTTTAGCTAGCCAAGAACAACCCAGAAACGTTGTTTCCCTTATTTCAATCCTATTGTTTTCATTTTCATTTACAATCATCCACCCCTACCTTAATCACCTGCAGACGACATCTTGTATGTGAACACTTTCCAACAAGGCAATGTTCAACAGTTGTGGGAGGGGTTTGAACAATCTATTTGCAATCGTATGACTCCCACTATGGTCTTCCAAACGTGTGGTATGTTTAAGTCTGTTTCGTTGTGTTGTCGAGTTTGTTTTCATTGTGTTGTTGAGTTTGCTTTAATTTAAATGTTTAGTATTTTAGCGTTTTTTCATCTATTTTGAGTGTATGTTGAAGTTTCATACAATGAGATGCATTTGTTTCATACGTCAAGATGATATATTATAGTTTTATATGGGCATTAAACTTCAAACTTAACCACACCTATACAATGATTTGTTAGAAGCCATCACACTCAACCAATCACCTCCATTCAGGTACAGATTGGGGTAATGGGGTAAGAATAGCATCTAGTGACTTTAGCCTCTCTCAGGCTTTTGAACCAGTGTTTGTGAACGTGGCTGCTAACCTCCTTCCAGCTGACCCTTTTGTTTCTCCAGCACCTCCCCAACCTGGTCCCATAGGTTTAAATGATTTTTTTATAAGTAATTAAGTTGATCATTCGATTTTCCTCAACTGGGGCTTTGGATGAGCAATTGATTGGTTTTACAGGGCGCTACTTAATAGGTTAATTTTGTTATAGATTGTTTTTTAGGCCACCTAGTTGTCAACAATAACAACGTGGTATGTTATAACTTTTCCGTTGAAGCAATATTGTTTTTTTGTTAATGTTTTTTTTGTTGATTTATTGTTATTAAAAAATTCATTCTAATTTTTCAGTTACTCCAGACCAAGGAAAAAAGTATTTTTTCTGTTTAATTTAAAAATTTTTAATGTGATTGCAAAACAATCATAAATTGAGCCTTATCAACTCCCACAACCGTCATAAATCTAGTTATATAAACTCCATACAGATATTTCTACTTGGTGTGTCATATGCATGGAAAAGTGATGGACGTGCGAGGAGCCAATTCAGAAGAAGGAGCAGAGGTGGGTGGAGTTATTAAGAAATATGTAGCTTAAGGGGCGAATCTTAAAATAAGACTGAAAAGCTGAAAATATTTGGGTTGAATCGGATGTTGTAATTTTCAAACGTGGTAACAACATTTTTCCCATATTAGACATGTTGCAGTAGCTGAAAGAAATAGAAAACAATTGGTCATTTCTCTCCAATCAACAAAAAAAATATTAAAATAGTCTTTACTATTGATTTTCTCATGCATAATAACTTCAACAACAGGTGATAGTCTATCATAAGCAATCTCCCGCCCCATCAAACCAGCTGTGGTACTGGGATGAAGAAGGACTGCTTAGGTCTGCTCTCAATGACTTTGTTCCTACTGCTTCAGGTTATTTATTTATTTATGCTCTTATAATTGTGTATATACAGTTTGATTTTGATAATAGATAAGTTACAAGTTTATTTTGCATAGGAATAATTTTTGAAAGTAGATCTAGGTGTAAAAATTTTAAAGTTTTTGTGCTTTTATAGTCACATTTTCACTTGTATTGTAGTGTGTTATCATCTTCATTTGAACACCATACCATCTTATCTCACCACAGGCCTCGCCACAGTATTGCGCATGTACAGATTCACAGGGGGTGCTGACCAAAGATTCAAGTTGCATGGAAATAAAATCCTCAATGGTTTGTTGTCTTGTAACTTAGTATAAAAATATATGAAAATGTCGACTTAGCTTTGTGCATCCCAAGCTTACAATTAAATTATTAGATATACGGTAATAATGCATTCCACTTAGAATTTATAGATTCGTATTATTATTTCTATTATCATGAAATGATCAGCGGTGGGAGAGTGTGTGGATGTAAAGGGGGCATCGAGGTGGAACAGCACCAAACTCATCACTTACAACTATAATGTCTGTGGCGTTCATCATTACAGATGCAATCAAACTTTTTAGTATATATTGTTATGTTATAATTGAACCTGCTTTTCTAGTTACTAATGATTGTTTTTAATTAGTTTTTTATCTACTTATTTATTATTTGTTGTTTTTATTGTTCCGTATATGTAGGTTTATTACTATATTATCAATAATTTTTTAAATTAAATACTTATAATTGTTTGAATTTTAGGCACTTCATTTATGCATGATTCTTGTTTTATGATCATTCATTTTTAATTCAGTCTTACCTCCTCTACACACAGGGAGACTCAAACCAGCATTGGAGTTGCGAGTACATTTGAGAGGCCACAATGGAAAGGCTTATGAAGGAATTATTAAGTGTTTAATACTAAAATGTTTCATTAGAAATTATTATGAGTTGAGTTTTACATATTTCTGAAGAAATTGTTTGAATATAACCTATTTTTTTTATTTTTGCTACATTCTCTGCATTTTTGCATTTCTTTTTTATGATTTCTAACCACTTTTCAGAATAATTTACTGTTGTTAGAATTTTAACATATTTATTTTTTTTCATTTTAACATATTTTATTCGAATTCTTGTTTTTATTATATCATTGAATTGAATTCTTAGCCGTTTTTATGTTGTTTTTGTATTATTTATAACTTGAAATGTGTATTGATCAATGAAATGATACAATGCTTATATCATTTTTAGGTGTCAGATCTTATCAATTTCCATCATTATCGTTTATCGTCTTATAGTTCCATTTTTATGGGGTTAGACGAAATCTTGCTTTTCGGCTTGAATTTATTTTATTTCAAAAATTCCAAAAAATAGAATAAAAATACTTACAAAATTCTTAGACTCATTAATACGAAAAAGTTCGATGTTGAAAACAGAAAATGTTTGAAAACAAAAATCTAAAAACAAACAAAATACTCAAAAATTCAAAACCTTTAAAATAAAAATTGCATAACTCTTTAAAAACTTGTAATACCTTCTCAAAATCTTATACTATATATCAACGAATCAAGCTGATCTGAAGTGGGCCCGGGGCAAGGTACTACTGGTAACTATAGAAACGCTTTCACTGCCGCTACTTTTGGGGATCTGTTCTACTAAGTAATATGAGATTGCTCTGGGTATGACCTGAGTGTTGTGGGAGTTTTAGTTTTATATAATAATGATTTTTTTCGAGAATTTTAAATTTCTTGATATTTTATATTCACTTTTTAACATTAATAGGTTAAATATCAAACCTTTTCCTTCAGAACTAGTCCAAACCTGTAGTCCTCTTCAATGTCCTTTTGGTGCTTCACTGCCTGAATCAGTATAAAACATGATTTGAAACGGTGTTTTCAAATTTCAGGTTTTTATTATATATTAAAGTATTTTTCCATTTTAGTAAAACTCACCATTGCTTCGTCTTGCCAGTCTGAAACCAACATTATATGCCTATAAGTTTATAACTAACCTATAAAGAACGATGAAACGTTGACCGAATGCTTTTTGGGTGTTTTTATTATATGTTAAAATGCACTCACATTCTGGAGGATTGAAAAAGTTAAAGAAAGATTTTTTGCTTCTTTTTTCTGCATTCTTGTCTATCTTCTCCGACTTCAACTCAGGCTTTGTCACATTCATCCCTGGCTTCCAATTTATCCGACATCTGCATATTTCATTGAGCTTTGTTTAATTAAAAATACAATTTTGTTTAATTTATTTACATATGATGATTTCCACATATACTTCCCAAATATTTCATTTGAAACTTTCTAAAGCTTAAAAGACAAATCGAAAAAATTCAAATTTTACATGCTACTTTGAACAATTCAACAAAACCATAAAATTTCAAAGAAAAAGACTTCAAACCCCTTGCAGTTCACGTAGGTATCATTTGGTTCGTTAGGAACAGTTCGACTGTTGTTGTTCTTATTCAAGTTGTTGCCGAGTTGAACAAAGTACTCTTTCGTCAAAATGCTGTTGGTGAAGTAGTCGTTCTTCCGGAAGTAAAACTCTAAAATGAACCTCTGAAAAATTGTTTCATTTCAACTGGTTTTTATCAATCTTTTTAAAATACATTTATTAAAACTGATTAAATAAGTTAGAAACCTAAATATATAACTAGAGTATATGAATAAAAAATAAAATTTGCATAAATAATCATATATTCATGTCCTCAAACTTTACCCACGTAAGCATTGTCGCTCTCAAGATGAGAGAGATCACTGTTCACTTTGAGGTTAGTCATGTTGTAAAGTGGTGCTTGATCTGCCACCTGGTATCAAAATTATTTCATCAATTCTTCGAAAAAGTGAAGTATCTTGGAACTATTATTGAGTTATTCAGGGTTGATTTTGTTTTTATTCGTTTTTGTCATATCGTGAAAAGTCTTTGAGCAAATTTCCAAAAAAATGATACAAAATTTTTTTTAAAAATTCTGCACAGTTGTGCATAGATCACTGTTTTCGAATAATAAGCAAAAAACCACTCAAGGTTCCATGAATTCACCTGTACTCGGTCTTTAGTGTATTTGCAGTTGAGGAATACTCGCAGCCAGAAACATGGAACCTCAGGCTTGGTGATGGGATTAATTTTTGGAGACACAGACCTGATCTCAGCCACTTCACTGTTGTTGTTGTTACTCGCCCTGGATAAATGACTGGATGATTTTCTCTGACTACTTCGTTGCTTGGATACGTCTTCGTCTGTAGTAGTTGTTGTTGCTTTGATGCTTTCTTTGAAGCTGTCTTCTAAGTGGCTACTCTCGTTATATTCGTCGTAAAAGTCGTCGTTTTGACTGTTTTCTTGAAAGAAGACGTTTTTTTGTCTAGAGACTTGGCTGGAATTGTTTTTGTCGCTCACTGAAGTAGATCTTCGACTGCTACTGGCACTTTTGTAGTTTCGAGGTTGAGACGACTGTTAATTGAATTAATTTAAATTTAAACAACTTTAATTTTTATATGGGGTTGTATACAATACAATACAACTACCAATATGATTAAAGTGGCATTAACTTCAGTAGTTTCAAAGTATTAGTGTTATAATCTTTTAGAAACATCTCGTGTATCTTTTTTATGATTATTTTTTAATTTTTTTCTTGAAAATGAAAGGGTTTAATATACATTTGTTTCAAAAGAAACAAAAATTTTTATAAGTTTGACCTTCACATAAACATTCAAGTTAAATATATAGGGTTATTGTAAAATGAATATTTTTAAAACTGAGTACTTTTCGATCTGATGACAAAGTTAAAACAACTTCTGTTTTTTCTTCATCATCTTCTTCTTCCTCGGCTTCTTTAGTTTGAGAGTCAAAATTGGTTTCCGTTTGAGCGTTCTTAAAGTTTTTGTTATTACAAGACTGGTTCAACTTTGCTTTCTTGTTACGATTTTTCATCTTGTGATTTTAACATATATATAACTTATTAAAATTAAAATTACCCAAAAGTATTTGTAATTTGCTCGTCAATAATTTTAACAGTCACAATCGAAAAATAAACACAATTTTGGAGAAATTTTAGATTGTTATAATTAAAACAAAAAACTAGACGTTTTAAAAGTATTGAAAAACACAAAACCTTGCTATGTACCCACCTCCTTGATGATCCTTTCTAGGTTGGCCTCATACTTGGTTCGCAATGCCACTGCCTTCTGATGGAACTCTATATGCAGCTTGTTAGCGTTGTATTGCAAATCCATCAGGGTATTCATCGACTCTTCATCACAACTTATGATATTATTGGTTGTGTGTTTAATGTATTTTACAGTCTAAACCGACAGTTAGTTATGTTATTATATCAGTCTTGAATGACATTTAATATTTTTTATAAACATCACAATACGTTCTAATTTATCATTCTTTCATCAAATAGTTTACATTTTTTTATTAACAGACTTTGAAATACAATTTTGATTGAGTTTTAAATCTTTTTTTAAAGGTAAAGCTCTTACCCTTCCATTGCTAAGGCAATTGGATTATATTCCAGCTTGGCTTTCAGGGCGGAAGTTAGAAGAAAATTTCAAAAGAATTTTTGCACGTTAACTGTCAACTTTTCCTTGCTTGTTTTGAGTAAATTTAACTCAAAATTTTTCAATTTTAATGAGTGTTTGTAACTTAAAAAAAAAACAAATTTTTCAAAATACTTTAATAAAAATAAATTCAAATAATTTGTCGAGAAAAACGCTTAATAAACAAACAATGACGTTTTGTGATGTGTTTGCGCAGAGCTAGACCAGAAGATGTTTTTAAATACAAAAACTTGCTATTTAACACATAATAAACAATTTGATTTTATAAAATAATTTTTTTTCAAAAAATTCTGTTTTTCCTTCCGGCCAGGTTTTTCCGGTTGTGATTAGCTCTCATTGATTTATTTTTCTCTTTGAAATGTCTGTCTTTGAGCACCTTATCCGACTGACCCTGTCCCTTAGCCACGCCCTTGACGTCTCTTATTGGTTGAACTCCAAAATTTCTAAATTCAAATAGATTTCCATATATTAAATAATGATAAATGATGATGATGTTATGGTTTACAACAAAAAAATCTTCAACACTTACCTGTGTTGCTGAGCCCTTCTCTGGGCAGCCCTCTCTCTCAAAACTGCAGGGTCTTCCAAAAAATTCAAACTTTTTGCTTTTTTTTGATTTTCGTCATTTTCATTGTCTTCTTCTTCCTCCTCGTCGTTATTAACTCGTTGCAATGGTTTATTGAGAGGCCTCACTTCACACTTTCGAGAAGTGAGTTCATCAGCTGAGTCAGCATCCCCTACAGCAACCTCAAAGGCATCAAAAGCATCGTCATACTCGTCTTCATATTCCAACTCATTGATGGCACCTTTGGAAGAATTCTGCATCACGTCATAATACGACCCCTCTGTAAACTCATTACCATAAACATCAAAGAGAGGTTTCAAATCCTTCAAGTCCTTCTTGTCATTTAAATCAATTAATTTGTCTTTCTTTCCGATGTGGATCTTAGAGGTGTCGACATTTTGTAAGTTGTTGAACACATCAAATTCATCATTGTCGTAAATATTCCTCCTTTGAGCCAACAAACCACCATCCTCCACCTCCTTGCTTGCCAGTTGAGCCTCTGTGAGGTTCAAAGATTTGTCACACGATGCTAAATTGGGTGGCAATTTGTCTTCCAATAAAGAGTTTATGACTATTTCGGTATCATAGTTGAAGTGTTGGAGGCAGAGTTTGAGAAAGTGTGATCCCATGGCGGGAAGAAGATCTTGAATGTTGGTGATCATGCACATCAACTCATCACCACCCACTTCTCTTTGAGACTGGTGACTGCATGATGCTACAGGAGCTTCTACGGTTAAATTATCAAAGGTTGTGGAAATATCTTTCGAAGCTTCACTGGAGACATGGGAACCATCAGAGAAACCCCTTGATGAGGTGTAGTGTTGTAAAGCCTCTTCTACTGCATCAGTCACATATGACATCATTGTGTCATCCAACAATCCAGCTGATCTCAACAACCTCTTGTCTGTGTCCAAAGGAAATAGTAGAAAATAATCAGCTACAAATCTTTTGTGTTCAAGCAGTGATGTTACATTTGACATGTATTTTTCCACAACATTGTCCTTCAGAGTAACATCCTCAATTCCACTCAATGTTGACTCTTGCAGGATAAAGTGGCAGACGTGCAACCAATTTATGCGGCATTGTGAGAACATGCTCCCACACACTGCTTCGAGATTTTTGCCTTTAAGTTGTGGCAGAACTAAAGCACATATGGTGTCATAAAAGTTTGCCACCTTGTTTAACATTGAGTCAATGTAAATGACTTTGGCAGCAGGAGGATATGCATCAAGAAATGTTCTCAAAGAGAATGAGGTATCAGTTACATAAAATATCAAATCCTCAAATGAAGTGTCCCTCAAGCTTGAGAACATACCATCTTCTGCTGTGAGATCAGGCACTTTTGAAGGAATTGTTATGAGAGTGAACTTTTCAATGACTGTGTCAAACATTTGAGGCAAAGTTTGAGCTAAAACACCTACATCATCTAGATATTTTGGCTGATGAAGAAAAATATTTTTTATAATTTTTTTAACCATTTCTGGGTTGTCATGATGATAAATGCTACAAATATCTAAAATTTTTGGTAAATCAAAAATGTAATTCTCATAAAGGATGTCACCAAATAGTTTCTCAGGTATGAAAAATTCATTATTTTCTTTTCGTGTAGACATTCTTATTAGAAGACAAAAATATAAATGGTTTAAAGACTCTTTTTTGATCTTGATTGTGTTGCTAGATTTTGAATCAACATGATTCTCATTTTGTTTATACGCATCATGGGGTCTATCAGCATTGGAAAGGTAACTTGTTACAAAAACACCAAAGCCTTCATCATGTATGACATGGCTCCAAAACCTGTATTTTTAATTTATAAAAACATAAAAAATTAATATTACATTATTAATATATAGCATACCTAAAAAGTGGAGATGATAATAAATATTGAAGCGTTTTTATTATTTTTTCTGTAGTATATAACCATTCTTCAAGGCAACTTTTATCACCGATATTTTGTAGAGGCTTGTATAGTGAATAATCCTGTTTAGGTCTATGACAATTGAAAAGAAAAGCATTAACATTAATATTATTTGGTTTATTATTACAATCTTTAACAGTTTTCAATCTCGATTCATACGTCTCAAACATTTCAACAGAATTGAAAAATTTTTCATTAAAACTAAATTTATCTTTAAAAAACTTGAAAATTTTATTTTAAAATTTATATATAGGCTTTTTAGAAAAAAAAAACATAAATTTGTCTCAATGTGGGTAAATTTATATTTTTTAGATTTACTTTTAAAGTGATACGTTGCTTTTGAAATTGTTATTTAACTTTATCAATAGGGTCAGAAAATCAGGATATTATTAGATGGTTATTAGAGTTTTTCATAATTTTCAGTATAAATTGTTGTAAAAACACAATTTTTCTATAATTTTTTCATTTCTTTTCAATTTAAACCAAAACACTAAGGATAGTCTCCAGTTCAAGCAGCGGTTGAAGGAAAATTATTGGAGAGTATTCTTTTTGAATTCAATTTTTTTATTACTAGGTATTTTTTGAAGTTTTCTATGCACTACCCGCTGTAGTAGTAGTTTCTTTTGAAGCAAAACTTTCAAATAATCATTTTTTTTTCTAGTTATTCAAGAGACATTTGCTAGAGAGGAATATGTAAAAACGAGCATTGGAGGTTTATTTTTTCAAAGTTCATAGTATTTTATTGAATTCAATATATCAAACTAGATGAAGTACTCAAAGATGAAGAAGTAAAACAAGATGCCATTTCAACTACAATACTCCCTCAAATTAAAAAAGCTGAAACTGGTTTTGATTTAGATAAAGAACTCAACAGAAAATATGTAATTACTGTAAATTATCGAAAACCCACTAAAAGTATTTCTGATCAGCATGGATATCTTGGGGCTGCTGTAATTGTGCCAGAGGAATTGAAAAATGATGCTAGACGACTTTTTAAACATCATCAGTTTAATTTGGTTGCTTCAGATTTAGTTCCAAAAGATAGAGAATTGCCTGACATTAGATCAGCCGAATGCAAGCAAAAGCATTATGATGTGGCAAGCCTTCCTTCCACCAGTGTGGTCATCGTCTTCCACAACGAGGCCTGGTCCATTCTCATCCGCACAATTTGGAGTGTCATTAACAACAGTCCTCCATCTTTGTTGAAGGAAATTGTTTTGGTAGATGATGCTAGTTTCAGAGAATTCCTGAAGAAACCCTTGGAAGAGTACATAAAGAAATTACCTGTGCCAGTGTTGTTGGAGAGAATGGGAGACAGGAGTGGTTTAGTCCAATCCCGCTTGAGAGGAGCTTCAATGGCCTCAGGAGACACCTTGACCTTCCTGGATGCCCACTGCGAGTGCACTTCTGGGTGGCTGGAACCTCTGCTGCACCAAGTGCACCTTGACCGCAAATCTGTTGTATCTCCTGTTATAGACTCTATAGACCCTCATGATTTCTCATACAGGTGGTTATTTGTTGTACTATTTTACAATTTTCAAACTTTAAACATGTATTTTATAAAAGATAACATCATACAATCCCAACCTTTATTTTCTTATTTTTTCTATAAACTTTATTTACTAAAATTGTTCAGAATTCAAATTCGAGTCTTAAAACTATTTGAATTTTTTATTTCATCTTGTTAAAAGTTTTTTATTGTATTATCCTTGTTGTCACAGCCCAATTGATGCGCTAGTTGGTGCTTTTGGCTGGAACTTGAGGTTTGAGTGGCTTGATTCAGCTTTTGCTGAGCACACAAAAGCACAAAAACATCCTACTCAGCCATTCAGGTTTAAACAATTAAATAGCAATTTTCCAATCTCATTTCAACCCCTTTCAGTTTATTGTTATGCACTTCAGTTGCTGTCCTTGGTGCTTTATTAATTAATATTTTCGTTACTAAAATTTCGGCACAATATATAACAGAACACCAATTTTTTCTGGAGGTCTTTTCACTGTGAACAAGAACTATTTCGATGAAATCTCATCTTCTTATACTGATACCTCCCTGTGGGGCAAGGAAAACTTTGAACTTTCTTTTAGGGTGTGTGTGTTCGACTTCAATGTAGTTAGTTTCATCCATCCTAGCACGGAAACGGATATAAAACTAGCATGATGATAGAAGGTTGTTTAATATTAATAAACATTGCTTACATCAGGTGTGGATGTGTGGGGGTCAAGTTTTAAGGTCACCTTGCTCAAGAGTGGGTCGTGTCAGCAGAGAAAAGTATCCCTACTCATTCCCCAAAGAATGGGTGAGGAAGATGGCGGTGAATGAGTTGAGAGCAATTGAAGTGTGGACAGACGCTCATAAAATCTTTTTCTATAGAATGAACCAAGGTAAATCTTTATAAATACTTATGACGTTTCGAAAATACCAAGCTTTCACGCATATAACGTATACAACTTCTCAGACTCGTCTTATTACTCTGTGGGAGATATATCTTCGCTGGTGAAGGCGAGACAAAAGCTTGCCTGCCATGACTTCAAGTGGTACCTCGCTAACATCTTTCCCAGCTCATCTATTCCTCTCAACTTTTACTCTTTCGGAAGCGTTAGTACTTATATTTATTATCATCGCATCAATCGACAGTCAGTTAAAATAACAGATTGAAAGCAAAAACAGCCGTGTATGCTTCTTTCTGCCACCAATGGAAACTGATCAGGTTTTTGTTGTTCCCTGCACTACCGTGAAAGAAAGACAAGTAGGTTCATTTATGTTCTATAACATATTTAATGGCGCATGCTTTATTTTCGTTTTCTACGAGTTATTAAACGTTTTATGTTCAAGCTTTAATATTTTTTGTGTATCTATATATAATTCAATTTAAGCATTTGAAACTTTTTTTCCAGGTGTTTTCTTACACAAGCAAAAGAACTCTAATGGCGTTCGATGGAAATTGCATGACTGTAAGTGGTACGAAAATTGTAATGGCCCCATGCACTTCATCACCATCTCAAACTTTCATCTACCATCTTGAGCAGGTAACATTCTCTTCTGCCTCTAACTTTTCTGCTAATACTACTACTGTTGCTACTAGTGCTATCAAAAATGCTGCTGTCTTTACTACTATATAAATTTTTTATTGATATTTACTATTGAATATTTCAGAATGGTACTTTTGTGAACCCAGAAACACAGATGTGTTTGTGTTATCTAGTAACGGGCACAGCTGCAATGGGTTGATTTAAAATTATATTTTATTTCATCATTCAAATGCAATTCATTATAACTAGCAAAGCTTATATAAATAATATCGTTGAAAAAACAGTTTTTTCAAGCAATCGTATTTTAAAAGCAAATATACAAACATGCAAGTAATGTACTTGGAATGTCAAGAGTTTCATAGGCTTTTTACTCTGATTAAGGCTAAAAAATACCATTTCTTTGTTCATGAGTTCATCTGTTTTGCTTTAAATTTTTGTTTTTGAAAGTCTCATGAATTATATTGAGTTGAAATAGGAATTTCGAAAAGTCTTACCGTAAGTTAAAGAATCGGTTTATTAAAAGCATTTGAGAGACAGATAGACTTCAAAGGGCTTGATCCATAGAGCCTGTTATGAATCTTCAGCAAGCGTTTTTATATCTTATAAACTATTTTATATTTGTATTGACATATTCCTTTCTACGATGGTGTTTTTGTTTTTCCAACAAAAACTATTGGGCGAGATAGTTTCAATAATGAAAAGCCCAAAAAGACTTGGAATGAGCTCATATTGAATGATAAAAGAAAGCTGACATGGTTTGTGCGGATCCACTCGATCACTCTGAATGGAAAGGCCGACTTCGAGATAGAACTTTCAAAAAGCCCAAACCTTGGTAAAGGAAAACGGGCTATAAAAAGGATTTAATTGATTGATTGAAAGATTTATAATTGCTTTTGTTGTGTTAAGTGATATGATTAATTTTATTTTTACATATAGAAAAGTGTGGTAGCTCAGAGCAACAGCAATTCGAATTGGAGAATTATAGTATGGATGGCATGAGAGAAGTAATCATTATTTCTCATTAAATTCAAACATCGAAAATTTTCCTTCAATTTTATCTTAATTTAAATTTTCAACAGACAGATGAAGAAAATATGCAAAGTGTGACAATAGACGAAGAAGACTTATACGATGACTTTGATGAAGCTGCTTATGAAAAATACAGTAATGTAGAGCATAGGAAAGACATAAAGAAAGAAGACAGACCAACATCAAATTCCATTAAGAAAGAGAAAAAAGAGACTATAGGTTATAGTTTTGTTAGAGGTAGTGAAGAAGACACAAGTATCACATTAGAGGAAAGAAACAAGCAATATGTAGTGCCTCTAGACTACATCAACCAAGATTTTGGGCACAACGGGGTTGCCGTTGTAGTGCCAGATGAACTGAAGGATGATGCCAAACGCCTTTTCAAAATACACCAATTCAATTTAGTTGCTTCAGATTTAGTTCCAAAAGATAGAGAATTGCCTGACATTAGATCAGCCGAATGCAAGCAAAAGCATTATGATGTGGCAAGCCTTCCTTCCACCAGTGTGGTCATCGTCTTCCACAACGAGGCCTGGTCCACTCTCATCCGCACAATTTGGAGTGTCATTAACAACAGTCCTCCATCTTTGTTGAAGGAAATTGTTTTGGTGGATGATGCTAGTTTCAGAGAATTCCTGAAGGAACCCTTGGAAGAGTACATAAAGAAATTACCTGTGCCAGTGTTGTTGGAGAGGATGGGAGACAGGAGTGGTTTAGTCCAATCCCGCTTGAGAGGAGCTGCAGTGGCTTCAGGAGACACCTTGACCTTCCTGGATGCTCACTGCGAGTGCACTTCTGGGTGGCTGGAACCTCTGCTGCACCAAGTGCACCTTGACCGTAAATCTGTCGTGTCTCCAATAATTGATAAGATCAGTGACCAAGATTTTGAATACAAGTAATTAAAAAAATATCTTTATTAATTTTCTAAAAATCATCCAATTATAACAGAACCATCGATGTGTCGTTAGGAGGTTTTGATTGGATGATCTTTTTCAAATGGTATAATCTATCAGAATCGGAAGAAGCCAGTAGAAAGGAAGATTCATCAATGCCACTTAGGTTAATTTCTATTATCCCAGTTTCATTCATGTTATTCAAAATCATTTTTAACAATGAAATATAATTTTTAGAACACCAGTTTTTGCGGGGGGTTTGTTTACAATAGACAAAGAGTTCTTTTATGAAATAGGATCATACGACGAAGAGATGAAGATATGGGGAGGAGAGAATCTAGAAATGTCCTTCAGGGTAGGTTTGAAGTTGTTGAGTTTCTCATTAAATCTCATTTGAAAATTTTTTGAGCAGTTGTGGATGTGTGGTGGCCAGGTTCTGATTTCGCCCTGTTCCAGAGTCGGTCATGTTTTCAGAAAAGATTCTCCTTATACCTTTCCAGAGGGCGTTCAACAAGTTTTTGTTAATCGTTTGAGGGCCATTGAAGTGTGGCTAGGACCCCACAAAAAGTTTTTTCACCAATCCAACAAGCGCTGTATGTCCATTACATTTTAAATTTTCTTCAGTTTAGTATATGTTTGTTGAAAACCAAGCTCTCTATGGATTGAATTACGGAGACATATCTTCCCGCTTGAAGCTGAAAGAAAAACTCAAATGTCATGACTTCAAATGGTACCTCACCAACGTGTTCACCAACTCCCCCCTTCCTCTCCACTTCTATTCCGTTGGAAACGTTAGTTAATGGTTTTCTCAATAATGTTTTTAATTGTTTTTTTCTGTTTTCAAGATGAAGAACATCAAAACTAACTTATGTGTTTACATTGAAAATAACGAAACATACTCTCTGGGTCTTAGAAACTGTTTTATGAAAGATGGCAGTCAGGTATGAAAAATGGCTAATGTGTTATCCATGCCTACTCAGTGTCATATATGTTTATATTCCTTCTATTTGACCCAGGTGTTTTCGTACACGGGCAACAGAACTCTGATGACCATGGACAACAAATGCCTCACCCTCCAAAACAAGCAGCTCATACTCACTCTTTGTTCTTCTCCTCCCATCCTGCCCTCCCAAACCTTCATCTACCATGCTCAGCGAGTCAGTATTTTTTATAAAAACTATTTATTACGTTCAGAATGAGGTAGAGATGAATGGTTAGTTTTTACTGCTTTTTTATGTTGCAGGGAGGCTCTATTGAGAATCCAGAGACAAAGACATGCTTGACAGTGAAGAACCATCATGGACAAGAAAGATTATTAAGTGGTATGATGTTGGATGTATGTCATATTGGATGGGATGGAGCAATTGATATTTTGTACAATTGCAGAGGATTGTGCCGACACATTTGAACAGAAATTCGAACTGGAAGAGTACGGCATGGATGGGATGGAAGGGGTTGGCCTCTTTTTTTCATTATTTCATAATTTTTGATTATTTCATAAACATACATTATCTAGTATATAATTTTGTATATATCATATACATCATATGGTATTGCTCACCAGGCTAAAGAATACACAATAGAAGAGGAAGAGATGGGAGAAGAAGCTTTTGAAGTGATTGGAGACAAAGAGGAAGTAGTAAAAAAGATAGTTAATGAATTTGATGATTTCGAGGAGGAAGAGGAAAAACCCAAAAAAGGATACAGTGGAGACAACTCTCAAGGAGGAACTGAAGACGACTCGAATATTTCTTGGGAAGAAAGGAATCGCAAATACGTGGTGCCTTTGAGGTATCGTAAGACAGATTCTTCCAACCATCATGGGCACAACGGGGCTGCCGTTGTGGTGCCAGATGAACTGAAGGATGATGCCAAACGCCTTTTCAAAATACACCAATTCAATTTAGTTGCTTCAGATTTAGTTCCAAAGGATAGAGAGTTGCCTGACATTAGATCAGCCGAATGCAAGCAAAAGCATTATGATGTGGCAAGCCTTCCTTCCACCAGTGTGGTCATCGTCTTCCACAACGAGGCCTGGTCCACTCTCATCCGCACAATTTGGAGTGTCATTAACCACAGTCCTCCCTCTTTGTTGAAGGAAATTGTTTTGGTGGATGATGCTAGTTTCAGAGAATTCCTGAAGGAACCTTTGGAAGAGTACATAAAGAAATTACCTGTGCCAGTGTTGTTGGAGAGGATGGGAGACAGGAGTGGTTTAGTCCAATCCCGCTTGAGAGGAGCTTCAGTGGCCTCAGGAGACACCTTGACCTTCCTGGATGCCCACTGCGAGTGCACTTCTGGGTGGCTGGAACCTCTGCTGCACCAAGTGCACCTCGACCGCAAATCTGTCATTTCTCCTCTCATTGATATCATTACAAGTGACGACTTTCAATACAGGTTCTTATGACTTTTTGTCACTATTTAGTATATCTTCACTCAAATTCATTTTTCTTGATTCATTTATTTAACATCGCTCCAGCTTCCCAAATTTTCTATTTGTTTCCCACACAATCTAAGCCCATACTGACTGGTACTTTATAGAAACTTTTTTCTCGTTCGTTCAAGTTTACTATTCTACAACATATTGGTTTTCTTTTCAGAGACATCGTATGTATTTTGCTTCAATATTTTGTAACGAAAAACATCAAATAAGAGGAATTTTTAATACATTTATTGAGAACCGGAAGCTATAATTTTCGATATTCATAGTTTGTTAAGTTGCTGGATGTACTCGATTTCTTTTTTGCTAAGTAGAGGATATGGGAAACATCTTGTCGCAACTTTTCACCATTTTCAGGAAGGCCAGCTCTTTCTAGACTTTGTGCTTCTTTTTCCGTACAACAAATTATGTTCATAAAAGGAATTTTTTGGTCTGTTAAAGCAAACTTTGGTCCTTTATTCAAGAGTGATTTTGCGTGTGGTGGCAGAGGTTCGTTTTGAAGTTGTAGGACTTGATTTTAAATAGTTGTTGGGCGATTATGTGGTAGTGTTTGTGAATTCATTTTTTGTATAATTTCAAACTTGTTTTTTAGTTTTTGTTTGTTTTTCTGGAATTCTCTCTTATAAGCTATACTTGTGATTTTTATTAGGCTAACGTTTTATGATAAGGCTAAACTTATCGAAAATTGTAGCTTCCGATTCTCAATAAATGTATTAAAAATTCCCCTTATTTGATGTTTTTCGTTACAAAATATTGGTTTTCTGCATTTTCAGTATTTTTCGGTCTACTAAAAAATACTTTTTGAAGTAGTATCAATATCATTTAATCCTCTTACCATTCTTCCACCAACCTACCTATCCAACTTCATCCATCGAAAATCCAATGATGTTCGCATCGTTCTTCATCAGCAACATTTCTCATGAAACACTTTAACACTTACTACATATCTGAGTCAGAGCATGCGTTTTCTTCTTTGGAGCTTTTTACTATTAAACTAAAAATATGAAATACAATCAACTACTTCAAATTCTAATTAAAAGCACACGTGTTTCGACTTTTCTTAAGACACGGGCTTTTCATTCGCTTTTTTAAAGCTATTTAAGTTTTTCATATCATCGTATTCCTTCAGTCTCTTCAAAACTATCAAAGTTAAATTTGGACATAGTCAAACGATCTTGTTACCAAAGCTCTCTACGTATTGGAGCTCTGGCTAAAAAATTTTTTTAAGCTTCTTTCCGATTTTTTTGAATTCTACTTGTTTACGGAATGTATTTTATGGCTTAAATGTGCATTTTTCTACAAATCGTTGAACAGAATGAAAACATTTAGAATAGTGATAACAAGGTTCGATTTATGAAAGTATTCCACAGGTTAGTTCCTGAGCAGTTAGCAGGCTTTGATTGGAAGCTGTTGTTCAATTGGGTGGACCAATCTCAAGCTGAAATCGACAGAAGAAATTCCGACTCAACGATGCCACTCAGGTACCTTTTCAATGGGTTTCATTAATATTATTTCTATGAAGATATTTCGAATTTAAGATCACCAGCATTTGCGGGGGGTTTGTTTACAATAGACAAAGAGTTCTTTTATGAAATAGGATCATACGACGAAGAGATGAAGATATGGGGAGGAGAGAACCTAGAAATGTCCTTCAGGGTAGGTTAGAAGTTGTTGAGTTTCTCATTAAATCTCATTTGAAAATCTTCTAAGCAGTTGTGGATGTGTGGTAGCCAAGTTCTGATTTCGCCCTGTTCCAGAGTCGGTCATGTCTACCGATCAACTTCCCCTTATACCTTCCCTGAAGGTATCGACAGAACGGTTCTAACCAATCAAATGAGGACTATGGAAGTCTGGCTGGGTCCCCACAAGAAGTTCTACTACAAGTCCAATCCTTGTATGCTATTCATATTTTCCTTTCCTTCTTTTATAATTCACTATTATATTGTATCTTCTAGTTGGTCTAAGGTACCCACTCGGAGACATATCTTCCCGCTTGGAGCTGAAAGAGAAACTCAAATGTCATGACTTCAAATGGTACCTCACCAACGTATTCACCAACTCTCCTCTACCTCTCCACTTCTACTCTGTCGGACATGTTAGCAACTTTTTTTTCATTGTTTTTTCATTTTTATTAAATGATGCTACTATAAAGATAAAGAACGTGAGAGCTGACAAGTGTGTCCACATTTCAACTGATGGCCAAGACACCATCACCATGCAGGCCTGTTTTTTCGAAGTGGACAGACAGGTATTTTACAAAATTTTTTTTTAAAACTTCTTCAACTCCCACAATTTAACCCAGGTGTTTTCTTACACGGGCAACAGAACTTTGATGACCATGGACAACAAATGCCTCACCCTCCAAAACAAGCAGCTCATCCTCACTGCTTGTTCTTCTCCTTCCATCCTGCCCTCCCAGACCTTCATCTACCATACTCAGGTTGTTTGTATCTCTTATTATTTTTTATTCTACAGTAACTTCTGTAGGATGTAAATTTTTCTAAAAATACAAAAAATAAATTTTCAATTATTTGCTTATTTCTTTCTTACGGAAAAAAAATTTTATTCAAGACTAATTCTTCACACGACTGCCATTGAAATTAACGTCAAATTTATTGAAGTTTAAGAGCCGTCATTTCTAAACTTCATTAATGTGCCTATTCAAATGACAAAGATACAAGAATAACAATCAGTCCGATCCCTACTAACGGAGTCTATTGTTATCCAACTTTAAAAAAGGAAACTATTTTTAAATTTTGGTGCAGAGGATATATTAATGGAATCAAAAATGATCGAAGATGTTAAACCTAGATGGTAGAATTATTGATATGCAAGATATTAGGGGTTTGAAATGGGTGTGGTCACGTTCCATATGTGTGGCAATACACGTTTTTGAATGTTGCAGATAAATACGCATAAATTGTATTATTGTTTTTTTGCACTAAGTTTTTATATGACAGGGAGGTTCTATTGAGAATCTAGAGACAAAGACATGTTTGACAGTGAAGAACCATCATGGACAAGAAAGATTATTAAGTGGTATGATGTTTGATGTATGTCCTATTGGATGGGATGGAGCAATTGATATGTTGTACAATTGCAGAGGATTGTGCCGACACATTTGAACAGAAATTCGAACTGGAAGAGTACGGCATGGATGGGATGGAAGGGGTTAGTCTGTCTTTCAGTTTTATTTCTCATACATTTTTCCCCTTCGTATCTCAAATATCTTTTACGATAGATTATATAAACAAATACAATATTTTATTTATCAGGCTGAAGAGGAAATAAAAGATGAAAGAGAGGAAGAGTTTGGAGATGTAGGACAAGTGAGAAGTGGTAAAAAGGAAGAAGAAGGAAAGAAAGATTTTGATGAATATGATGATGATTTTGAAGCAGAAGAGAGAAAACCAAAGAAGCAAGGTTTTTCAGGAGACAACTCTCAAGGAGGATCTGAAGACGACTCGAATATTTCTTGGGAAGAAAGGAACCGCAAAAACGTGGTGCCTCTGAGGTATCGTAAGACAGACTCTTCCAACCGTCATGGGCACAACGGAGCTGCCGTTGTTGTGCCAGATGAACTGAAGGATGATGCCAAACGCCTTTTCAAAATACACCAATTCAATTTAGTTGCTTCAGATTTAGTTCCAAAGGATAGAGAGTTGCCTGACATTAGATCAGCCGAATGCAAGCAAAAGCATTATGATGTGGCAAGCCTTCCTTCCACCAGTGTGGTCATCGTCTTCCACAACGAGGCCTGGTCCACTCTCATCCGCACAATTTGGAGTGTCATTAACCACAGTCCTCCCTCTTTGTTGAAGGAAATTGTTTTGGTGGATGATGCTAGTTTCAGAGAATTCCTGAAGGAACCTTTGGAAGAGTACATAAAGAAATTACCTGTGCCAGTGTTGTTGGAGAGGATGGGAAACAGGAGTGGTTTGGTCCAATCCCGCTTGAAAGGAGCTTCAGTGGCCTCAGGAGCCACCTTGACCTTCCTGGATGCCCACTGTGAGTGCACCTCTGGGTGGCTGGAACCTCTGCTGTACCAAGTGCACTTCGACCGCAAATCTGTCGTGTCTCCTCTCATTGACGTTATTACTAGTGATTCAATGGAATACAGGTTTTCAATTGTCCAACATAGTTTCATTTTTTTTTTATTCTTATCATACAATCAGATTGGTTCCAATAGAGTTGGCTGGTTTCAATTGGAGAATGGCTTTTGCCTGGGTATCGACATCTGAAGCAGAAACCGAGAGAAGGCGGTGGGATCAAACCTTGCCATTAAGGTGATTTCCGCTTTATTATAACTTGAGATCATAACTAATTATTCAAAATTTTCAAGATCGCCAGCATTTGCGGGGGGTTTGTTTACAATAGACAAAGAGTTCTTTTATGAAATAGGATCATACGACGAAGAGATGAAGATATGGGGAGGAGAGAACCTAGAAATGTCCTTCAGGGTAGGTTAGAAGTTGTTGAGTTTCTCATTAAATCTCATTTGAAAATCTTCTAAGCAGTTGTGGATGTGTGGTAGCCAAGTTCTGATTTCGCCCTGTTCCAGAGTCGGTCATGTCTACCGATCAACTTCCCCTTATACCTTCCCTGAAGGTATCGACAGAACGGTTCTAACCAATCAAATGAGGACTATGGAAGTCTGGCTGGGTCCCCACAAGAAGTTCTACTACAAGTCCAATCCTTGTATGCTATTCATATTTTCCTTTCCTTCTTTTATAATTCACTATTATATTGTATCTTCTAGTTGGTCTAAGGTACCCACTCGGAGACATATCTTCCCGCTTGGAGCTGAAAGAGAAACTCAAATGTCATGACTTCAAATGGTACCTCACCAACGTATTCACCAACTCTCCCCTACCTCTCCACTTCTACTCTGTCGGACATGTAAGCAACTTTCTAATTTTTTAATCGAGTTTTTTTTGCTTCAAATGTTTTACAAAATTTATCAGATAAAGAATGTAAATAGTGATTTGTGTTTACACATTTCAACTGACGGTAAAAACAATATTGGTCTGATGAATTGTTTCCAAGAGGTTGACAGACAGGTAAGTTTTTGAAATAATTTTAAAGTTCTTCATACCTACTAATTGTGGGGCATTTTTAAATCCTATCTTTTAACCCAGGTGTTTTCTTACACGGGCAACAGGACTCTGATGACCATGGACAACAAATGCCTCACCCTCCAAAACAAGCAGCTCATACTAACTCCTTGTTCTTCTCCTCCCATCCTGCCCTCCCAGACCTTCATCTACCATGCTCAGAGGGTCAGTACTAACTTATTTATTTTTGTTTAGTTCATTTATTCAAGATAATCTACAGGATCGTTCGATAGAAAACCCCAGCACTAACCAATGTTTGGCAGTCAAAGTGAAAGATGGCAAAAATAAACTGACTACAGGCAAGTGTTGAATATGTTTTATGAAATTTTTCACTTGAATATTGTTTCAACAGTTTCATGCCAGAGCACAGTGATAGAACGATTTGTGTTGGAGGAGTATGGTATGGATGGAATGCAAGGCGCTTGAATTTTTTTTGAATTTTATTCTTTTTTCAATTTCTATAATATGTCTTTATATTTTTTGAAGATAAGGCTGATCATTATCATTCCTTTTTAACAAGCTTATATGTGTTTGAGTAGTTATTACAAAGTTCTGTCTTTTTAAAAAATAATTCAAAATAATATTTTTTTTGGCTAACAAACGGACTTTTATCGACTTTGTGCCTTCTTTAAATCAAAATTTTTTACATATTATTCAGATTTTTAATTCTATCTTACCCGAATATTAATCTTCAGTTTTCTCATTATTAATGTGATATTTAACCACAGTGTTACATCCCACCTATGTATCCATTTCATTTCAGTTGTCAAATTTCGTTCTATGAATTTTTGTTTTACACCAACCACATTTTAGGGGTTTTCACGGTTTGTTTTAACAAATATAAGTATTGTTATAATTTTTAGCTTTTCCTGGTACGCTTTAAATCAAAAAACATTAAACATTTGGAATTGGGTTCGTTCAACTTTACAAAAATTATTAAGTTCAAATTTAAAACATGGGAAAATTTTACTTGGTTTTTTTCGAAAAACTTTAAATAGAATTAATAATGAATTGAAACAGTTGGATAATGATAACAGGTTTTAAACAATGTGAGAGCTGCCTTCATATTTTATTGAACGAATATAAAATAGCAAACTGTTTGAAAATTTTTCAAAAATTGGGCCTTTTAAAAACGATAAAAATTTTGACTATTCACAAAAAAGTACACAAAAACAGATTTTGAAATTTTGAAAATTAAAATATGAACAAAACCAGTGCAGTTTTCAGCCCAAAAAATTATTTTCACTCCACGTTGCATTTTGAAAATCATCATAATGCAAAGTTAAATAAAAGCTGCTATAATCTTTGACACATTGAAACATCAATCCGCGAGAAACATTTATATGTACAAGCAAGCACCTAAACGAAACTAAATCATTAACTAAAAAAGTTTACGCTATCATAACTTAATTTAACAGCCAAGACAGTTCAAACTTTTTACTGTTATTTGAAGAAAGCTATCAAAAAAACTAGACACTGGCGGTAAAATTTATGTAAGAAGATTTGGAAGGTTGAGGCGAAGGCTTGTAATGGAAGGGAGAGTTGGATGCATGATAGGGGGGTATTTGGTATGGTGAAATGTTTGGGTTGTCGAAGTGGGAAATGCCGGTAGAAATGCCGAAAGTGGTGATGAACACGTTGAGTAGCATGACGAAGTAGAGCAGGTACGTAGCCATGTGTTGCCAGAAGGAAATCTTCCTAAAAGTCAACCTTTCTTGTCTATCTTCTTCTTGCTCCTTCATGAAGAATGCGTGATTCTGCTGTGCTTCTGCTAGTTTTAATTCAGCCTCTCCTTCTTCTTTTTCTCTCAAAGTGCTGCAGTGGTCTTCTCGAGCTCTCGCCAACTCCGCCTCCATTTCTTGGTTTCCTGGACTCTTCTTGAAGGCATCTTCCACTATCTTGTAATTGTTTAAAAGTTTTTAAAAAAGTTCTAGTTGAAAATTTTGTTGTGTATTTGAAAAATTTTTTGTTACTTTGATATAGTTCGCAGCTCTGGCGATTTTGACGTTAGAATCTGCCACTCTGATGCGGGCAAGTTCGATGTTACAATCTGCTCTTTCCAGGTCAATAAGAGCTTCCAAACGACCCTCGCCTCCACTGCCCCTACAGCACCCCATTTCCACATCGTCCTGTCCTCCCAAACCACCTCCCTCCACTCGCTTCGATCTTACTCTACCGTGGTGTGTTGGTGCTTGATTTATTTTCTTTATTTCGTGTAAAAGAAATGAATTGGATTAAAGTACTTAATAGAAAAGAGATAAATCAAACATTTTACCCTCTGACAGTGCCAGCAAAATTGCCTCTTCTACGGTAGTTGAGGCTGGATCTGCAGCAGATGAAGCAGTTCAACAACTGCTGACAAAAGCCCACTCGGTCTGTTGTCTGTTACAAATTGAAAAAATCATTTATACTAATAATCATCGCCTGTATTATATTCTTTTAAACTTTTCGTTAAGCTAAGTTGTTCATAAAACCCTTACTCAAAAAACATAAGACGAGTTTAACCTGGTAGTAATGTAAGTTGCCGATGTAGATGATGATGATGCCAATGAGCAACTCAAGGGAGATGCATGCAATCAACATGGCGAGCACAAAGTCGTAAAAACGGTGTCCTTGCCTCCCTATGTCCAATAACAGCTTGAGCTCTGTGATTTGAGTGAGTGAAAGCACTGTGATGAGGGCTGCTTGTGCTTTGGTCTCTGACTGCTCCAACTCACTGTGTCGTGCTAGTAACTGTGATGTGTGTAGAAATTTTACGCTATTAAGTGCTGTGTGGGATAAAGTTACTATGTGAGATGGTCTTTATTGAAATGGTGTGAAGTGAGGTGGTGAGGAAGGAAAGGCTGTATGACGAACTAATGCGGTAAGAGATGTTGTGTGGTGAGAAGGTGAAATGTGAAACTAAATAAAGGTAGTTGATGATTTTTGATGGTTGATGATGAATTCTTATGTGTTGTAACACTGTGATAGAGATTTGTCGTTATTATTCATGAGGTTCCCATATTCAGGAATGGTGAAAAAATGTGAAAAAACGTTTAAATAATCACAAAAATGAAAAAAAAGTTTATAAAAGTGAATGTCAACATTTCAAGTGGATAAAACAAAATAAAGCTAATAAAAAAAGATATAACAATTGTTACATGAATTGTTATTAAACACTGAATGCGGGATCAGTTAAGGTCCAAATAAAGGATAGTAACCTCTTTTACTTTTACTCTTCCGCTCTCCGCCATCTTGACGAAGGCGTGTGCTAGTCGTGGTGTGTTCCACGTGTCTGTTATCATTATTATCATTTTTATTATTTTTTGTTGTTTCTGTTTTTATTTTTTTTTGTTTTCTTTCACGTGCTTTATTCTTGTATGTATATGTTGACTAATGTTTATTCATAAATGAACAGCTTAGTTTAATTTAGCATTAATACCAGCTAGTAATAAATTAATTCAACATAAAGGAAACATGAGTATGTATCAATGAATAATAAACAAGTTTATTTGAATGTTAATTGGATCTAATGAATACTAATCTGCTCTAGTTTATACTAATTGGGTCTAATGCATACTAATTAGGTCTGATGACTACTAATAAAGCCAAATGAATACTAATTAGGTCTTATTAATATGTATGAATCCAACCGTATCCTGAGTCTTTCCTTGTCAATGTAGGCTTCGATAGCAATGTCTGCATCACAATTTATTATCCTTTTATTATATTATTATTATTATCTTATTTTTATTTTTTTATATCGTGGAAAATATGGTTTTTTCAGAGATTATGTCATTTCGATTAATTTACATTAATCTTGTTTATGTCATTTTTCCAGTATTATTTGCTTTCGAAAGTCCAATTTTCAGTTGCTTCTCGATATGATTCGCACTGCAATCTAGTCCAACAGATCTAAAAAAATTCTTGCAACTTTAACAAGACAAAAGATCAAAAACATGAATTGCAATTGATCTAGTATACAACTGCTTCAAAAGTGCACTTCACCATTAGACTAACAACCAGAAAATCTTCGAGGTAATTCCAAAAAACTCATTTCCAAACAAACATCGAGTTACCTCGAACATAAACTAAGTCATATAACCAATATCTTCACATACATGGGCGTATAATCACGCACCAACACACAAACGTGCACGTCACATGCATACAAAGCTTCCCGTGTGTGTGTGTGTGTGTGTGTGTGTGTGTGTGTGTGTGTGTGTGTGTGTGTGTGTGTGTGTGTGTGTGTGTGTGTGTGTGTGTGTGTGTGTGTGTGTGTGTGTGTGTGTGTGTGTGTATGTATGTGTGTGTATGTGTGTGTATGTGTGTGTGTGTGTGTGTGTGTGTGTGTGTGTGTGTGTGTGTGTGTGTGTGTGTGTGTGTGTGTGTGTGTGTGTGTGTGTGTGTGTGTGTGTGTGTGTGTGTGTGTGTGTGTGTGTGTGTGTGTGTGTGTGTGTGTGTGTGTGTGTGTGGTGTGTGTGCCTCGGAGGACCAGAGAATAAAGAATTTCTTAATTATACATCATTTTTATTATTTTAAAAGTGGATTTTAAATTGAAAATTAAAATTTTTTTTGAGAATTTTACGCATTTTTTATAAAATATAACTTTTAATACAAAAAAATAAAAGCTAAAAAAAATAAACTTTTGAAAAAAATGTCAAAAAACATAAAAAATATTTTTCATTCATAATTAATGTAACATTAAATCAGTACGTGGCCATGAAACAAAATAGAATGAGCGACAATAAAAAAAATAGAAAAAGTACACCAGTATCTTTAAGAATAAATTAGAGAAAAAATAATTTTCTAATAAAAATGTGAATAAAAATTTTAATAGCGCATTTGAATAAGAATAGATGAATGTAATTATTTGTGGGAATTGTACATACCGTTATCTCAGAGTTTAAAACAGAATAAAAAAATAATTCTCATTGAAAATGTAATCTAGTGGCAATATTATTAAGGTTGATACTATTCAAATGTTAAAAATAATTTATAGAATTAAAAACTAGTATGCACCAAAACAGTGAGAAAAATACCATTTTGTATGTAACTTAAAAATTTATTCACAAAAGCATCAAGTATATTACTACATTAGTAAGTTTTTAAACCTTATTAGTAAGTAAAATATAAACTATATTAGAAGGTAAGTCATATGAAATTAGTAAGTAAGATAAATCAAATTATTAAGCCGTAAAAGCATTGGAACCACAGCAATTGGATAACATTGATTATCTTTCCAGCCTCACCTTTGTTCCATCTGGTTGTTTCCTTGTATCATTTCATCCTAGGTAATTCTATTGGTTATTATTATTTCTATTATTACTATTATTGTTATTAATTTTTTCTTTATTACTATTATTATTGTTTTCTTAATCACTTTTTTTTTTTTTCAATTATTTTTATAAGAATTAGAGATTTTTATAACTATTCTTAGTATCATTCTTGTTATTAGGTTTATTATTATCATTACATTTAAGTTTGGTTTTATTATTATGATAGATATTGTTATGAAGATTGTTAATAATGCTGATAGTAATTTTTACTCAGATTATGTCATTTTATCATTATTATCCTTTGTATT
Organism: Pterobdella sp. o SKG-2022; assembly: GCA_964035795.1. Lineage (NCBI taxonomy): Eukaryota > Metazoa > Annelida > Clitellata > Hirudinida > Piscicolidae > Pterobdella > Pterobdella occidentalis. The sequence continues at coordinate 7,601,169 of OZ038323.1, read as the reverse complement.
GTTTTATTTCATTGTTGTAAAATTTTTATAAATTTAATAAAAGTTGTGACGAGTTGAAACACAAAGGGATGACATTATGTAAACAAAAAGTTACTTAAATGTTTTCATTGATTTAAAAAAAAGTTGAAAGAAAGAATGAAGCAATAATGAGCAAACAAAAAACACATGAATCATATCAAAACAAAAGCAGTAAATAAAAAAAAAGAGCATCAACAATAAAAATAACATCGACAAAGGAGTCTGCAGTGCCGATGCATACGACCCAACACTGTACACATGTGTGTGTGTGTATGTATGTATGTATGTATGTGTGTGTGTGTGTGTGTGTGTGTGTTTGTGTGTGTGTGTGTGTGTTTGTAGGCTCGAGGTAAATGGCCTCCGTTAAATTTTTAAGTGAATTTTGTAATTTAAAAATAGTTTAAAATAATTAATGTAACAAGTTGATAATTTATTTCGAAAAATCTCATGTTGGATAAGTACAAAAGCTTAAAGTAGTTTCGTATCACACCAAAATAACTTGTGTGTGTGTGTGTGTGTGTGTGTGTGTGTGTGTGTGTGTGTGTGTGTGTGTGTGTGTGTGTGTGTGTGTGTGTGTGTGTGTGTGTGTGTGTGTGTGTGTGTGTGTGTGTGTGTGTGTGTGTGTGTGTGTGTGTGTGTGTGTGTGTGTGTGTGTGTGTGTGTGTGTGTGTGTGTGTGTGTGTGTGTGTGTGTGTGTGTGTGTGTGTGTGTGTGTGTGTGTGTGTGTGTGTGTGTGTGTGTGTGTGTGTGTGTGTTTTCAGCATGTCTACATAAAAAACACACACATAAATATTTTTGATTCATAAGAGAAATCTCACTACAAAACTTCATAGCACGTATATTTTTTAATTCCATTGGATTTGATTAAAACATGCCTAAGTAACGCCTCGATGCTGGCAACTCACGTGGAAAATTATATCTCCCATAAATTCTCCTGTCAAATCTTTAGTCATATCTTCAGTTGATGCTTCCCTCAAATCTTCACCCACATCTTTACCCAAAACTCCCTACGAATCTTCACCCAGAACTTCACCAAAATCTTTTTCTTAAATCTTTTCTCAACTCGGCTTTTGTCAAAGCTTCAGCTCAAACCATGAGACCGATGTTTTGTGTTTTTTCAAACGTGTCTGTCTTTCATCCTTGAGAGGCTTTCCAAAGTTTTGTCATAAATCCAAAAATCATTGAACAAAACGATCTTCGTTCCATGAACAAATTTTTCTTATTCTAAATTATACAAAGGATTTTGTTGCAAGTGCCAAATTTTATATAGAATAAAACGTGGTGTATTAAAAATTTGAAAATCTTCAAATTAATTTTATATTTTATTAGTACTAATATCCTAGCATGGCTTTGATTTGAAAGTTAATTGAAATAATAACCTTCAAACATCATCAATAAAGTATGCAATAAATATTAATCAATTATAAAATACCATAAAAAGACTCCAATACATATAAATATTGTATTTAATACAATCACAAGGCAATCAATTAAACCAATCGAATAGAGATAGAACAAACAGTGTTAACACAAACCAAACAAACAGAAGAAATGTTTGCCTAAGCAATCCAAGCACCCTCTACACCGTCATCTCGACTGGGGTGCTGGATGATGGATTAATGCTGATGAGGTACTACTCAGTCTGATATAGTTGATATGGTATGGTATTGTGTGGTATGGTATGGTATGGTAGTATAGGTGTTGTAATATAATTTGTTATGAGCGTAATATATAATGTATAGTTGGTTTGAGGATTTGCTGATAAAGTTTTAGTTAAAACTGCATCTTTGTAAAGACTGTTAAAGCATTTTTTGTTACATTCATTTTTGATTTGAAGCATAGTGGAAATTGAAAAGTCTGGAAAAAATATTTCTAAAAAATTTTTTTTTGCCATTTTTCCCAGTTTTTTGTAGGTCTTCAAGACTCCGTAGCATTGCGTAAGCACTTTTTAGGAAAAATTTAAACTCCATAACTGCTTATTATGATTTTTTTTTTCTATTATTTTGTATTATACTTTTTGTATTATACTCCATAACTGCTTTAACAAAAAGTATAATACAAAATAACAGAAAAAAAAATCATAATAAAAAGAGGAATAATGAAAAAAAAATGGAAAAAATCATAATAAGCAGGGTGATAATAAATAAAAATAAGTTTTTCACCAGGACAATTTTGATGTTTCAAACGTTTACTCGTTGCGTAGTCATCTGTCAACGGGAATTTACATTGGAACAAAAACAATAATAGCATAAGTTCAACAATGAAAATAAAAATATTTTTTATGTTTTTAGTGTTGTTTTTTCATGAAAAAAACCTTATAGAAACGTCGATAGACCTGCAAATGCTAGGCTTATTTAGTTAAGTTGATTTTTAAATATTCAAAAATACTAATTATGACCAAAGTATTAAACTACGAATTGTATGTCGAATAAAAAAAACTTCGTAAGAACTCTTGGAAACCTCCGTGTTCTGTTTCAGCATATATTCGCAACATATCACTTAATTGAATAACTTTTTATTTTAAATTTTTCATGAGGAATTTTTGATACATTTATTTTATTGAAAGACCAAAATATTCGATAAGTACAACCTTATCATAAATATTAGTAGTAAATTATTGTGGAGGTATGTGGTTATAAAGAATTTTTGACATAGAAAGGAAAGTACCAATTGAAGAAGATTAAATGTTGCAATGTAACTATTATGTAATTATGTGATATTGTAAATGAGTAAAGTTAATTATTATATGAATATTTTTATTTCGATCTAAATCGATTTCTTTGAGAGATTGCTTTCTGTGTCCCTTCATTGGTTGATTTTGGTAATCTCTTCATTAGGGGGTCTCACGCGTTTGATTAGACTTTAAAAAAAATAAATGTATCGAAAATTTCTCATAAAAAATTGAAAATAAAAATTTATTTAAATAATATAAAAAAAAGATACATAAGATGTTTCTAAAAAATTATAATTCTTAGTTTTTTTTAGAGACATCGTATGTTCTTTTGTAAACTTGAATTTTACCAGTAAAACTTCAAATTATGAGGGTTTATAAGAACACGTGAAAAAAAATTTTTTTAGCTAAAATTTTCAACATATTCTTATGAACCCCCATAATTTGAAGTTTACTGGTAACATTATAATACTAAAATAGATTTTTCAGTGATTAAAACACAATGCAAACATCATGGTTAATAGCTAATAAGATAATATAGTTAATAATACCCATAGTTACCCTATCTGCGGATTTAAGATACTAATGAAGCCATAAGAAATTTAACCCACAAATGACGTTCAAACTTTGACCACAAAACATCAAAACAAAACATAAATCAATGCGGGTTAATTGTTTTTGCATTCAACAAGATTGATGTATAAAAGGTCTAATTTATTGGTGTGTTTGTGATCTTTAATGAAAAAATATGTTTTAATAACAAACATTTTTTTTATGTTTGTATATTTAATTATTTTAAATTCCATTTTAATACCTAAATATAGAATTCAAAAATAAATTTAATTAAAATTTTTATATAATATAAATAAAAATGTTTAAAAATGAAAATTTTTTCAGGTATGCGTCATTATATATAAAATTACATTTATTAGATAAGATAAAATTTCCATTATTACTAAATCCTGTCAAGTTCACCGACGCATGAGGCAGCAAAAAAATGCTTCCAAGCATTCCCGTTCTGAGCCAGTTTGGGATGGTGCCCCAAGCGTGCTTCATTTCCTTTAGCACTGCTTCTACTCTCCAAAGATGTTATTTTTAGGGGCCTTGTTTCCCTCTGGTATACAATTAAGAGTGTCATGTATTTTTTTTTAAATTTGAAAAAAACTCAGTTGTTTATCTCATAGTATTTATAGTATATACTTTTTAGTATGCACTGTCAAGTAGTTATGTGCTTTTACCCGCTTTAATGAGGAACAAAAATTGAATATGTTTATTTGCGTTGAAGTTCTAACTCATAAGCTATATTTTGTATTATAAACAACACCTATAGTTTAAAGTGAACAAGATTAAATTTATGCAAATCTTTTTGGGTTTGGTTTTAATTAGTTAGTGTTTCGGTAGTATTAGGTGTTTTCCAAAGACGCTACTCTGTGTAGCAAAGTAATTGAAACAAAATTAGTCTATAGATCTTAGGGTTTTTATTATCATTTACTTGGGTATAATACATTAAAATATGATAAAACTCATTTGTATATATCAAATATTAGAAATGAAGCTGTCATCAGTAATTCGGGATAAATTTAATTCCATCAATGTTATCAAGACTTAATTTAAATTGCTTGATTTTTTATTTATTGAGCAATGACAGTTCTCCGAAGCAATTTGTAAACAACGTTTGAAATGTCTTTGAAAAGGGTGATTTCAATATGTTTACCTTATTAATTTCGAGGTTTAAGTTTAGTTAAAATGCGCAAATTTAACATTTAATTATTATATAATATAATTTATATTTTTGAGATAATTTTAATTTCGAAGTTTATTTTAAATAATTTGGCGAAATCAACGAAAAATTCTTAATGTAAACCTTAAATGAAATGGATCATCATGGACTCTAATAAACAATGGAAATAAAAATAACAAACCTTGGAAAAAAAATTATAAAATAACAATAAGAAAATAAAGAAAAATAAAAATAATAAGAAATAAATAAAATTTGAGTTGACCCGATTAGCTAATGGGATTTCTCCTTCAAAAACAAGTACGTAATATTTTATTAAAGTGTCCTTTAAGTCGAACAAAAGGGTAGGTGACATACGCAATAGAAATATTTAAACGTGGTATTTACAAAAAATGCTTTACTAAAACAATATAATTGTGTGAGAATTTTCCAGATAAACCATGGAAAAAAGTGTATGTTAGTAAATGAAGCAGTTAATAGCATTGAATCAAAGCTGAGAAAATAAACAAAGGTATAATTTAAGCGACGATGAGCTTAAACACTGTCCAGAAATATAACGACAACATCAAATAAAGATTTCACTCAAAAATTTCACCTATAATCTGTGTCTATAATGGCAACACAGCAGGAAGAACAAATGATTCATATAATGATTATTACGCACATACAAGATCAACAAACAATGCATTAGACGTATTTGCGTTTCAGCATTTAGCACTAGAAAAATTTACAATTGTTCCAACGGGTTATATCACTAGGAAGTTTTGATCAAACATGAATCACGGATGATATTTAAAGAACATTATTTATTCTAATATCTTTACTCAATCACATACCTCCGTACAATCCCCCTCAACCAATCATGCTTTATCCTCGATCATTAAAGGCTCGTCGATTATATTCAGAATCTTTTTGTAAACTTTTTCCTTGGCGTCCATGCCCCAAATGAAGTCTAGATGTTGGTACGAGGGTAAATGGGTGGTTGTCTTAAGACTGGATAACTGCCCACTCAACCATTCCACGTCCTAGAAAAGTGAAGTGTGCTATGATGTGGTGTTAGGTGAAGTGATTTAGTGGTGAGTGTGGTATTGTGGGGTGTGTCAAAAATAATAGTGATTTGTGGAGTAACGTGATGCTGCTTAGTGAGAAATGGTTATATTTATTTTTTTTAATTTTTATTTTTATTACTTGAGGATCAGCAAGCTCATCTAGTCCTCCTGTGAAGAAATGGATTGGTGTGGTGATGTTGGTGAGGTTGTATTCAGGTGGATAAGTCTGTTGAGAAATGGGGTATATATATATATATATATATATATATATATATATATATATATAGAGAGAGAGAGAGAGAGAGAGAGAGAGAGAGAGAGAGAGAGAGAGAGAGAGAGAGAGAGAGAGAGAGAGAGAGAGAGAGAGAGAGAGAGAGAGAGAGAGAGAGAGAGAGAGAGAGAGAGAGAGAGAGAGAGAGAGAGAGAGAGAGAGAGAGAGAGAGAGAGAGAGAGAGAGAGAGAGATTAAAAGAAATCCACCTTATTATAATGGTATATATTTTCTTTTTTATAGTCGAACATTTGAAATGTCTTGCTCTTCACCATCTGTAATCATATTTATATTGATAGTGAATACTTGTAGATAAATAACACATCAGCAGAGTTTGGCAGTAAACGTTTTATGGTAAAGCCAAAGGCATCGGAAACTTTTATCTAATTTAAAATGGATTTAACAAGTCCTCTCGGTTGATTTTTTTTGGAAAAATAAAAAACAAAACAATATTGCCCTTTATGACCTGTATGAAGTGAACGAGATTTTTAACGGAGGTTCCTGCAGGAGTGTGACTTAGATACACGGGGATGCGACTCTGCGGGTGTTTGACGCTTGTCAATCTAAATTGATTGTATTAATGCAGCATATGATGGTTTTTATTGATATTATTGCGTGTAGTGTTGTTATTATATATAAAAAAAAAATCCGTGACCCGAAGGAATAAGAAAGAATGCTCATTTTAATAAAGTATTCAGTTACATATTAAATAGCAGATAAAAACATACAGTAAATGCACATTCATGGAAACATACATACACAGAGCTAATGATACTAACAGCGTTTGCGTTATTGTGGTCGAGACCGCCCATATATATTGATGCTTCGCAAAATTCTCGAAAGATGACGTGTTTGCAGAGATGGGTGGCGATGAATTTGACGATGCTATTCGATGGGAAGAATTCATTGATTCCTAGTACCTTGAAGATGTACTGTGGGCAGGGTTTGGTGGTAGTTGTTGTTGGTGTGATGGGGGTGGTGGTAGGAATAGTGGTGGTTGATAATGTTTGTGGTGCTTAAGACTGCTGTAATAGATATTTATAATAGAGATTTATTGTGTGATAGAGGTTGTTGTCATATGCGATGTGAAAAAGGGCTGTCGTAATGAGTGGTAAAAAAGTGATCTTTAAAATGATTTGTAACGAATATATTTTTTAAAAATGAATCCAGCAATAAAGCACACAACTTCAAAAAAATGAACACAAAGTTAGCGACACAGACCTCAGGAACAACTGCAAGATCGGTGAGAAGCTTGAAGAAGCCCTTAATATGACCCACTCTGGCTACCGGAGCAAGTGCAATCACCTCCTCTATCTGGTGGGTGGTGTGATGCCCTAATGAGGCTTGTGCCTCGAAATGATGGTTTAATAGGTGTGGGGATGGGGTATGGGTGGATGGGATGGGGTATGGGTGGATGGGATGGGGTATGGGTGGATGGGATGGGGTATGGAATGAGGTATGAGTGGATGAGATGGGGCATGAGTGGATGAGATGGGGTATGGGTGGATGGGATGGTGTATGAGATGGGGTATGGGTGGATGAGGTGGTGCGTAGGTTTTAAAGTGTGATGGTTTGAAGGTTGGTGGTGTATGACGTAGGTGGTAAGATGGATGAGTGAATATCAAGTGCAAGTGTGATAAATACAAAATGTATATAAAAAAAATGAAGGTAAGAAACTAAAAGCAGAGTATATAAGTGAAAAAATGTGAATTGAAAACAAAAAATTGAACATCAAAATTAATAAGTTTGATTAACCACGCTGATATAATGCTTCGAAAATTCAAAAAATTCACATAAAAAAGAATAATATTAATAATAATAAAAATAATGATTATTTTTATTATTATTATTTTAAGAATAAAAAACCGTGCTTATTCATAAAACGCTAAAAAAAGTTACACAATCACTCTTCTAAGAAACCTTATCTCAAAAACCTTAAGCATAAAAAAGTAACCACTCATCTTTGTTGTATATTATTATAATTTAACCTATTTATTATTAAATTTTATTTTCACTCTTATGTTATTTTTTTATAGTAGTATTGCTCTAATTATCTCTATTATAACTGAAACCGCAATAATAAGTGCCCAACATATGGTAGGATCAAAGTTTAAGGCCAAAGTCGGCACCATTGAAACAATGCATTATGGGCTTGCCCTTGTGGGGCAATGATATTAGACCTGTTATTAAATTTGCATTACTATAAAGTCGCCCATAGTATAGTAATATAGTAAAGTACTAGTAAAATTATTGCTATTATTATTTTTATTATTATCACTAATAATTATACTATTATATTTATCTTTAATACAGTTTCTTGTATTATTTTAAATTATTATAATTGTTATTATTACTTTTGCTGTTGTTATTATTAATATTATTATTATTTTATTTATATTTTTACACTTCAAGATGAAAAGATTTTTTTAAAAACTTAATCAAATTTAATTGTCGCTGACAAGTGGCTGCCAAGTTTCTTTATCAAAAGAAATCAATGTAACCCTTTGGTTGAGCAAATATAACACTTAAAATACACTCATTATGAGCTCAAACACTAATATTGAATGTAATATACTGACGTCAAGCAATCAGCATAACTTTGGCCATTTTTTCTACATAAATTTAGATGGAAAGCTATTATTATTTCTATTTTTATTACAATAAATTGGTGTTGTGACTTATAAAGTGGTGCTTAGTTATTGAATAAAATAAACTAGCATATTAAAATAGTTATTTTTTTTATAATAACACTATTATTATGATTTGCAATGATGATGATGATGTTGATAATTATTAGTATTATTTCTATGATGATGATTATTAATATTATTTTGATTATTAGTATGTACCAGTTTAGAATGAGCTTGATTGGCTTTCTTAGCCAACATTCCGAAAGCTATCAAGGTGCCTTGAGAATGACCTGATATTAGTTTATTATTGTTATTATTAGTTTATTAGTGTCATCATTTTTATTCCTTATTTTAATTATTTTGCTATTATTATTCTTATTATTGTCCTCACTTGTGTTTTACAGTAATTTTTATTTCCCATTTTCTATTTTTACTATTATTTGATATTTTTTATGCTCAATGTCATGATCCATTGCATTCCTCACAGGCAATTATTATATAAGCAGGCTATTCAAGACATATTCCCACGATAGGCATAGATAGGACATAACTAATTAAGATATAATTAGAATGATCAAATACTTAATTGAAGAGTATCATGAGATAAGATTAATTAATGGCGACAAAATACCTTAATGATAATTACACCATTACTATTTATATTTTTATTATTTTTATCTTTTTTTTTTCATTTTTATTTATATATTTAGTATTTATAGTAATTATTTGTTTTTATTATTATTATTACCGATATAAGTGACGGCAGGAACTTGCGAAATTTTGGTGGCATGGGTTAGCATGGTGGGTAGGTCATACTTGATCATTTCATCAAAACTGTGTTAAGGTCGTATGTGATGTGGTTGTATGTGATGTTGCAAGGATGTGTGTGATATTTCGAAGAGTTGAAGATGGTGTGAGTTATTTTTTTATTAGAAGAATGTGTTTTAGTTGTGTCGTTGTTGTGACGTATATGTATGTTTATAATGTTACTTTATGCACAACATTCTAATTGAGAAAAGCTTGGTACATCTCAACACACATCATAATGTTTTGAGTACGGTTATGAATAGAATATTTAAGTCTAACTCATCAAAAATAATAGTTTCTTTTCAAATAAATGTATCTAAAAACACTCTTCATTTTCAATTTGAAACTAAAAAAGGTTTGATAAAAGAAATAGTAAATAATGTGACACCTCCAATCCCAAAACTGGTGGTCCTTGCTAGTGTAGTGCACATGTTTGTTGGAGTATGTGTTACCTCTGATGTTTCCCAACCACACCTCATAACCCTCATCTGATAATATAAACCCTGTGTGTTTGTGTGTGATAAAAGAATATTGATACAAAAATTATATAATCAGTGACATGAAGGAAATTTAATATGGGCTATTAGAAATAAAATAAGTAAAGCAATAAAAGAGGATGACATCACCCACCTAAACTTTCATTAGCTTGGTTGATGACCCATGTTGAAGAAGAATCTAGAAGACCATGTTGTAGGAATATCACTTTTCTTTTCCTAACTGGAGCATCTGTGAAAAAGAGTTTTGGCTTTAAAATGTTGATTTTGATGCATTTGAAAAATTGTGCTGATGTTGATAATGAATCTGGTAGTTGAAGAAGCTAAGTGTTTAGAATTCAGCTAATGTTTTTTGAACTATTGTTTTCAATGTTATTGAAATTTATAACTTAAGAAATAAACTCCCTATGAAATTTTAATGATTCAAAAGCAATAGAACCATCTTGACTAACTAGGAAGAATCCTCTGCATTGACAAGATGAAACCATCTTTTGTCTGTACTGAATGCTGCTCACATTTGTACCCTTTACTTCTTATCAAATTTGTCTGCGTGTTTTTGATTTATTTTGAAAATTAACTTCATTTATTGTAGCTATTTTATTGAAATATAGTTGAGGGCAAATTCAGTAAAGTAATATAAAACACGGAAATGTGCACAAAGTCAAGCCTAAATAAACAAACTAAAAGAACTTTGAGACTTAAAATTGAATACGATCATAGCAAGTAAGGTTGCAATTTACTAAGTTTCATTGGGAATTTCATTCTTTTTGTTAGTTTACATCTTAAATCAATATATAACTGGTTCGCACCACATTTCGATGAATATCCGGATCGGGATTGTAATTGTGTCTGAATTTTTGAAGTTGATGGTTGGGGAATTTTAATTGTAAGCTTGAAGTAGCTAGTCGCGAAACTTGTAGAAACAGTAGTACTTTAAAATCCATAGAGTGAATAAAATTATTCGTTTTTAAGTTATGGTTCGATGTTTAAAAGGTAAACTAGATTTTGTGGGTAGGTTGTGTGGTTTATTTATATAAAGCCTTCAAAAATAATTAGTTATTCAAGAACCCAAAGTTCATCGGACGATATACAGCTTGTATAAAATATAATATCTAAAAATAGTAAACAACATTTATGAGGAAGAAATATAAATTACTTTTTTTTATATTTTTAGTAATAAATCACGTTTCAAATATTTTTTGTTAATTTGTTTATTTAATTTTACTTTTTTTTTTCGGTCGTTAAGGAGTCTGTTATGATATATAATTTTAGATTTTTGCGATCATGAGAGCACTAAGGATAATAATTTTATTTTATTCAAATTTAACTTTTGTAAAATAAAATTTTAATTATTATACAATATATAATTTGTATTTTTTACAACTTATTTTTTAAATATTGAATTTCAAATATTTAAAATGAATTTCGACGAAGAACTGGATAATGTAGAAGAAATGTTGAAAAATTTTGAAAAAAATCTAAAAAACGAAACTTTCTCAAGCAGAGATTACAAAGAGAAAAATTCTATTGCAGTTTGTGAAAAGTAATTATATTAACAACCTATTCTAACCTGACATCAAAAAATAAAATCACCCTACAGTATAGATCTCTCGGATCTTTTAGGAGACGACGATGATGATGATGAGGTTGAGAAAATATCACAAAAATTCAATCAAAAAAGAAAAAGTTACTGTAGCAGATCAATTAGGTCTGAAGAAAAAAAAGAAAGTTTTCAGCATAGAAACTCGTTCCTTAGCCAGTCCTTAAACGCGGGAACTTCCAAAAAACAGTTAAACGCAAAAACCACATTTAAATAATACCGTAAATGGAAACACAAATTGAACAAAATCTAAAACACTATATAAACAACTTATTTTTGAAAAATTATAATTTTTTCAAACCAGTTAACTGAAGACTCCGCCATAATGATGAACACTATAAAACAGATGCATGGAGGTGTGGGTGGGAGGGAGTTCCCATGAAATGGGGTGCTGTAGGCTTGCTAACATCATGTAATTGATATACCGTCGTAATAATCTATAATAATAATAAAAATAATATTTTCACAGTGACATTAATATGAATTTTTTCATAATAATAAAAAAAGATTATTATTTTTATAGCGTCGTCCTTGATGTAGTTAGTAATAATAATTTTTCTTGTATTCTTTGTATTTTTTAAAATGAAACTCAAAGTTTTGTTTGAACTCAATCGATTAAATTATGTTATAGACCATTTTTCATCAAGAGTGCAGCTATAATTGAAAAAACTAATCCACCCAGAACATTCAAACACCGTTTTAAATAGTTAACAGCTAACCATGAACTACTCACGTAACCACCGCATAAACGCACACACACACAGACACATACACACACCATACACATAAACAAACACTCAAAAACACATACACAGACCCTGTAGCAACCTCAGATGCACATCGTGTGACTTCAATGTCTCAACGTTCGATGACGTAGCATGGAGTGATCACGTGGACTACATCTTTCTTAGGAATAACATGCCGAACTATCATAAGCTCAAGTACATGCTAGTTACTAAGAAAGGTTGGCTACTCTATTTTTTTTTTCTATGATTTATCTACTTTTAATACATTATAATCGCAAGCTCTGCTTACGGAAATTTTGTGATTCTTTTAGTTTTTGTCTATGCTTACATGATCATCTGAAAAAATTGATTAGACACCAGTTACTAATTATTGTTAATTATTTCTATAATTACAAGTCATTGGAGATTGTAGGTCATGAGATACTGTTTCTTAGAAAACTAAATCCTGTTTTAGAATGAAAAAGGACACTTTTTATGGATATTAAACCCTAATATCGTTTCATATCCTGTTGAAAAAAATAGTCGATTGTTGATCTATTTTGCTAGAAATTGCATAATATTTTTCATTTATTCATCTTCATCATCGTCCACTTCTGCCATCCATTCTCTTAACAATTCATCTTTGTGGTGCCAAATCTCTTCTGTGAGGGGTCAACAAACACTTATTCTGATGGCTGTATAGTTTTTCACTGGTTTGCACAAAACAATACTTTTTTTCTATTTTTGTAACAACCTGTTTATTTTTATGTTATCGGTTTTTAAAGTTTCTTACATGTATTTTCTTCTTTAAAACTTACATTAAAATTGAATTATGAAAATTAGTAGCAGCAGTGCATCCGTATAAAAATTATACGCTAATAATTATACAAGAATATCTAATTAACAGTACATTATATAGAAACATTGATTACCATTGTAATACTGGCGAAACCACTACAAACAACGACAACAAAAAACTGTAGCCCAACTAATAAACGTTTTACTGCGACGTGTAAATTATAAAACAATTGATTAAGATGGCACAATAGTCATGCCATCAATTATTTACAATGCTCTCATACAGAGATAACACCGATCAATGGGATATTTGCCCCTGTTTTGAGGGTTTCATATTAGGGGGAAAAACCTGGAAAAAATTATTCAATTTTAAATTTATTGAAGACAAACGTTTTTTAAAGACGAAAACATATAAGGATTTAGAGTGATTTATGGAAAGTTATGTAACATAATAATAGATGAGCTTTTTATCATACATTTTACATTTTTTAATTCGAGCCAAACGTAAATATTCAAATGAAAACACACTTAGGAACTTATTTTATTCCACGAAGCTTTTCGTAAGATCTTACGAAAAGCTTCGTGGAATAAAATTTTTCATTGTATTTTGTGAAAAATAAATCTAGAATTTTTGATAAGTATAGTCTCATCATAAAACGTCTCTAAAAAATTTTTTTATATTCCCCCTATTCGTAGACTAACAACTGGATCATGATATCTACACGTTCAAACTCACAGGAAGCAGGTCGTATGCGTGTCAATGCTCTTGGATGCACACAACATCACTCACTACCCCCAAGGAAAAAGATCCTAAAAATAAATGGGTGTGTGGGAAACATTGAAGGAAAAAATTGTTTTGAATTGTTACCTTTTTTGTATTTTTAATCTTTTTTGAATATTTTGAAATTGCTTGTGTATCATATCAATTAACACGCAATATGGCTTCTTACCACATCGTTTTAGTATTTTATGGTTGGAAAGGTTTAAACTATTAATTTATCATTTTTGACTCACCAAATTTTTTTAAATGTATATAATTGTTATGAGCTTTTGAATAAAACTATAAATAGTTGTCATTTTTCATGATGAATTTTTGTATGAATATAATAGAATACTGACTCTCTTAGATAACAAAACGGTGAAAATAATGATGATAATAAATTTTCATACGAACGACATCTAGAGTATAGTAATTAATTTCGTAAACTCATCAAACTTTAGTTTCCTAATAATGGTGTCTTTTTAATATAAGAAAACTCAGTTGAGGTGAAAATTCTAAACAAAATATTTTTTCAACAAGTTTATTTAACTAACCTCGTGCAATGAAAAAAGATGTTGAAAGTTATAATAATAATAAAAAAAGCTGATCTTTCAGTGAATAAGGTTTATCATAAACTTTATTAAATGTATCTTTAGTACCATTTTTTAAATATAGCAAACTAATCAAATATTTTTGCTTTGAAGTTTTAATAAAAAGTATAAATTTGTCTTACTAATCATACAATTGTTTTATCAAACTATTAAAACCATATAAATAATCCCTATGAATGAGTCTGCGCAGAATTACGTAAGGTGTTTAATAGTGAAACACATAAGCACATGCCATGTTTGAACTCATAAATCTAGGTGTTTCCGAAGAAATTTCCAGAAAGTGTGAATCACAGAAAAAAATTTAATCTTTTTCACCAAGAAACTTTTAGTTCTTTGTAATGAGTGTTATTTAGTGTTGTGTGAAAATAAGGATTTTAACTATCTTTTTTTTGTTTTTATCCATCGCACTTTCCGAGAATCGTTTATCCACAAAATCAATTAAGCAAACTAGCTGTTTACAATTTCTCAGGCTTCTTACAAACTAATTCATTTGTCTTCACTTAGATTCAACCTCACTTTTATCTGCAGATTTCCCAATAAACCATACATAATTAATAAAAAAGTCCTTATAATCTAATTATACGATCTAACTAAAACAAGTAATGGAGTTATTAAATATATACTATATTTTTAGGTCAATTTTTTTGAATAAAAGTTTGTTTTTTGAGTTTTTCATAAACTCGAGTTATAGAGAGAACTAACCAGAAAATCTCTGTAGTTCTCTTCACGTAGTTTTTAAGATGTCCGAAGAGCATATACTCAAAATAATTTATATGTTTGGGTAATTACTGGTTTAACCTGGTAATATGTTTTCTATCAAAGTTATCAACATTCACCATCTCATTCATCTTGTTTAAGCATACTACATCACGACCCCAACAGACTTCATTATCAATACATCATAAGCTTTCTTTATGACTGTCTACAATATCAAAACTCATTTATTCGTTAATGATCATCTTTCAATTTATTCCTATACTTTGAGTGCAGTTTGATTTTTTTTTCTTTACGAATTTATATTAAGTATTTATGAATATTGTATTTGATTATTTATTAAGTACCAGAAGTTTGCAGTTTTACGTAATATTTTCAATTGAATATATTATACTAATATAAATTCTTATTTAAAACACTTTAAACTGTTTTTTGATTGATTATTTATTCAAATTTTATAACAAAATATTTATGAATTACTTATTAATATTTTTTAATTATACATTAAGTATTTATTTATTTATATTTAATGAAAGTATATTAATTAATTAATTATTCATGTTTAAAGCAAGTATGTTTTCAAAGCATTACTTCCCACGATGACTTAGTTACACGGTAATATCAAAACAAATATGATTTAAAGGGGCTTTAATCGTATTGATCGAGCTCGAAATTAAATTATATATTTCGTTATTTTATTTAATATAACTTGTCTTTTGGATGAAACTTGAATTTTGGATTGTGGTTTGTTTAATTTATTAAAAAATAATGTAAATTAGAATTTTCGTATATCGATAAATATTAATTTTATTTAATTACAAATATCAAAACAATTCTAATTAACATATTAAAATTTAATTATAATATTAAAATTCTAACAGCAATGGCTAAAAGTTACAAGCTACTAATGCGCGTGACTCACGCTAGTACGATAAAACTTTTCTAACTTATTTCATTTAATCTTTTCATTATTATGTTTAACTTGTAGAAAATGATTCATTGATTCAAAAGTTTTCGTGTTGCTAAATGTTACAATAGAATATTAAAAGTTGATACTTTAATTAGTAGCAAGGCTGCAACTAGCATTCAGCCGTGAACTGTTTAGACTATAAGCTAAAGTATGTCTAATAAATTCTTTATTAATTCTTCGAATACCGTTCTTTTTAATTTTGTCAAGTTTTGAAGAAAAAATATTTTTGCTTGATTTTTAAAATCATTTAAAAAGTAATTCATTACTTTTTTTGATGTTTTGAGACTAAACAGAGCTGTTTTTAAGATATTTTGAATCGCTTGAAATTCTGTTTCAAATCGTTGAGATGGTTGACATACTTGTCGGGATATTTTCTCGAATTTCGCGAATTTTTCTCACGTCAAGCAGACACATTAACATTTGCGAACTCTATCAAAGAATAGAATCACAATTTAAAAACTTATTCAATATAGACATTTGAAATTTAAGAAAAAATTTTGAATCTTAAACTTATTGAAGATAAACATCATGTAATATTAAATATTATTTTTTAATCAAATTAAGTTATTATTTTTAATTTAAATTTACTTATTTTGCAGGAAACAAAAGATTTCAAAAGAGTTCTTACAATCTGAAGGCAAGTCTTCAGTGCAAGGGTCTACAGAACATTGGATTAAAATTGGAAACTACTCAAAAGATACTGAGATCTCTTTAAAAAAATGGTGTCTACAGAACAACTATGACTTTTTTCTCCAAATCGAGATATTTTGTTATAGAACTCATAACTTCATATCAAAATCAATCTCTCAATTAACAAAAAAAGATATACCACTAATAAAAATCCCAAATCATACTTCAAGAAAATAAAAACCGTACAAGATTATCAATTAAACATCATTCAATAATCTTTTTGGATACTCAATTCAATGGAGTCAGCCAGATCACCATCAACAAGTGGCAGTGAAAGCCAAATAAATCATGAAACTCAATCGATGGCAGATGACCTGGGCAATGATGCAGAAGGAGTATGGAGTGCTGATATTGAGCAATCTTTCCAGGAAGCTCTTTCCATATACCCGCCATGTGGTAGAAGGAAGATTATACTTTCTGATGAGGGCAAGATGTATGGTGAGTAGTTCAGATATTTATGAACTTATAACTAGATAAAATCCAAATATCACTTGATATGTAGTTGAAGGTGTTCTCAAAAATTCATCTTTAATGTTGTTTCATTATAATAATACTCATTGTGTTATAATACTAAGAATTGCTAGTATTTCTAATTACATGAGCAGTGCATTCATTATCATGATTAACTAAGAATTTTTCAGTATTTCTTTTAATGTTTCAGACATTTTTTAACTTAAATTCAGTATTGCAGAAAATATTTTACATTTCCATTGTAATCAGTATCATACATATCACCTAAGTCTAAATTTTCCTTTTTTTAGGATTAAATCTATTCAAGGATTGAAAAAATACTTATTAAATGTTTTTAATTTACATACAGGCCGTAATGAGCTCATAGCCAGATATATAAAAATGACCACAGGTTAAAAAATTATTTTCAAAATCAGTATACAGTTAAATAAAATCATCATCCATTAAAAAATCGCTATATAATCATCGTTATTTCACGTTTGTTTCCATGCCAGAATGCATTTGATTCAAATAGAATACCCTTAAGATTAACTGTTCCTAATTATCACGTATGTTTTAAGTAATATACGTCAAAATTAATTTGAAGGGCTTTTAAATTTGAATTGATTAAAATGCACCTTTAATTAGTCCAGCTGGCTATTAATGTATGACTATATTGTTTTTATGCGCTTTAAGAGTATTTCGGCTTTTATATTATTTTTAATATGAGTATTTTATTGAAATTATTGTTTTATGAATAAATTTTCAAATCTACAATTACATGTTCCATATAAATAAACTTATAAATCAGATGAAAAAGGCTTTCCAATCTATTATGGAAGCAAATGCAACCATATTTAATTGTTGAATTTAAAAAAAATTATATTTTTAAATGATCAAAATGATGTAAATAAAGGTAAATGTCGGTCTAGAAAGCAAGTTTCCTCGCACATACAAGTCCTCGCCAGACGGAAATCAAAAGAAATACAAGCACATGCGCGGGTTGGATTCTTGAAGCGCTTCATTTTAATAAGTTTTTACCAATTCTGAAAATTCAATTCACTGTTCAAAATTATTTAATAAAATAATGTTCTTCAATTTACGAAACAAATTTTAAAGCTTTTCATCTACGTACATAAGTGTGATGATTTAATGTATAGGAAAATAATATTCAAATGATTTTTTATTTACTTCACGGTTGTTGTTTGCTCAAAGTGATTGGTCCACTAAGTTTATAATAGTTATCTTAACTTTTAATTAGTTTTTCGCTTAATCACTTCTTATTGATAGATGCCTATATAGATATGTATGTAGACAAGTGTATAGATAGGAAGATGGATTGATAGATAGATGGATGGATTGATAGATAAATAAATAAACCAACATTTTTCTATAACTAGGATCCTTTAACAAAAGAAAAAGTGCTACAAAGTCTATCGAGTATGTCATCATCTCAAATAGTGTCTTCAAACCACCAAAAGACTACATCACAAAACCTCATTACACCCAACAACACACCATCGAACCTTCTCACGCCACCCATTCCATCCGGCACTACCCTCATTTCCCCCGAACAATTTCTCGCCTATCAACAACAGCAGCAACAACAACAACACATGTGGAGTCTGCCGCCCAACGTCAGCTTAGCAGAGTATGTGTGTTTGATAAGCCACTATGCAGTCGGTATTGTGATATATTGATGCGCATGCAAAATTAACTTAAATATAGAATTTTGAGAATTTTAGTTCTTCAACGTTTTAGCTTTTAAATTTTTTGTTTATAAATATTGAATGAGTTCCAATGAAAGCAATCTTCTGAGAAGATAATATTGTTGACACGTTTTTAACTTGTTTGAATAATTTAAAAATGGTTTTCATGTACAGTACTTGTTTCAAAGTTTTTAGGCTTTAAGCCTTTCTAAATATAAGAATCTAAAACTCAGTCATTAAACTACAGAACTCTTATAAGCTTAAAATTCTTTAAAAAAATGATAAATCATAATTAAAATACAAAATATTTAATTTTAAGGACTAAATCATGCCTTTAGCTCATGAATATCTCTAAAAATAAAATTTATATTTACATATTTATAAATTAATCACAATACGGCTTGTGTAGTCACTTATGCTTGTAAACTGGCACATGTAGCTGTTTTCTAATGAGATTTGTAACACCATCATTAACGCTTATGGTCTTTACACACCATAGAATTAGACAGCAGTTAATTTATTCTATATATCCGAATTAGTTATAAATATTCAAGTAAATAATTGTAGAATTTCAAAGATTTTTTTTCTTAAAACAGAATAAAAGTGCAACCAATCTTCAACCAACTCACCAACCCTGCAAGCACCACAAACATCCTTTCATCCACCCTCCTCCCTTACCCCTTCGAGGAAAAACCCCAAGTTCCCCCTAAACCAGCATATACAGGCAGAAGTATTTGTGGACCCAAGTTGAGATTAGTTGAGTTTTCTGCTTACCAAGAACAACAAGAAGCTGAAAGTGTATGTATGCTAGATTTCTATTAGTCTAGTTGCAGATAGATAGATAGATAGATAGATAGATAAATAGATAGATAGATAGATAGATAGATAGATAGATAGATAGATAGATAGATAGATAGATAGATAAATCAATTCATCACGCTTCACAGCCTCACAGGCATCTTTTTGTGCATATAAACAGCATCAACAACTACACTGAACCATACCTCGAGGTTTGTGCATGTTCTGGTATTAGCAACTTAACCTCCAACATTGTTTTTCCGTTTGTATATATCTACAACTGCATTTCCTGCTTTCATACACATTTTAGTTGCTATCTTTGCACTATATGAATAGACATTATTATCATTATTGTTGTTTTTTTTCTATATAACCCAAAAAACTAACCCATGTATTCACCCAATCGCACCACAGTCAGTAGACATATGTCAAATCTCAGACAAGTTTCCGAACAAGAAAGGGGGTCTGAAAGAGTTGTTCGAGCAAGGACCCCAGTCAGCTTTCTTTCTTGTCAAGTTTTGGGTCTGTCTATTCGATGTTTCTTGTGTTTTTATTGTTTTTTTTATTTTGTTTTTAATATTATTGTTTTTCTTATTCGTTTTTCATCCTTTCCGTTGCTATATGTATTTTTTTTGATTTTAGAAATTTTTTTCGTTTTATTGGTTCTATTTTTATATGCCCATTGTGTTTTTTGCATTTCATTAATTTTTTCTATTAACTCTACAGGCAGATCTCAACACCACAATATCCCCTTCATCAGGCTTCTATGGCATATCTAGCCTGTTAGCTTCATATCAACTATTTATTTCAAATCCGATTCAATCCTCAATATACTGAGAGTGGCCAGATTTACTCCATTTAAAATGCATTTCTTGCAGTTTTACATACTTCTATTCTAGCCTAAAAGAATCCTATTAATATTCTAAGACAATGTTATAATAAGGATGAAATGCCCACTCAGCTACGAGAGTGAGACCCAGATGGTGGTGCAGTGTTCCACCAAGGTGTGCTCATTTGGCAAGCAAGTAGTCGAGAAGGTCGAGGTTGGTGGTCATTTGATTACCTTTAATACAACCTTAAGATGGCTCAATTCTTAGAACCTTTGAACCTATTGCAGGCATAAAAAGCTGAGCTTCAAATGGTAGTCTAGCAACGTTAACAACCATTTAATTTCTTCATAAATATTGCTACTTCTACTGTTAGTTTGACACGTACAAACTCACAGACGGAATACGCACAAGAAGGAGAAGAAGGCAAGTACACATACCGCATCCACAGGTCCCCTATGTGTGAATACCTGGTGAATTTCATATACAAACTCAAGACGCTACCACAGAAGTTCATGATGAATTCTGTGCTTGAGAACTTCACTATTCTACAAGTTGGTTGGGAAGATTGGTGGTGTGGTTCATGTGAGAAATTGGGACTTGTTAGGTCAGTGGTGGAAGGTCGTGGTATGCGGGGCTGGAATGCTGAGTAATGTTTCTACATGTTCACACACCAACACACAAAAACACACAAACAGGTAATTGTGCACAGAGACACACAAGAAACATTGTTGTGCATAGCTTATGTCTTTGAAGTGTCGACTAATGAATCGGGCTCTCAACACCACATATATCGCCTTGTCAAGGAGTCACAATAATAATAAGAATGTTAATAATAATAATAATACTAAGACTAATAATAAGGATGACATATGTTTCAAATAATAATAAATAATGCTAACAGTTAAAGTCTTCATACAAAAAAGATAATAATATCATTCTACATAATATAATTAATATGCAACTAATACTAGTACTATTTTTAACTCTGAAAACTGGACTATAAATAAGATAAGCAATGATAAGGATGAGGGTCTCTCCCGTCACCTCCACTGATACCACTACTACAACCTAATAATGATGAGAGTGCTTTATCGTGAAATTATTGATTTTACTACTACTACTACTACTAACAATAATAAGAATAACGATAATAATAATAATAATAATAATAATAAATTTTAATACCGAGCAAGCTTAACTAACGATTACACTTTAAGGTAAAAAGCCGACTGGGACATTCAATCTGATAGCATTAATGTCTAATGTTGAGTTTGTTGTTCAAGATCTATAAAGACACATGGTGATTATGATTATTGTTTTTGTTGTTATTTTTATTATGATTTTTTATTTTTTCTTTATTAGTTTTATTCTTCAGGTTTATTACTGATCTTGTTAATTCCTATTATTATTAGTATGAATAATATTTTAATTATTGGTGGGTAGCTGTACTCTACTTATAATGAATTTAAGTCAATTTTTGAATGTATTTATGTATGTATGTAAGTATGTATGTATGTATTTATTTTTGATTTATTCAGCGTATACAATTTCTGCTTCTCAATAGCTTTTTTTATATATGTGTATAGAAGTGTTTTGAGTTTTTTAAATCTTTTCTTGATTTATTTTACAAAAAAATATTTAAAATTTCATTCATGATTGTTTTATTCATAAAGAATTGTATAATTATGGTTTGTAGAGTTATTCAGGTTGTATATTATCAATTGAGTTTCGATGAAAATTTCAATTTATAATTTCATATATAATTCCCATCATTAATTTATTAAGTTATTATTATTATTATTAATTTATAAATCAAAGTTCAATCATTTTTATTTTAGTTTTTGTTGCCTTTTCACAAGTATCTAATACATTTGCATACAAATGGTAAGCATGTTTTACTCAACTCAAATTGTGTGAATAATATTTATAGATTCGTTTTTAAAGCCTAATTTTTGTTTTAGAAGGCCAGTTTATGTCATAATTTTAACAATATATTTTTCTAATTTTTTTTGCCATTATCAGTATCAATATTGATATTAATATATGTGGATTATAATGAAAAAGAATAGGGAAATAATTGTATTACTAATAACAATAATTTTAATATTTTGAGATTTTATTGGAAGCCAGTTAAGCTAGTAACAAAAGATTACGATGATATTAAATTTTAGTACTTTTTATTGTATAGAAGTATATATAAGTATATGTTTTACGTCTGTGATTGAGATTAAATTTCACCTTATATGAATTAATAGTTTCAAACAAATAAAGATATAATTAAAATTAATTGTTGTTTCAGTTGATTTAATTTATTAAAGTTTCTGTCATAATATTATCAATTTATCAATGGTTGTTTGTTTTGTATAAGATTAAGTTTATTCACTCATGCTCTTGTTGCTTATTATCGGCGCCTGAGGCCACGTGGCCATATATTCTCGGCCGATTCTGTCTCTTCCCTGCAGACGCGGCACATCATCTACACTTTTTCACGTCAAATGTTGCCATCTTCGGAAAGAGATGTGGGCTGAAACGGAATTTTTCTTAGACAATTGGGATGAACAAAACGAGAGTGGCAGCATAGACGAGGTTTACAGCTCCTACTTATGATGCTTTTGAAGAGGTGTCGTTAATGCTTGTTAGTATCACTCCTCTTGTCGTCTTTCCCTGCCATATGATGACGGACTAATGCGTCATCTCATCTCAAGCTGCGCTTCCTAAAAGTATGAGGGCCAATTTTCTAGGGCAGTCGGTGACAAGCAACGCACATGGCTCTGGTCGTTTTTTTTGAGACGAAGAAAGCAACTACCCTGTCCCCAAAGAGACCATACCCAGCTTCCAGTAATACTGGACGTCTTTTTTGACATTGCGTAGCTCATACTTATGTTCTTAGGTGAATGAAAGGTTCACTACATAACAAATGAACTCGATTTAGTCCAAAATTCTTTCCGAATGGACTGCGTTTGAAGTTAAGAGGCATCAAAACTTGACAATGAGTAGTGATAAAATTGATATTTGTTTATGTCATACCCGTTTTGATGTTGCAATTTCTGCTTTTCTTGATTTTTTTATTATATTTACTTTTAAATAATCACATGTATAATTATCGATTGTTTATTAATTTTTTCATTTTATTTCCTTTTTTTTTGTGCTACCAACGTGAATCATCTTACCTCCAATCATTTTTTTCGAATTTTTACAAAATTTTTAATTAATAAAATGTCCCAACCGATTTGAAATTTAAAACATCTTCTTTTAACAAAATTTTATCACAAGGCCGAGTAAAATATTTCCATATGACAAAGTTTATTCAAAAAAAAAATATATAAATTTATTCTTTGGATGTATATCGTTGGTACACTCACATCTAAAATTGCGAGGTCACTTACTCAATATTATAATAGTAATCTTTGAAAAAAGCTGTTGGTACTGCAAATCTTCTAGAAATAAAAGTTTATTAGGAATGTGTTTTGAAGATCGTTTTATATCTCATAAACTAAATAGCTTCATTTTTTTCTGTACCTCTAACTTATAACTTTATTTTGAACATATATCAATCAATAGCTTTATGTTGTTTGTAATTTATATATTCAGTTGAAATAAATTAATCTTGAAGCATATTTGTTGCCACAGATAGTTATGAAATGTACCAGCCAAGCAAACAAATTTTATAAAACTATTTGAATCAAACTTTGTATACTAGATAACGTGAGTTCAACTTACGAAAAGCTTCGTGTTATTATTCAGTTAATAAAAGTGTTTAATTTATATTGTTTTATTTAATAGGCTAGTTTAGAAGCTTTAATGAAAATTGCCTATAATTATGATGATATAACAAAACAAAGACAATTTTCTATGAAATGCATTTTTCGATAATTTTCACCTTGTGGCTAAGCATCGTTATATAGAAATATTGATTTATCGAAAATTTTTAAGAAGGGTTAATGTAGATCGATTGCGTGCATAAGTAGCTTATAGTGTCTAAAGATAAAAATATTAATTTATAAAGATATGATCATTCAAGTTTAACATTTTTTCTTTTAGTTATTTTTTTATATTTTAACCTTTGATGAAAAGTTAATGGATGTTAAAAAATTGTCCGACGAAGCTGAAGCATTTATTAATAGAACTATTCAGGTATTTTAAAGGCAGGTGTAGTTTGATATTATCAGTAAAACTAATGAAAATTTAGAAAACCGAGGAAAAGCTTGGCAATGTTGAAAAAACGGAGTATGGTCTTCATATGGAGCTACTCATAAAGTAGAAACATAAAGCCATTTCTATCTTTTCATTGAAATATTTAATAAGAAATATTGATAAAATTGAGAGTATACAAAAGATATATAAATTAGCTTACTTTTCAAAATCAAAATACTTTGAAAACAGTCAAGTTGGGAAAACCAAACGATGGTCTGAAGAGCTAATTACTTGTCTGCAAATGATGATTGAGCCTAACCTTAGTAACAAATTTTTTACTTAAAAAATAGTTTTAGAATATTTTTTATAATGACTTTATCATAGTTTTAATCAAAGTTGAACAAATCACAAAGCCATAATTAACTCACTACTTCACTAAAAAATTGTTGAACATACACTCAACCAAATTATATAACTTTTCAAACCAGTTGCTCGGGTGCATCAAAAAGTTTTTGAAACAGATGAGTCTCAAAAACAGAATGAACATGATTCTCTCGCCTCTCTTATGCTACAAGCTGGCAATGATTTACAAGCCAGTCACTTCAATCTTCTTGGTGGGCAGACTTAATCCCTTGTTGTTGTTTATTTCTGTATAAGAATTATATCATTACCACTTACACTATCACTGGCAGGAGAAAATCTTTTAATTTGTGGCAGTACCGAAAAAAAGGTGTGATTTTAATGGATGCATTAACATTAATTAATTTTGAAAGTCATCCAAGTTTTTTTAAGATTTAAATAATATGACTAGAAAATCTTTTCAAAGGATCTAAAAATTTTGTAAATATCTCATCAAAAAACATTTCATCACCACATCAATCTATTTCAACAACTCAACTCATTACACCACCCAATTGGGTGAAAAGACAGCAGAAGCTCAAAGAACTTTCAAAGGACTTTTAACCTTGTACCTCATTGACCCACTCAAAAACTTTCTCAATGGAGAACTCAAATCTCTGCAGGTTGGTGCATTTGAGTACTGAAGGTGGGTTTTGGGGTGAAGATAATTGGTTGGTGGGTGAGGACAATTGGTGGATGTGGGTGGTTGGTGTCTGAGGGTGGGAATGGATTGGGGAGTGAAGTTGGGTTGGTGTATGAGGAAGGTTGCTAGAGACTGAGGGATATAGTAGAAAGTTGTTGAGGCCCTATGCTTCCTTGAAAGCCCAATGTATTAATATTAATAAGGTTGGTTGATGGGTAATGATGGGTTGATTAATGAAAGTGGGTTGGTAAATTTATACGAATGTATAGCTGAATCAATTGTTGTTTATGAGAAATTTCATAAATTAAGAAATTTTTGTGAGGCATGGCTTCTTTGGCAGTATTTTTTTAGGCTCATTTTCACTTATACAATTTATGTTTTGTTTTCATGATCCTATATCGAAATCCACAACTCACAATTCTGAGCAACATAAAACCTTTTCAATACTTCTCAAATCAATATTAATTTTTTTTTCATTAGGAAGAGATCAACATTTTGGAAGAAAAGAGGCTTAACTATGATGCTGTGAGAAACAAGGTCAGACGGAGGTCAACTCCTACATCGGTGTGTTTTTAAGTTTATGTATCATACCTAGAAACAAAATAAAAGCAACAACAGTAATAAAAATTATTTTTATTATCATCATTTTATATATTATGTAATAAAAATTATTATTATCACAAGAAATAGTTGTTATCGTCATCAGGAATCGAAACTGTCTCAGCTGGAAGAGGACTTGGCAAAGCACCGAGTGTTGTTTGAGACTCAACTCCAAGTAGTGAAGCATTTATTACAAGGATTCGATAGCACCTATGTGAGAAATTGTCACTGTTTCTTCTATGTTGACGATGTTATTAGACGCTATTGATTTTATGCGTTGTACGTCTGTTTTTATCTTCAATGAAGGGTTGCTGTGTTTATTTCATTTACTAAACATTTTTACCACTGTGTTTACTACCAATCTTTTTTTCGTTCATCTCAAGCATATTAGCATAATATTATTGTTTTTTTTGCGTTACATAAATAACAGTACTGTTATTTAATACTTCTATCAAAACTTTTACTTATGTTAAAACTTGAGCTTTGTTTCATTTATATTGTTCACTTCTATTAACATTAAGATTTATATTGTTGTTTCACATACAATACTTCTACTTCTACTAATAATAAAAATAATTTTATTATTATTTAACATATAGTTATTGGCTCTTTATCGCTACAGACACACCACCAGAACTGTCTAGAAAAGGTGTTCAGAGCTCAACACAACTATTACGACCTTTGCCATCAAAACACTGTACAGCTCCTTGATGCTTTCCATCAAATTTAACTAAGGATAATAATAATAATAAAATTGGTAATAATAATCGAAAAGAAATCGAAATTATTATCGTTGTCTTAAGTCCTTCGTTTTTTGGACAAAAATCGAAATAATAATAAAAATATCACAATATTATTATTAATAACCCAAATAACAATGTAATTGTGATAATCGAAAAAACAGTAACAGAAATAAACATTCGAATAACAATTAGAATAATAATAATGAAAGACATGGTAGCAAATCTTGAAATAAAAATTCGATATTGGAGGCAGTAACATTGGCTTTGATGAAGTATTTTTGATTGAAGGTGTACATATGAGCAAGATTATAAGAACAAAACAAAAATTTTATTTAAGGTGTATTTTAGAATGAATCTTTTTTGTTAAAATTCATAACTTTAAACTCGAATAATGTTTTTTTTTGTATTTCGACAAATAAAGTATTATCGAAGTATTCAGACTTGTGTTTCATTGAATTCCAAAATTGAGATTCTTATATTGATTTGATTTTGTGTGTACAAATAACTCTAAAAAATTGAGAGATGCACATAATTAAAGAAATTCAAATTGAATGCCAACTCGATTGTATCATATTTCACTTACTAGCGTCCAATCCTTCAAAAACAACCGCAAAAAAATATTCTAGATAAATCTTTGTTTTTCATAAAAGTTCGAGTTTCATGCGTTTTAAAAGCCTACATTTCTTACTACCTTCTAACCGTGCTGGCCTACGGTCTTCTTCTTGCTCTCAGCTCTTCATTATCTCTCTCATTCTTACGCTAAAACTGCTTTTTCTTTTTCTGGTCCACTTTTTTAGAACTCTCTTTCTTCTAATCTTGAATCTTTTGCCTATCCTATTTTTCTTAGAAACTTATAAACCTACTTCTTCAAGCAGTTCATAGCAGAGCGCCTCTGAACGATTCGCATGAGGCGCTATATAAGTAATTCATATTTTTATTATCATTATATTACAATCTTCAAGGTTAATTTTTAGCTAAAAATCAATTAGTAAAAAAATTGATACCTTATTAATTTTCTGTCATGTTTTGGTAAGTTGGATAATTAATATGCATCGCCGGAGTTTTCATAGTTCTTTAGAACTTTCATACATTGGCTATTTAACTAAATTTTATTTTTTTTCTCTTAAAAAACATCAATTTTTTTTGTTTTTACGGAGTTTTCAAAGAAAAAATTTTCAAGTACTTTTTTCTTTATAAATAATACAGTTTGAATTTTTGAATTCACTTTTCTCACAAAGCTCGTGTTTGGTGCAGAGTTAATATTTAAGTTTCATTCTTTAATTAATATCTTAAAAAAAGTTTCAATTACTAAAGTAAAAGTAAAATATTTCTCATTTTAATGTTCATAATTTGAGCAAAAAATTAATTTTTCTAAACTTAGATCAAGAACATTAGGTCACAAAAAGTTAAATACAAAATGCAAGAAGGAAGAGTGGTTGATGATAGGATAATAAATGTAATAATTGAGAATATAAATAAGGCTTTGTCGCATAACAAAGAAACTAGAGAATGCGCAGAAAAAACACTAAAATCTTTTGAAATATCACCGGGTAACCGTTTTTCTAAAAGTATTCCCAATAATAAAGTTTAAATTTTACAGTATTGAACTCTAAATTGGATATTCAACAAAAATTAAAAATCAATACTTCGTTATGTAAATAAAAACCTTTCTCATTTAACAGATAATATTTCGGTAAATTAAAAATAATTCTCCCATATTTCTTTCACCACCAGGTTATAGTACCAGTATGGTGGGTCTGGTGTTGAGAAGAGACTTGGACCCATCCACCAGACAGATGGCATGTGTCCTTCTTAGACAATATGTTGAAGTGCATTGGAGTCAATTGAGTGATAAGTTTGAGTCTTTCTCAGTTGATCCCATGGTAAGAGGGAAGGAAGTGTTGGGTATATCATTTGTGTTTTTATTTGAATGGGTAACTCATTTTTAACACCCTAGAGTTCTGTTTAAAACAATATCAACATTAAAAATTGATTGGCATGATTGATAACAATAAATAAACTCAATCTAGCAACTAAGCTCATAGGTTATACATTCAAACAACCATTCAGGAAAAATCTTATATAAGAGATTCATTATTGGTTGGTCTTAAAGAGCCATTGAAAAACATCAGGTATTACTAATCACTTCAACTTATTGATTTAATTTTATATTAATTTTGCATTCTATTATTTCATTTTATTTCCTATAATTTCAATAAAAAATTTTTGCTATTTTCTTACTTGACCTACTTTGATTTATAATGCTTCACAGATCTGGAATAGCCTATATAGTATCATTGATAGCATCTTGGGATTGGCCAGATGAGTGGCCCAGGTTAACCAATAGCATTTGATCATTTTTTGAGTTCAATTTCAATTGAATCAATACCATCATACAAAAATATACAACTATGTAATCCAACTAAGTTTGAAATGGTATCAAAATTGAGAAATAAGATTAAGTACAATTTTCTTCTCATAGTTGTTTATTATCAGTTTTATTATGGCTATTTTGATTTAATTATTATTATAATTATTATTAAACTTTTCAGACATACTTACAAACTCTATTGGTTTATATAGGGTTTTTTAGTATATTTATTGAACATTATCAGCTAGAATTTTTGGTAAGTATAGCCTCAACATTAAAAGTTAGCATGAAAATGTGTTAGCATTTTTTGTTTTAACAAAGTTACAACTATTATCCTCATTTACATCAACATCATCACTATTCATGGTCAATTCTTGGTAGAAGAAAATAGGGTATAGAAAAGATTTGATTGATTCTTAAATGATAATAATAACCACAGACTGTTTGATGTGTTGATCTCGGGCCTATCATCACAAGATGGTGACTTTGTTCATGGTGTTATGAGGGTTCTCACTGGTCTGTTTGTAACAATGAATTATTAGTATTCTTATTATCATTAATATTCTTTGTTTAACACATTATTATTGTTTTTATCAACACTTTCTTTTATAACAAAGTCACCAATCACTTTTACACTTCATCATAACATAGATTTAACACCACCAATAATGAATCACTGCAGAGTTCTGCCGAGAAGTCAGTCCCTCCCAAGCCGACATCATCTTACCAGCTCTTTTCCCCCATCTCATCCACATCCTTCTTAACCACCATGTATGCATATTTGCTTGTTTGTCTGTTTTTATTTTGGTCTGTGTTTTTGGATGTTTGTGTTTTTCAGTTTGTTCTTTTTGGATAGTTGTGCTTTTTAATTATGTGCATTTTTTGGCTGTTTGTTGAAGTTTTGTATGTTTGCATTCAGCTTCAATACACACCTTCTTCTCTTCCAGAACTACAGCTTGAGAACGAGGAGTAGGTGTGCCAACATCTTCACTACTTGCACCAATCTCATCTCCAACATGCAGGCTGTCAACAAGGTGCTTTTAGCTTCAACATGCCTTGCTGACCCATATAAATATCAAAACACTGCCAAAAAAAAATCAACCTCATTTGTTTGTCTCGGTGCTCCAAAAATTGGTGTTACTATTACTGTTTTCTTCAATTATTGGTATTATTTTTATTTTATAGTTATATCTATAAACCCATACTTTTATGGAAAAGAACGTAAAACAATAAAAATAATGATGATGATGATGACATTAACCGCCAGAGTAAAAGCTTCAACACACACCAAACACCGTCAATCATCACAACACTACAGGGTGCAGCCAAAAAGCACTTACTTCCACACCTGCCATCATATCTCAACGCCTTCCAAACCCTTCTGCAAACTACAGATGATGCTGTGGTTGATCGTGGCTTGAAGGCCGAGATACTTAATGTATGTCATGCTGGTGGTGGTGTGAGGGTGTGGTTTCCAGGCTGAGGTATCAAATATGATGGCATGGTGGAGTGGTAGTTTATGAGGGATGTATTAGTGGTGGTAGTGTTGATAATGATGGTTGTCTAACATTTATTTTTCTTTATTTTAAATAATTCCTCTTTTTCCACCTTTTTTGAAGTCATTATTATTTTGATAAACTGGAATACCTTAATATTTCAATTTACATATATCAATATAACTATTCAACAAGCACCATCCAACCAATCATCGTTTTGACAGGCTCTCACTTGTCTCATGACGTCATTTCCGTCATCAATCAAGACCCACATGGCCTCCATTCTCACATGTGTGTGGCAGGTGCTCACCAACACAGCCTTCATGTTATTATTTCTATGATTGTTTTTATTGTTATTATTTTTTTTATTATCATTGTTGTCAATGTTATTATTCTTATTATGGTATCATCATATGCCAAAAAAAACCATCATGGATGATGATCTTCAGCATATCACAAAGCTTAGTTTTTTATGTAATTCGGTATTTATAAGCGCTTTTTCTTATAGATCAAAGCGCTTGCTACAAATTTAATGTAGCGAAAACACACTTTGGAACAGGTACTAATTGTCGGCCCACGTGGGATTGAACCCGGTAACTTCAGATAGTTTAATGCTCTACCAGCTGAGCTATACGGGCCAACGAATCAATACAGAATCGAACCTAATTTTATGTAAACATGAACCAATCAAAATGAATATGATAGTAATTATCAATGGTAGGTACTCAGAGGAAGTAGTGAACAACACAGAAACAATGGAAGACGCTGTAGACTCTGATTGTGGGTGGTGATGAGGAGGATTTAGGGTGGTGTTGATGATGATGATGTCAGTGGTGATGATGGTGGTAATGATGATGATGTTGATAGTGTTGGTGGTGATGATGATGATGTTGGTAGTGGGAATGGTGATGAAAGTTTTGTTGAAACACGGAATGAATAATGATGAAAAGGTTAAATTATTCAAGCAAAACATTACTAGTTATCATCCTCACTTGATAGCAGTAAATAATAAGGCATTACTCAATTAACTTAATTGCATCTATTTAAAGACGCTGCCGAATGATAAATACAAAAGTGTGAATTGATATCTAAAGCGCCTTTACTGCAGGTGAGTTGATGGGGTATGGAGGTGTCACTGAGGCTCTCTTTGAATTCATTCAGGCCCTACTCGATATGAACCATTTCAAGGTGGTGTTAATGAAGATGATGATAATGATGATAACAATTGGAGGTTAATTTATGATCTAGATGAAGATATCAATTTAAATAAAGACTTAGTATTAATTCTATAGTAAAAAAAAGATTAAAAAATAATATAAATAATAATGATTATGGCATAATAATAAAATAACCAGTGGAAGGTAAAATCGTCAAGTGAGAATCTCTTCAAGTTCATCATCCTCTTCCTTCAAATCACCAATGAACAGGTGATAATAATAATCTTAATAATAAAAAATAATAATCGTAATTATACTACTACTATTACCATCATCATCATCATCATCTCAGGTGGAGAGATGGATGGAGGATGGACAGGAGTGGCAGGGGGAGGAGGAGGAAGGAATCTTCAAACACTCCACACGTATCTCTGCCAGGGAGCTTCTATGTGTATGTGTGTTTGTGCTTTTTACTTTTGTTGTTTGTGTTTGTTTTTGATTTATATGGGTACATATATTTGAATTATTTTTTATATTTCATGTTACAATAAATTTTGAATCTAAAAAATTACATGATTCCAACAAAACAGCATTCAAATACATCACACCACCACAAAATTCAATACCAAATTCCCACAACCACAACATTTGATAACATATCAACACCACCACTTTATTTAAAACCATATTAAAACCGCAACAGTCCATCTTCGAACTTTTTCCTTGCAATTCCACTTCTGCTCTGCACTCTTGTGCCCTGCAGGTTATAACTGTTGCTACTTTTTAGAACACATCTTATGTATCTTTTATACTCAACTTTTTTTGATTTTTTTCTTTCTTAAAATAAGGAAATTTTAGATAAATTTATCGTTTTATTAGAACAAAAATTTTCAAAAAGTTCAACTTTATCATGTATCAAACTGATGTCATTAAATACTACCCTAACACCTGAAGATGTTCACTGATGCAGATCACAAGCGGATGAACAACGACGCCAACTGGTCTGTCAAATGATAGTTTATACTTTTTCACAAGTGTCACTTTCAAAGCAACAGTAATATTAATAACAATAATAAAAATTAAAAAAGTAATAATAAAAAGATTAATAATAACAAAAACAATAATAATAATAAAAAATATTAAAAAAAAAAATAATAATAACACCATTAACATCAACTTCAGCACCCACTCACTACACCATCTCAACAAAACAGGTGGAAGTTGCATGAAGCGACCTTGTTGGCTATAGGGGTCAACTCAAAAGTCATTCTACAAAACAACACCAATCAGAACGTACAATTCGATATCACCAGTCTCATTAATGGGGTCGTGTTTCCGCTTTTGAATCAGGATGGTTTGTGGGGAGAGGGTTTAGAAAGATAGTTGTCATAGTAGGAGGTCGTTTCATGGTTTCATATAAGATTCTTTTTGAAATAATTTAGAAACTACCTTACCTATTTTGTTGAAAAGCAATAATAAAAACATATATATAGTATATGAAGCAATAAAATTACAGTATAACAGCCATTATACATTCATACAGGTAAAAGACTTGCTTATATATAGTGCACACCTGAAACATATTAATAAATTCAACTTAACATAAACAACAACAAAACGACAGTACCCGTGTTGCTGTATGGCAGGTTGCTGTGGGTGGCGGGTAGGTTTTCATGCATGCTTGATAAGACTGCACTTGAATTGTTAGTACTCTTGTTTAGGGGAACAAACAAAGTATTTGACTAAATTCACGTTTAATAATGACGATGATGCTGTTAACCTATTAGAAATCATTAGCTAATGTTTCATAAAACCCCAATATAAAATCAAAAATTGCTAACCTAACTAACAACATCACAAACTTCACAGAGTATTACAAAAGACACTCAGTTGTTTCTCACCAGAAAAGGAAGTATTTCTGCAACTACAAGCACTCAAATGCATACAACTTCATTCAACACATCTCAGCAACAAACATGACGACACACAGTGGTTGGGAGATTACGTGGAACAAATGGTGAGGGTAGTAGTTTCCATGGCTTCCAAAGACGATCCTAATGTTTTAGAAACATGTCTGCAAACTCTATGTCATTTGCTGGAAGTCGGTGATGTTGTTGTGTGTTGGTGTGTCTGTGTACGTGTTTTGGTTTTTCTGTGTGTCTTATGGTTGTAATGTTTTGGTTGTTGATTGATGTTGTGGTTATCCTGGTTGGTTATCATCGTTTCACGTACGTTTCCATGGGTCGGTGGTGATGTGTTATGTCCTTTTGTTTTTGGTATATAATTTAATAGAAAAATCATTATTTTTCATAGCCAGATTTCAAAAAAGGGATAAATTAAAAACGAAAATAAATGCAAACATCACAAGGTGGATGAGAAGGCTACAGGAAAGGTGGGAAAAGAATGCATGGATTTGGCTGTAGCAGTTTTCAACACATACAATAAAAGTTAGTGTTGATAGTGGCTCTCAGACTTATCTTTCATCTTAATTTATTTTGTCACGCTAAATGCGTACTTTATTCTAGTTTTGTATTAAGAATAAACTTGATAGCTTTATCGTGTACCCAATCTCTCTACAGACATAGCGATGTTGAGTCTGTGTCAGGATGTGTTATCGTTGTTGGCGGGCAACGAAGCTTGCACACAACACTTGCAACAATCACTGCTACCCATGATCGCAAACATTCTACAGCTCCCAGCCAATGATGATCACTACGGCACCCAATCTGTTGGTGGGGGTGATGCTTTCGTTGGTTGTGTTGATGAAGTGTTTTGTTGCGAATGTTGAAGAGTTATTTTTTTTTGTTTTTGGCGTTAAGTTGATTTTATTTTTGTTTTTAATTAGGATTTAATTTTTGTTTTTTCGGTGTTTTTTATTTTTTCTTATCACGCTCGTTAAGTTTCTTAGATATTTTCGCACGTTCCAAACAACACACCACAACACATAATCAGATATGCATGGAACTACTGACATGTCTTGTGCGAAGTAGCTTTGTGCCCCTTCCTTCCTCTCTCCTTTCTTACACCTTCCCTATCGTCGTGACCTGTATCAATAACACTCCGGACTTTTCCACACTTGAGGTGAGTTGGTTTGGTACAGAGAAGGTTTTTGGTGAAGGAATGTAAATTGGATATGATTGATTAAAAGTGGGTGCGTTTTTTCAAGCTTTTTTATTTGTGAGTTTAATCTTTAAATTAATATTTATGCATGGGAGTTCAGTTCTTGAATATATTCATGTCTTGTTTGCAACAATAGTCATTCAGTTTTTTGTCAATTTCGTGTAACAAATCTCATCTAATTGATCTTAATTTTCTATAACGAATGATCAATTTTAGTTTTTTTATGCATGATTGAACGTTATCAGAATGGTGCAGATTGTATCAGGGCTTATGTATCCAAAGATGCTCAATCTATACTGCATTGGAGAGATCCTGAAGGTATCCATCTATCTATCTATCTATCTATCTATCTATCTATCTATCTATCTATCTATCTATCTATCTATCTATCTATCTATCTATCTATCTATCTATCTATCTATCTATCTATCTATCTTTATCTCTATCTATCTTTTTTTCTATCTATCTATCTATCTATTTACCTATCTGTCTATCTACCTATCTATCTATCTATCTAGCTATCTATCTATTCATCTATCTATCACCAGGTAGGACTTCTGGATTAGCAGAGGTAATGAGAGTGGTTGAGAGACTTTTGCAGCCGAAAACTCCAGAATACACCACATCTTTTGCGGGTTTATTATTTTTTATTTATTCTGGCACTCATTCAAATTTTGCATTGTTTTTATTCTTTTCATTATATATATTATAAGTAAATCATTAAATTTTTTTTTCATATATCATTTACTATTTTTTTCACATTCATATATTATTTTTTTTTATTACACATGTTTTTATTTTTATCATTATATCATCATCACTGTCACCATGTAAGGTCGCTTGATAATAGTGTTGCTGGCTCGACTGGGAGATGCTCTGGGAGACCAAGTGGCCACCCTCCTGAAGGCTGTCCTCATCAAACTAACACAGACTGAGACCTCAACTGCTACACAGGTGTGCTGTTTTTTTTTTGTTTTTGTTATTTATTTTTTTCTTTTATCATTTTTTGTTTATTTTGCTATTTTAGCTTGTTTATTTTTTACATTTAATTGTATATTTTTTTGTTTATTTTTCACGTTTGATTGCTTATTTTTTAGTTTATTCATTATCATTGCTAATTCATCTACGTGTTTTTAACATTTTTTGTGCTTATTTTTATACCTTCATTTTTTTTCACTTTTTTTTTAATTTTCGTCCAATAATCTACATAGAAGCCCTAGTGATATAACGATAAAGAATATAACATAAGAAACCCCCATAGAGTCTCGTACTGGTGTTTGCTCATTTGATGCACACCCAGATGATGGCTGTGCTTGACTTCCTTAGTAGTCTGCCTGGTCCTTCAGGTAAGGGGGGATGGAGGTGGAGGGTGGTGTTGAATGAAAGAAAAATTGACTGGAAAGTGGTGGTAGTTAAGAGCGAAGGATGTGAGGGTTGTAAAAGTTTTAGGAGTTAAATAGTTGAGTTTTTCGAAATTGTGATAGTATAAAAAAATTAAACATTGCTTCATATAAGTCATTACGTTAAAAATGATGGTGAACTCTTTTAGGAGCACCAGCGTTGGAGTTTGTGTTGGAGGAATGGACTGCTAAGCAGCATCTTTTCATTGGCGATTATGAGAGAAAAGTTAGGTATGTGTCGTGCGTTAGTTTGGTTACTATTAGCCTAGTATCCGATATCGTCAGAGCACCTTTCTGTTTCTACATTGCTTCAAATCAGTTCTTGCATCCGTTAACATTCTTATATAACAAAGCATTAATCAAACCTTCAAAGTCACATTATTTTAATATACATGATTCTGCTGCAGCTAATTCATTTAATTGCCATTACACTAGTTAGTATCTCATGACGTAACACAAAACAGCGCAGTTGCTCTCAGCAAGCTGTTGCAGTTCAGCGTGGAAAGCAACGATGAACGAATGCAGAAAATTATGGTTCGAGGTGAGCAGTTATCAGGGAAGCAAAATGTCATTAGAACCAGAAGAAAAGCTGCTATTGGTCAGTTCACTGTTGTTGGCGTGGTATTTTGGTGTTTTTCTTTAATAATACCAATATTTAAAAAAAATTTATATAGTATTATATTTTTATTGAAAATAGATTAATTTATTTGTATTAATGATTATTATAATTTATTGAAATGATACAATAAAAATTAATGATATAATTAAGCACCTCCTTTACAAATTTTGTGATATATGAATCAAAACTATCATCATTATCATGAAGAGCCAGAGAGATGGACCCAGGTGCCAGTGCTAGTGAAGATGTACAAGCTTCTTATAAACGAACTATCCAACCAGATTGAACTCGACAATACCAAAGCTACTGTTTGTGTTTTTGTGTTGATCTTTTGTGCCTATGATGTTTTTTGCGTTTTCAACTTTTTGGGGTTGTTCTCGTTTTTGTCTCATATGCTTGACCAAACTGAAAAGCGTTAATACAGTCAATTATATTTAAAACCTCATTATTTTTTTATCGTTTAAAAATAGAAATTCGACGAAAATGAAGAGGAAGAAGACGACGACGATGACGAAGAAGGAAGTGACGATGAAGAATATTCTGGAAACATCTTTGAAGACTTAACAGGTGTGTGTTGGGGTGGTCTAGATACTTCTGAGCTTTCATAATCGCACTTGCTGTTTTTCCATATTATTTCTTTGAAAAATTGTGCGTTTAGATTTATGTATATCTACATATATAAGCTACAAAAACTAGTTTTCGTCAAACTTTACATTACACCACAATATCATCATACTATGAGGCAAAATAGTATCGCAACACACCATCACATCACATTACACAACACACCACATTGCACACACCTATCCACCACAACACCATATTTTGCAGATTATGAGGTTGATGGTGAAGACGTGATGAATGATGATGAGGATTTCAAAGAAGATCCAATTTATAACATCAACCTCCAGGTTATATAGAGTTGAAAACTTTTTGAATATTATTCAACCGTGTTCTTTTAATGTATATTATTATATGAACTATATATCAAAGTTGATGTTTTTTTCCCAATATTAGAATTATTTAATCAAAATATATGTTTTTTAAAATTTTTTTTCGATAATTTTTTGTTTTTTAAAATAGCTGCTATACAATAAATAAATGTGAATCTTCACAGAAGTACTTGGTGTCTTTTCTACAATCCTTATCCCAACAACCATTTTTCTCTTTTTTCTCCGAGCATCATAACGAAGCTGAAGTTGCCGTTTTGAATTCTGTTAATATTAGAGTTTAATTTTTTTAATAAAAACCAAATTTTTAAAATTTATTCATAAATGAGAAAATTTTCTCTTAATTAAAAATGTCGTCTATCAAAATATATGGTGTGAAAAGATGAGTATTTGTACTATAAAGCCATAGGTATATTTAGTACAAAACGATTGATATAGGCGACTGAATATTGATCATTTTTGGGGCGATGTTAATTTTTTAAAGTGCTTTTATGATGAATTTATATTTTTCAATAGTGTTTTTCTAAAAATATGAAATAAAACCCGCTAATTCGAAAATTTGATTTTTTGAGTTCAATTAACATTATAAATACGATTACATAATACTTCAAAAGAACTTTCCATTTACTCGAGATCTGTTTCAATAACTTTTCATACAATATATCTGATACAAATATGTCTTGCGATAACGTTATTTTTTTTAAAAATCTAGTTATTACTCAATTCATGTTTTACATCAATGTTTCGTACTTTTCTTGATACTTTTCAAATGTTTTATTGTAGCTTATCACCATCTTCAACCGCATATAAATGGTGTCATTTAAATGCTTACTTAGAGGGAGTAATAGCAAATCTTGTCCAAATCTGATTCAATCCTATTGGTCAGTGAAAACAATTCATTTTCTATTAAAAGCTCAAGTGCTATAAACCGAAAGTGAGAAAAAAAATTATTTACCAGGTGAAATTTTGAAATATAATTTTAAGAAATGAATAAAATTATTTTTGTTGGTCTGTTTTGAGACGATAAAAAAGAGAATAAAATCTTGGAATCAGTTATTCAAGAAGAATTATTTTAGTTTTATTCTAAGAAACTTCTTTTGTTATCCTCGTTGTCTTAAGAGGTTAAACGTTGCTTTGTTAGTTTTCTAATATTTCAAAGTGCATTAATTTATTCATATTTTCATTTGTTACAAGGCGTTGAAATGTCATCGAAAAACTACATACCCGGTTTGGATGTTGCAAACTATAAAAAGTGTGAATCGAAAGGGGGCTTGGAAACATCTAAATACTACCCAATCCCTGTGGATTTGTTAAAAGAATATGAAAAAAAGTCTAAAAATCCCGTATGCAAAAATGATGCAATAGTATATAAATATACTCATATTATTATATTAAATTTATAATATTGTTGACTAGGTGGCAGTTATTCATGAATACGCAGCGCATTATTCTTTCAAAATTACTTTCGAAAACCAGGAACCTGATGGTTTGCTTAATGAAATGGCTTTAAATTAAAACTTTAACCATCAAATGCATTTACAGATACATCTATCAAGGGTTTTTTCATTGCATGTGTCATCAACAAGTTCAAATACCCACAAGGTGGAGGCAAAAACAGAAAGTTAGCCAAATCTTCAGCTGCAGAAAAGGCTCTTGAATACATTAAAATACATGGCCTTATCACTTCAGACAACAGTCTCAATTACAGGCCCGATGAACTAACTAAAGTTGAGTCGAGTTATAATGTGAAGAGGGATTTGATGAGCATCATGGCTAGATTCAACCTGAGTTTGACTGTTGACGATTTGAAGTTAGTGAAGCTTCATGTCAAGATTTAGCACTTAAGCATTGAAATTTCAATAATTAAACATGCCTATAAGCATTTTGCTAGTATATTTCAAAAAATATTCCAATTGAAATGTCATAACTGTTACATCTCACAAACACATTAAAATTTTATACAGTCGCATGGTTGACAGTGAACAAGAGGTGTTGTTGAAGAACTGTGTATGGATGTATGCTTCATCTGATGTACATACAATGTTCATATATCCATCATTATCATATCATCACCATTATTATTGTCAGCATCATCTTCTTTCCACCATTATCTTGAGAATTAACAAAAAATAATTATTATATTTCTATTTAATGAAATATTTTTAAATTAAAAATTTTTTAAAAACAATTATAACATGGCACTTGACAAATATTCATAACAGTTGATCACTAGTCTGACACAGCATCCTCTCACTCATTATGACAAGGTATGTTTCCTTTAACTCTATTAATTAATTTAATTCTATTGAAATAAAAAATTTATTTTTACTAGTTAATAATCAAGTATACTAATTGGCAATTAGTTTAATTTTACTAATTGATAATTTTTGATTATACCCTACATATTTATAAAAATAAAATTTCTTCATGCTTAGTTTATCAAAGAATTCATTTTTTATTAGAGTATTTACTTTAATCTTCTTTTAAATAATATTTTTAATCTTTTGATTAATGAATAATTTGTATAAAAACCACTGGTTCTTTTATAAAAACTATTCTTTTATCAATTACAAGGTGATGCTAGAAGTGAAAGCAACAATACGATCGAAAGATCTTGATTCACTTTGCCACAAGTTTGCAGCTTTCCTTGTCAGAGGTACCTTGTGTTTTCAGTGTATATTAAAAAGCTTACCTTTTGTGTGTATATATAATTATTTAGATATCATTCAAAGTAATAGGTTTTTGCATAGTAAACTATTTTGATGAACAAATTTGAGAATTCAATTCTCTTTTTGTATGTTTTAAAATTTTTCTCAGTTTTTTTTTTCAGTGTTATATAGATGAACATTATTCTTATTATTATTATTGAGAATATTTTCCATTA
The DNA here is from genome assembly GCA_964035795.1 of Pterobdella sp. o SKG-2022. NCBI lineage: Eukaryota > Metazoa > Annelida > Clitellata > Hirudinida > Piscicolidae > Pterobdella > Pterobdella occidentalis. The sequence goes on along the minus strand of OZ038323.1, from coordinate 7,560,321 downwards.
TGAACAAACAAAACAGAAGCCAATACAATACACCAAAATACACATCACAAATCAAAAAAAATTTAATTCTTAAGTGTTTTCATTTAAATAATAAATCAAAAACACTAAGTTTCATTCAAGGCCACATTCCAACTGGGCTTTTGAGGATCATTATCAAACGTTATGGATGGTACATACTATTACCACTACTACTACCTTTACACAGACAGCCAAGGTCTCAGAGTGGTTTCAATAGGGGGTGGTGATGGATTGGTATCAAAGGGGAGTAGCGATGGTAGAATTTTGACTGATAGTAGAGCCATTACTCTTGCTAGGAGAGCTTTTATCAAGTATATTTTAATTCGTTTTTATTTATATATCTTTTTCTAGTTACAATAACTTGAAACGAAAATGGAGTATTGGGTGATGATATTTTTTTATATTCATTAAATATTTTCAGGGCTTCAATGAAGATATGAATAATTAATTTTTTAGAATTTTCAGAGTATGTACAAAAAATATCAATATGAAGTTTATAGATGAGATGCATCCCATATGAAAGCATTCACAAACTATTTAGAGCGCCTCTGAAGCAATCTTGAATTGATAACTGCGCGCTATAAAAATCTTGATAATAATTTTAAGATACTTGCACGACCAAGTGAATGCTTTGTTGAAGAAGGAAGAGAGTATTTTTGTAAATGGAAACAATGGTGAAGATACTAAACAACTTTTATGTATCAAAAAGGATGTTTCATTCCACCTCTATCTCACTGACTCTCCTATCCCAGTCACTCACCCTTCACCATAGTATGTTTCACTACTGTTATAATAACCATTGTGAATAGCATACAGCTTTATAACTGTTTTGTTCTTCAATCGTTATTAGACTGACTGAATCATTTAAATAACGTCAAATAATATCAAATCTTCAACATCACGGCAATTTTACAGCTTGATGTCACGTCAAGAAATAGATGAGATTTCCTGTGATATCCATCATGCTTATGATGGCGACTGGAGCATTCAACACATCCCTCATCCTATTGGTCGGTTCATGATGATTTTTTTGTGAGTTCATGTTGTGTTAAGAAGTGGTGTGTTGAGTATATTTTTTACTGTTCTTTTTTACTTGGTAAGTTAGTAATCATATCAATATTCTTTTATGTTAAATATTTTAACGATGATTGTTTTTTTTTTGTAGACAAGCCTTCTAATGGCAAAATCAACAGTGTATCAGAGGCAGATAAGATTCTGATGTGGAACATGGTAGGAGTGCAAGGAGCTCTACTTTGTAACTACATACAACCTATTTATCTCAGCTCTATCACTATTGGTTTGTTTGGTTGTCTATTTTTTTGGTCTCTTTTGTTATTGAATGTAGATTTTTCATGCTCAAAGATGATGGACAATGAATTTGCATAAGTAGTTGTGTTATTGAGTGCACTGTGATAATGCAGGAGATGGAATGCAAGCTGGAGATCTCCAGAGACAGTTCTGTTGCAGGCTTTTTGAGGATTTGTCAACTTCCAATCACTTCTTTCTCCACCATCCATTCATCGGTCGTCCATCTATCTACGCATGCCCATCCTCAGTTCATTCAAACAAGTCTGTCAACTGGATCATCAACAACCCCAAAGTTGAATACATCAACCCAATGACTGGCCTTGCTACTGAAGAGTTGGTGAAGTTGTTTTTTGTTGAATATATCATGGAAGTAAATGATAAGAATGATTTCGTTTAACGTCATTTTATGAAAGTAATATTAAATAATCTTTCCACAGTTCACCATTCAAATCGAGTGAAAAACTGGCAAGTAGGTTATGTAAGTTTGCTTGTGCTTTCCGCTACACCAATCTGCAAAAACAACTGGGAGGTTATTCAAGAACTAGTTACTTCAGTACCAAAAAAGACACTGAATATTCATCAGTTAAACAACAAGCCCAGGAATATATGTGTCACAATGATTGGCCACATAAGTGCAAATATTTTGACCAGTTCATGCTTCCTCAATGAGGCACCACTGTCAAGGTCGTTTTGAGTAATCTATCCAAACTATGCTCTTATACTTTTTTTCACAAAATATTTTACTTTTATTTGCATATTTATGTTCTTATCATCTTGCTTATATTTGTATACGAAATTTTAAAAAATATTTTAAATTTAAAAAGAAAATTCAAATATTTATTTCAAAGCCACAAGACAATGTGGTTGATAGTATAGCATCACACTTGTAACTGCAAAGCTTTTGTTCCGAGTGCTCATAAAAACTACCAAACCATCATCACATTTCTAATAAGTTCCTTTTTTGGTTCATAAATTTAACATAATAATGTGATCTATTCATTGAATTGGAGGATTAAGAAACAAATATTTTGTAGAAAGATTAGTTTGGTGTAAAAAAAATAGTGCAAATAAATAAAACTAGAAAAGAATATAGGAGGTTTAGAGAAGACTTTCATTGAGAAATTCATTGATGGAATCAGTGTTCCACTTATCAATGCCCAGGACCTTCTTAGGTTGGTGGTCTTTGTCAAGCAGTTTGATGGTTGGGTCAGCACCCCTAGTGTACTTTACTTCCAAGCCAGGGAAATTTCTGACCCTGTCACTTTTTATGAAAGCTGTGAAATAGTGTTATACATAAAATTATATATTAGAGCTTATTTGCTTAATTTTCATTACTAAATAAAAATTGAACCTTCCACTTGAGGGTACCGACTCAATTTTCATTGACATACTACTATCTGGGCATACGGATATTTCTGAAAAACAAAAATATTTTACACATAATTACTTGAAAATTAGCAGTTGAGCAACAATTATAGTACTTTATTTGCCGTAGAATCTCGTTCATCTTCTATACAACAACTAGAACATTTATCAGATAAAAATGATAAATTAAATTGAGAAAGATCTCTACAAGAAAGACATTTCAGAGACGGCAAAAATCCTGACTTTCGACAAACATCTCCATCAATTTCTTTACTCCATGCTTTTAATGTTAACTGAAAATATTGATAAGTTATAATAATTGATAATACTAAAACAACTTTCGTTTTGAAATAAATTTGAAAAAATAACACGGTCAATGCTTACTAATAAAGACGTCCACACGAAAACGATTGACCTCAGCTCTAACCGCATATTTTGTGATTATAACATTAAAAAACGAATACTTTCGGCGACGTATGTATTTGAAGGAAGTGACTAAGCACAAGATATTTTGAAAATCAAAATTTTAAGTAAATTAAATTTAGAATGAAAAAATTAACGAAACAAAAATATGAAAATTTAAAATACATAAATCAATGAAAATCATTTTAGAATCGAATTTCTTTTTAGAATATATAATTTGAAAAGTTAGTATTTAAATTCATTAAATTATAAATAAAACACTTTATATTTCGAAACTCAATTAAACTTATTATGGATGTGTTTGAAAATGAAAATAATGATTTGAAAGAACTTTTTGAAAACGCATCACTGCATGCTAGGTCTCTAGTGGCTAAACTGAACAGCGAAGACCTTCTTTATTTGTATGCGAGATTCAAAAGGGTTATTGAATATACAAATACTGCAATGAACAAAATACAAATCACAAACATGTTTTTTTCAGGCTAAAGATGGCCTCTGTGACACACCTCGTCCTGGTTTTTTTGATTTTCAAGGAAAACAAAAATGGTAAGACTTTTTGTAGGATCTTTTTGAATTTTTAAAAAGTTATTTTTTAAATTTGATTCTCGGAATTTTTCAGGGATGCATGGAAAGCAATGGATACAGTGGCTGAGGATGAATGTATGCAAGAGTATATTGATAAAGTAACCGAACTTCATCCTTCATGGATTGATGATGTATGAGCTCAGCATATTCACAAAATAATTACCAATTCCATCAATTCAAAATCACAAAGACATCCCAATTACCAATAATTTCTAACAGCTAAAAGAAGGTAAAAAGCCAAAAGTGGGTTTTGGGATGGGTGTGTCAAGGATGATGGTAGGAGAGGGGGATGAAGGTGGTTTTGAAACTTATGGACTACATGATTTGTGTAAGGAAGGAATGTTTGATCAATTAAGTGCCAAACTGGATGCAGAAGTGCCAGATGTCAACGTGATTGATGAGCATGTAGTTAACTATTATATTGTGTTTCAGTTTTAATGATGATTAAATTTATTTCATCTTTTAATTAACTTTATCATCAATTTCTAAATAGGTTTTTTTTAACATTGTTCATGTAAAACTCCAAAATAAAACATTAAGTGAGTAAATTATTGAAAATTTTTCAATTAGTTCAACCTCATCAAACACACCTATTATTAACATCAAACTTTTTTTTACAAAAACCTAAAAACACCCTCATATAGACACACCACATACATATGCACTGCTTCTAACACAGGGATTGGCAATGCTGCACTGGGCTTGTGACAGAGGACATTTGGCCATTGTTAAGCTACTACTTCATCACAAAGCTCAAGTCAATATCAAGGTGAGTGATCCAAGCACGTTTTAATGGATTTTGTTTATGTGTTTTGTTTAAAAATTTTAAGTGATATTTATTGTTATAATTTATCTTGAAATAATTTTTTTAGGATTCTGACCAACAGACCCCACTTCATTATGGTTTTTTGATATTACTTATTTTTATATAGATAGAAGTTTACTTCTTACTTTTTTTGCTTGAAGCATCAAATATAGAACATAATTAAATTAACCATGCGTTGTATTATAGAAACACTTACCTTGGAAGTTTCAAATAGTGTTTATTAATTAGTTATAATGCTTTGCTTATGAATCCAATAAGAATGGTTCAAAATAGAAAATTCTAAAAAATTTTATAAAAACTTAAGAAATGGTTTAATTGATGAAAATTTCCATGATGAAAATTTTTTTATATCGTTTCATATGCATCTGGTTAGCTGAAACTACTTATAAACAGCTTCATCGTGCGGACACGAGGATGTAGTTAAAGCCCTTCTTAGTTATGCAGCAGACGCCACTCTCAAAGATGCTGAAGGTTTGTCAGCTAGTGAAGTTGCAAGCAGTGACAAAATTAAACTTTTAATAGATACTTCTAATAGCAGAAGTTCCGGAAACGGGGATTAATGAATTTACGGATTTTTTCAGATATTTTGATTTTTCACAGGTCGAACAATCTTTTATTAAGTTATAAATAATTTCAACAAGTTTATTTAGAAAATTTTAAATTAAAAATTTAAAACAGGCGTTTATTATTCTTCCTCTTTTTCGTCACTCAAACCTATCAGCCTGCCTAGCATTTTGAATTTTTTTTTCACCTGGGAAATTAATAAAATCATAATATTTGACCGATTTTCAAAAAACAAGTCGATAAACAAATGTACGTTCATTCCAGTTATGATTTCGTGTCGAGGGAGTTTCAAATGAATCGACATCGTTAGAAAAAACAAAAAGTATTCCTATCAGGCAACATGGAAAATGAAATTACTCGTTCAGATTTGTCAAGAAATTATTATTCACAATATATAAATCTCGAAATATTGTTTAAAATAATACTTTTATTTGTACTAAATCAAAGATTATCAAGTTCTGACCATATATCATTCATATTAGATTGTACTGCTGTACGTGTTCCTGCAACTGAGGTTGACAGTAGATCTAGATAAGTCTTAATACTTGGATCATTATTTTTTGATAAGTTCAAGCTGGAAATTTTTTAGGCTGCCAGTCTGAGCCAACCCGAAATTAAGAATCTTTTGTTTACATATTTGGGCAGTTTGCCTTGCAGTTGTCAACTAAGATCATACCCTAAGCCAAATGACAACAATACTGAAATATCCTTTTATCGATGCCTGTTATCAGTCAGTTAATAACAGAAAAGCATTAGAGCGCCTGGTTGGGTACAGTTTAACGTCAATAGTTAGTTCAAATACAGCCTTTGAAAACTATAAAAAACTGCTAAAGTTTTTTTTAAATCGGTGGTTTCCATTTTATTTTTCCAGCCAAATAAAACCTCTTTCAAAATTTTCCAAAGTTTTCAAATTGGTCACAGCCATACGTTTCTTTAGCGGAGCAAAGCTCTTGCTAAATCTCAAGTTTTTCTTCTCTTTTCAGCCACTCTCTAAGTCCATGTCTTTCATGTGAAAAATGCTTGACTTTGTATCAAGTGTTAGTTAGTTAAATCATCTTTAAGAATGGTTGTTTTATTTTGTCAAAAATAAGTAGATTTAATAAATAAAATAGTTCAAAATAAAATGTTTCAAATAAAATCTAAATAAAAAAATCATATTTAAAAACTTGAAAGTTTGATGTTAGTTAATTTTGTGCGGTGAAAATGGTTTTCGATTGAGGTTTTAAAGCAGATGAAAAATCTGAAAAGTCGATATAGATAATAACAAACAGGCTTAACTAAACGTCGCGCTGAGAATATAATATTAAATTTTTATTAAAAAAATAAATTTTATGTCCCACGCCATACGAATGGAACAATTGCTTTCTGGGGCTTCTACAACTTTTTTTCTTGCAATATGTATATTTGAAATAGTGTGTAATTAAATTTAACTTCGAATAAAAAATTATTTATCCAAAAAAGTTGTCTAAAATGAGAAAAAAAATCAAATGGGCTTTCTGATTGGATCAGAAGATATAAAGCACTTGGTGGCAGGTAATAGATTATTCACTAATGAGGTCACTTTATCGGCAGACTTTTTAGAGAGTGATTATAAACGAAAAAATCAGTAAAAATTGATGCGTATTCATTTGGTATGAATGGAAACTCACGAAAATAAATCCATCAAAAAGCTTTTTTATCTCTAAACTAGCGTGGCAAAATCCATGTACAGAGCGGTTAAAAATAGCTTAAAAAAACTTCATGTCACAATTAACTCTCCACATTATCGTCACCACACGATGCTTTGAAGATACCTTCTCAATTCACTACATCCAAACTTTCCACGAACCCACACATGTAACCATCATCACCGTTCCCACACCCTCGTCACTCCTACACCACCATCATCATTATCAAACCGTCATTGTTAGCTCACAGGTGTTTTTACTACCATTATTACCAATCTCACAAAATTACTGCCACGTTCTCATGACTAACCGCGTCTTTCCCACGCACACCTCTAGCCCTCTACCTCATACACGCCATCATCAATTGTTCCAAGAAGTGTCGAAAGAGTCTTTGGAAGTTGGCGCCTAACAACAACAATCATCATCATCCCATCTTATTTCAAACACACTACAGCACTTGAATCTTTATTCTCACAATTCAACTTCCTTCAAAAAAACTCCAACCTCACCACATTCAATCTCATAAAACCCAAAATCTTATTCTCCACAAAACCACTTTGCCTACAACATCCCAACATCCACGTTCTTACAACACGTTTAAACCCCTCCTTTCCTTCCCAAATCCTTACTGAACCACCACTTACTTCTTCCTGAATAAGATCAAAGCACATAGCGATGAGAGCGAGGCCGAAGAAGAGGTAGACAACACATAGCAACAGAGTAGCTTCTCCTCCCTTCATCCCTGGCACGAAGTCCCCAAAGCCTGTGAAGTTATTATTATTTTATTTTATTTATTTATTTTTCGTTTATTTATCTATCTTATTGTTTTTACATTTCTATTGTTATTTTTATTTTTATTGGTCAAGCTCTGTATCAATCATAACAAAAACTGGAGTCGCAAAACGCTCCAGTCTAATACATTTAAAACAATTTTTTTATGTTTCATTGAATGCTAAGCTAAGCTAACTAATTAGTTATCAAAATACATTTCAAACCATAACTTGATTTTGTTCTATTTTCAATGCTTTTCCATTGACGGAGTTTAAGCGGTATGGATTCTAATAGCAAGCTCAACGATAAAGCAGATATAAAAATAAAATGAGATTATAAAATTTCAAAATAATATTTGAAAAATCATCAAAATGGTTGAGGCTTCAGGTTTTGTTGGAATTCTGATTCAAATGCCATAAAGCGGCCATCATTATCAAACAAAATGGCTTCAAAATCCTTTCCTATAACAATATTATTAAAAATAATAGATTTATTTATGATATTTTAAGAAATTGAATATCTTTTAATGGCAAGAGTTGATATAGATTTGTTAAAAAAAAAGCTTTTTATTATTAAAAGAATCATTGCTCATTAAGCGGTTTTCATGCATTTTTAAGCAAAAAGCTACGATTTTAAATAAATATCATTGAATTGAATAAAATTACTGAATAGAATCAATGAACGTTAAATTACGCAAAATTGAAATACCATTATACAGTCTACTCGATTTAATTCTCAATGATAGTTCCTTTAAAATTCTTCCTCATCAAATATGCAATATTACACATATTACATTATATGAACAATAAATCAGTCAAAATAAATTTAAAAACAAAAACACTAAATGTTTTTGACAAAAAATACGAAGCTTTTCATAAAAAATTCTAAATTTAATGTTTAATTTAGGGAATTTTGTGAGTAGCCCTTAATTATGAAGTTAAATATAATAACCAACATAAAAAGTAAACTAATTCAATAAAAAGATGGAAGTTACAGAGAAGCATAAAAAATTATAACAGTGTGAGGCATCAAATAAGGAAATATGCTCTCGAAACTATGTATTAAAAATAATGATACATTATCTGTATTGAACAATAAAGATCACTGTAAACATAAATATAAAAAATATTAAATAATAAAAATAAAACTGTGCCTAAAACTGTTATGAAAAATTAATAACACAAAATTGGAAGGGTGATATAAAAAATTGAATTAAATAAAAGAATGCAAATAAAACATAGATAAATAAAAAGTTTAATTAAAATGAAAAAAAATATTTTTTCATTTTTCTGAATAAATACAAAGCATTTATAAAATAATTTTGAGAAAAACATTAATACACGATACAAACCTATTGTGGAGAGGGTCACAAAGCAGAAGTAGACACAAACGATACCAGACCAGCCTTCAATACTTTTGAATATCACACTGCCTAGTAGAAGGTATAACAACACACACAACAACGCCACGCTAACTGGTACTTTTTGTCGTTGTGTTTTGAGGATCTTTTTCGATTTTTTCACGTTTTTTTTACATTTTTTTTTGGTGTTCTTAATGCGTTTTTGAAGGTGTTTGCATACTTTTGAGTGATGGTCACTATTGACAAAATCCTCAGCGTTTGAAGGTAGGCTTAAGTAATGCTTTTGTGGATATTTTGAATTGAATCCCGTGTCTTGATCGATCGGTGAGCAAGTTTTTTCCACATTTACATCTGTTATCTTTTTTTTATTTAAATTCTCTTCAACTTTTTTTCTCGACGTCTCTTCATCATCGCTTTCGTGACAAGACGTCGATGCACTAACATCACCACAACACCCGCAAAATTTATCTGGCACTGAGTTGGATTCCTCATTCGGAAGATTTTTAATGTTTTTCTTTCGCTTTGCTCTTTTTTGTGCAAATTTTTCTTGAGTTTTTTTGTTTTTTTTGTTTTCTTTCAGATCATTTGTCAGAAATTCTTCTCTCTTATCATTTTTATTTTTTTGTTTATTTTTTTTATTTTTTTTATACAAAATGTAGCTCTCACTTTTTAGAAAACATTTTTTAAATTGTCTTATTTTCTTCTCACATTTTCCTTTTTTTTTCAAATCCTCATTTGTCCTCTCAATGTTATTTATGTCAAACCAATCGTTCATAGTGATGCTGCCATAGTCCTCAACCCCACTATAGTCCCCCATCCAACCATAATCACCACCATCCATCGTTTCCTTCATCTTGCCACTTTTGAATGCTTTCAACCCAATATTTCCATCTGAATTGATCATTTTTCGATCTTCTATCCAATCATTCATAACCTCGACCTCATCTTTTTCCTCCTCCTCTTCTTCATCCAGACATTGGCTGGTAATTTGCTCAGAAGAGCAAATTGGACAAAAGCATTGATCTTCAGAAGCATTCAAACTAAGCGGTTCAGTCATACTTTCATCACCATCACCACATGCACCCTTCACATAACACTTTCCACAACATCCAACACCACGTACACCTTTACCCACACACCACATGCACCCTTCAACCTTCCTCTTGTTAAAATTCTTCAACCAAATTTTCAATTTGCTCCACGCATTACAGCGTGATGACGGTTGTTTTTGGTGATGATTCTTGCCAGGTATGCAACAACAACAACAACTGATTACCCAGCAATAAAGAGAGCATGTAATGTAACCTGTGATGAGATGAAGGTGGGTGTTATTCCAACAAATAATTGGATTCGGGAAGTGGAAAAAGAGGGTGTGTTAGTGAAAATATAATCAGTTTTTTTACCTTCTATTTATAAAAATTTTTATTGAAATAGTGTTGTTTTTTTATAAAAATAGTTTAAATTTTTATAACAATAGTTTTAATTTTTATAAAAATTATAAAAAAAATAATTAAAAAATAAAAACGAACAAAAATTGCAACCAAGGTCAAAAAAGATCTAAAATATGACAAAATGAGCCTTATGAAATATTTAAAAGGTACCCACAAATGCGGGTTAATTGCCTTTTATTCGGCTTTCCGATGTTCGATCATTCGTTTTATCTCCTCTTTTTTTGAGTTTTTATGTGGAAAATTTTCTATTTGAAGTTCTTCAAATGATGTTTTTATTTACGAATTTTTTTGTTTCGGCAATTTTTATGTGTATTTTGTTTTAATTTTTGAATTTTTTATTGATTTGCAAAACATAAAGCAAATATCAAAATTAATAATTTCAATAAATTATTTGGTCTATCTCGAGTGTGTAGAAGCTAATTCGATGACAGCTTTCTGTACTCTGTTTAAAAAGTTTTTCAAAAAGTTTTCTCTTTCAAACCAACTCCTTAAAGCACCCTTGAATAATCTTGATTAAATTTTCTCTTGAATATTTCACTAGCTATTTATACCAAAAGAATTTTCTGTTAGAGTAGGAAGTTTACTTTTTTGCAAAATATCAAAAATGAAATTTCCAACAAAAAATTTGGGCATTTTAAGATTTGGAATTTCATTTTGTGAAATTTTTTTCAAAGATTTTAAAAACATAATCAGAACTGATTTGTTTCGAATTTAATGAAACTCAATTTGAACATTTAATTAGAACTCACAGCTTGCAACAAAAAAATTAAATTTTTGAAAACAAAAAAAAACCACAACACCCACAGCCCAGCACACAAACTCACTCCATCACTTCACATCACACCACCCTCCCCCATTACACCACACTACTAAAAATTTCACCACTAACTACACCTCATCATACTATACCATTACAAAGCTCAACCCTTCTCCATCCACTCACCAAAAACCACATCACACCATAAACTTCTTATAAACCACAACACTCCACCACCCACCATAGACAGTTTTGAAGGCAGCAGCCATGAGAGTACCCAAGTTGGAAACGGTGAGAAGAGTCAGAGGAATACCCACCATGGAGTATAACATCGTCACCACCCTCCCAATGTCTGTGCGAGGTGCTATGTGTCCGTAGCCTAGGAGGATAATAATAACAACAAAAATAATAATAGGAGTAATAATAAAAAAAAGAAATAAGTGAAAATCGACCTTGAAATTCTGAAAACTTCATGAAAGATTATTCTAAATGAATAAAACTAACGAAACAATAATGGAAACAATGAAATATTTTTAAAAAAAGTAACAAAAAAACAAAAATCTATAATGAAGAAAAGTGAATTTAAGTTTTACAACGTTTTGGTAAAAAATGATAAAAGCACATTAAATGTCTTGATGAAAACAAGGAAAAACACTTTAAAAAGACACTGTATTTATTAATAATTCTGTGTGTGTATGAGTTTGTTTGTTTGTGTGTAATTTTTTTTGTATGTTTTAGTGTGTTTTTCAAAAATATTAGCATTATAATTAGTTCATGCTTTTTGTAGATTGATAAATAGTATAAACAAAAACTAAAAAATGAAGCAAAATAAAAAATAAAGGCAAATATAAATATATTAAAAAAAATAATATAAAATTATAAAAACAATATAAATAATGAATTCTGCAGTGTTTATTAAAAGCTACGTATCGATTTTGCATTGTTTCCAAACATCCTTACATACAAAATTCTATCTAAATTATTGAAATCTTTCATAAAAAATTAAGAAAAAATATTGTTTTCTAAAGTTTTTCCACCAAAACTCTCTTGAGTCAGTTTAATTTCATTGTTTAATATTGTTTGAAGAGGCTTTTGTTCGACCTTAAAGCCGGCATAAGTAAGTTTAGCTTAAATTTGTTTTATGTTAAAATTTTCCACTAGGGTGCATCAAATTTGTTTTCGAAAAGCTTCACTGTCTTTATCCCTGTTTTGAAAATCTTGACGAGGTGCTTAACTAAAACTTAAAGTTTATTGAAAAAACAAATTCCAATTTTATTGGAAATAAAAAACTATTATGGAATTTAAAAAACAAAATATTTTAATGTTAAAAACACAAACTTCAAGTAAAAAAAACAAAATTTTGATTTTTTTTTGAAACAACAAACTTTATAGCTGAGCTTTCATGCTAAAATATATTAAAAAATGAAATCATATCTATAAACTATTGAAATTTTTCAAAAAATATTAAGAAACTTCATAAATAAATCAAAAAGAGAAAAAATTTTGAGGAATAAATAAAATAAAAAAGAAATATGGCGGCTGGAAATATTGAGGACCTCTGCCAAATGACTTATTATTTATTAAAAATAACTTATTATCTTGTAGGAATATTTCAACGTTGTACTAAACTATCTTTATTATTTGTGAACAACTGATTATTATTGAGTGATAATTTCCATCTACATTCATAAATAGTAACAAAGTAAGAATAATAATAGCAAAATTTTGAACAATACAAGTGTTTCAAAAACACCCATATGAACATATATTTCATATTTAATTATACAAAAACGTATTAATTTTACTTAGTAATTTCTAATTGAACTTATTTCTTGTGAAGTTATAATAGTAATTGGTCATTCAATCTTTTTGATAGTATGACAATCATCAACGAGCTTATGGGCTTAATTTCCGATTGAAACTCCCATATATAACATAGCTACTCATTCATTCAATTATAAAAACTGCTCACAGTTAACAGCGAAGTAAAAATTCAAAAATTTTCTTGGCGACATAAAAAAACCCGAATTCAACAACTTTTTAAAACAAAATTTATATTTTCGCCACTTTTAAATTGAATTGTTTATACGATACCATTGTTCTTTGTGTTATAAATATCTTCGACGGCATTTAGCGATAAAAGTTTATGGATGGGTAACACGAAATGGTGGTATAAAGGGCGTGTTAAAGCAGTGTGGGTCTCAGTTTGTGCAGTGTTCAAAGGGTTTGGGTGCTTTATCGTAGGTGACCGTATTGAGGTTGTTTGATAGAAGTTTTATTTCGTATGTTGTTGTGGTTGTTTAAATTGCAGTTTTTTTTTTAGCTTTTTTTTGTTGATTTTTAATTGTTATTGTAGTTTCTACTGTTAAAATTTTTTTTTTCTGTAGGTAGTTTTTTTTATTAAATGTTCAAATATTTTCGGCCCCCATAGATCAATGGTTGAGCATTAGACTAATTATCTAAAAGTAACCGAGTCCGATCTCGCGTGGGCCGACAATTAGCACCTGTTCCACAGTATGTTTTCGCTACATTAAATTTGTAGCAAGCGCTTTGATCTATAAGGAGAAGCACTTTATAAATACCGCATTACATTACATTACATTGAAAAAGGTTGATTCCGTTGAAAGTTGTTTTGGGCCACTCATGTTGTGTTCTTTATGCATATCTTAAACGTCAAACGTTCAATAATGGGTAAGATCCAATAAAATTTTTTTTTCAAAAACCACAATAAAATGAGTATTATTTGAAAACACTAGTTAGTTTATTAAGATACGAGGCTGTTCGTTATCAACGTCCAATATAATAAATATCAAATAAAAAATTGATAACTGTACACCAAAAGCTACTTTTGTGGAAATTTTTAGTTTTTAGTCCAATAAAAACTATATAAATTTCCATGCTTCCGAAGACTTTTGAGTTTGACTGAATTGAGACTTATTGCGCTACCGAACCCCCAATTGACAGTAGACTTACATACATAAATAAAAACTAAAATGCTGCATAAAAAGTTTTAATTGACAAATGTGTTTCGAATGAAATCCTCCAAGATTAAGGTTTTGCATTCGTTTGTGAAGAAAAATATTTCTCGATGACCCAGCCTATAGTTAATGAGAGGTAAGGATTGAATATCAATCGGATTCATTAATGAAGTAATTTGAACTTGATAAAGATATAAAAAAATGATAAAATAATAATATTGCTAAATTATTTAATATGGATAGAATTTCATACTAAAGGCACTTTTGAAGCTGAGTCGATAATCTTATTCAAACATCGAAAAGGATTAAGACTGGTTTTAATAATCTTACTCAATGTTTAATATTTAAACCATAAAATAAAACATTATCAATATTCTCTAAAAAGTTTCAAAAATTTTAATTAATGCATTTATATATGCTAGTGTTTTTGAAAAGTGCTTCCAAAAGAAAATGCTTCGGGAATAAGTTTGATGAGCAGTAAAACAAAGTTGAAGTGATCGTTAAATATTTATAAAATTCAAAAACAAAATTGAAATACGAAATGCAAAAAAAGGAGAGTGAAAAAATTTGATATGGAAAAAAAATATTTGCTGATAAAACCAAAAAAATTTGGAAAAAAAAATCGCCTAAAAAACAAAAAAAGATTGAATAATTGAAGCGATAAGGTCGTATTTTGTCGTACCTAAAAGAGTTTATTAAAATAAATATGCAATTTTTGACTCGTTTCAAAAACTTCACAATTTTTTCGCCTTTTATAAAAACAGTCGTAACCGGAAATTGAAAAAATAAATTTTTTTCTTTGCACAGCAAATATCTTTAAATATTACAAGTTTATCTGGGACCACCACAAAGTCAACAATAAAAGGAAGACTAATCTCTATTGATGTTTTGATGAACTTTATCTCATAAGATTATGTACTATAAAATTATATGTGATTTTTTTTAAAAGAGTTATATTAATTTTTTATATGATTATACGATTTATACGTGATTTTTTTCTGGAATGTAAGAAAAAATTCTTCACATTTGATGTTTTGCTGAAAAATTTCGTAACTTTATAACAACTTGTCTCAACTGATTCCAACATATCTTAGTCTGATTCAAAAATCTCATAAGTTCATGTATGCGGAGTTATCGGATCTTTATTCAACCAGCGCTTCAACATTTTTGGTCCGTAAAGCTCAATTGGTAGAGCATTAAACTAATTAGTCATGGTTACCGGGTTTGATGCCAAGTAAAGCCAAAAATTAGCACTTATTACTATGTGTATTCGTAACATAAAATTAGTAGCAAATGCTTTAAACTCTAAAGAAAAGCGCTATATAAAAATCATTCAAATTTTTGGTGCTACTCCCCAAAACAAACTGCTGCAATTTTGTTCAGATGATTCAGTAAGAAATTAAGTTTAGTAAGAAATATATTTACCATGAAAAATTCAACTATTTGAACTTTAAATGGTGATAAATATCTCTCAGCCAATAATTAATGTACCACACAAACGCAAAAGTTCATTCGACACAAAGCTTTTCGTAAAGTTTTGCTCCCGATAAGCTTCATGTCACAATAAGCTCGGTATCTAGTACATGAAACTTTGAAGAGATTGTTTCAAAATTTAATCCATTTAGTATAGAACTTTTCCTTTTATTTCGATTGGTTTGATCTTGGATGATGATGATGTTTAATAATTTTGACGTGTTTTACTGGAAAAATTTCTATTAAATTTTTGAGTGAGCAATTCGACCCAAAGAATTCTGGTTTTTATATTTCTAATGATTTTGAACCAAAACTTGTCAGCCATTTTGATCATATGGGATTCTTTAGTAATATTGAGAAAATTGAATTTTTGAAAATTTACTAGTTAACACAAAAGAATTATACATTTGTTTGCTTTAAAGCCTTTAAACTTCCAAAATACCCCCACAAAGTAATTTGTATCTCATTATACCAACTTTGAAAAATTTTTTTTGAAACAAAACAGCATAATAAAAAAATAATTTTGATACATATTTACCTGATAATAACTGTTTCATGAAGCTTTGTTTAAATAAAATATATTAAACCAAGCTTTTCTTTAAAACAGATATTATTTCAAGGCTCTTATTACACACCGCTATTCACAGAGAACACCGATATTCACAGAGAGAGCACCAATAACTATAAGCCCACATCATAGTTCACTGTGAGGCATGGCAAGAAGTGAAAAAATAATAATGGTGAAAATTTAATAGCTACAATGATATTAGGAAGATATGATAAAAATATAAGAAACAATAGGGATAGATGGATAAAACGACGGAAGTAGGAACGAAGGAGACATTAAAAGAAACCACAAAGGCTTAAAAAGTGAATTCTATATCTATGCATTCGAAAGTCCATAGGAATAAAATGTTCTTATTTTTCTCGTAAAAAAAAATAAAAAAAAAAAGTTTTTTTGTTAGAAATTTTCAAGAATATTTTTTATAGACCGGAAATGGTATATTTAATCTTTGTATTGATTTTGGATGTATTTTTCTACGTGCCAAGTCAGCTGTATTGTTAAGTATATTTTTATCGTTATCGTCACTAAAAATTAAAATTATTGCTTGTTGGCTAGATTCTCAACCTTTATCGAAGATCAATTTTCCAAATTTTAAATATGACTTTTAAATAGTAGCAAAATTTCAAAACTTGAATTCGTTAATTTTATTTAGAGCTCACAAAAGCTTTTAGTCACATAAAAATTTAATCTTTGAAAATTGTTTCAGAAATAATCCGTTTAAATAATTTTGCGGATATAATTTTGTTTCAAAACTCTCAGTCCATTTGAGTCCCTTTGAAACTACAGATTCAATTTTAATGTAATTTAATGTAATGCGGTATTTATAAAGTGCTTCTCCTTATAGATCAAAGCGCTTGCTACAAATTTAATGTAGCGAAAACACACTGTGGAACAGGTGCTAATTGTCAATTCAATTAAAATATTCAATTTCAAAGTTTTATAAGATAGGTTAGTTGCGAAAACAATTGGCAAAAATTTCTAAAAAAAAGTTTAACAAAAAATACTGAAGCTTCCACTAGAAATGAAAAAATATAGCTTTTAGCTTTCAATAAAAACTCGATGGGAAACTAATATTTTTTATCTGTAATTCTATCATTCGTTTTATTAATAGTATTTTGAGATATGGAAACCACTTTCATCTTTAAAATGTCAATAAAAAAATATTGCAAAATATAATTAAAATTAATAACCAAAAAAAATAAAAATAAACTAAGAAAATAAATTAAACAAAAAAAGAAAAAAAAAACTAAAATAATTGAGGGATATTAAAATTCATTATTTTTCAATCATGGATTTTTTTTCAATAAAGAGCTAAAAGTGAATTGATATTGTTTGAGAGATGATACTCCACACTATAAAGATAATCAAAAAAATATCAAATTAAGAAAGCGTAGTAAAAACACAATGAAACCAATAAAAGCATTTATGGCAACAATGGACACAGAAAAAAGCTGAGAACAACAAAAAGCAATAGATGCTATGAAAGAAACATATACGTAACATCATTTGATAGTCACAGATACTATAATAGGAATTAATACTATCAGCAATAAAAACAAAAAAAGCAATGTTACCAACCAATAGTGGTTACCACAGTGAGGCAGTAAAGAAGACTTCCAAGGAAACTCCATTCCACCCTCTCTTCACCTTCCCAGCTTTTTGCCCTCACACACGACTGTGGGTTGGGTTGGGTTGTGTATGGTGTGTGTAGGGTTGGTGATGGGTGCTGTGGGTAAGACTGGTGATAGTTGCTGGGGGAGGACTGGTGATGGGTTCTATGTTTATGTTGGTGGATAGATAGATGAACTAGGGTAATGGCACTGGATTCCAGCGATGATGTTAATAGTTTTTGCGCATCAGTTGCTTCCTTGAAGCTACCATTATTAATAGCATTATTATTCACATTATTATTTTATCATTTTTTTTATTATTTTCATTATTATAATAAAACCCTAAAAGTATTAAAACACATGTTTTCAACTGTGGTTTTGTTGGCGCTATGTGAAACGGCCTTTTAATGCTTTTTGCGTTAATATTGATGCTGTTTACGGCTGCGGTAATAAGCTGAACGTGTTGAAAAAACTTCACTGCAAAAAAGGTTTTTTTTTGATGTTTTCTGTTATTTTGTTCTCAGGTGGTGAATATTATAGAGGTTTGAAACAACTTTTTTCTATGGTTTAATAATACGAACTGAAGAAAAACATTATTTAATTTTGATGTTTTATTCTTTAGAGACATCATGTTTCAATGCTTTTAATTGTTTCAAAATAACTTCTTTGGATGGATCAGTTTATCTTATTTAATTGAAAGCATTAATGTATCCATACAATTTGATGCGAATAACGAACCGTATAAACAAAGATGTGAATAACAAACACAATAAACAAAGATGTAAATATCAAATATGATAAACAAAGATATAAAAGTAGACTGTTGCATAGAATCATAAAAATGCTGGTGTAACAGGATTACGTTGTGTGAGTGAGCGATAAAAAAATGTTATAATTATTGGTAAAAATATTAAAAATAACAAAAAATATATTAGATAATAAAACTAGCATTAATAATATCAATGTTAATTATGAAAATAGGAATGTGACAAAAAAATAATAATTAAGCTGCAAACAACAATAATAAAAAAAATCAAATCATCATAAATAATAATAATAGTACTAAGAATATAAAAATCAATACCAATATATAAATAAGCTGATCTGGCAGCTGATAACGCTACGTTTGGTTATTCTGTTGATAAATGTCTTTTATCAGTTGTGTGACGTAATCAAAGTTATGATAATGATTCTAATAGCATTAAAATTATCGTTTATATTAAGTGTTTTTTGAATATTTCTCAAATGTTTTTATTTTGAATTCTTTAAAATATTTTTTTTCCATTATTATTTCTATTATTATAGTAAATTTAATGTCATTAACGCACTTATTGATAATTTAAATCATTTAGCTTCAACCCCACTTCTTATTTCAACTGTACAACTTATAATCACGTTCAATTCCATCACAAATCATTGTTTTTTAGACTCTGCATAAATAATATTAAATGATTATCATCCTTTGAGATGATGCTCAATTCTTGTTTGATCATTGTGTTTTTGAAATTGGTTTTTTTATTTTTTATTTTTTTAAACTGACAGTTAAAATCAACCAATTCATCATTCATGACCACGCTTGAACGGTTTTGTTAAAGAACGTTTGAAAAACTCCGACAAAAACGACAAAATTAATGAAAAAACTAAAAAATATTTATAAAAATGAAAAAATATCAAAAATAAGTGAAAAAATAATTTTAAAAAAAATAAAATGAACCTTCTTGTAGTACTTGTTGAGAAGCATGTCAACGTGGTTTGTCCAGTTGAAGGGATGCAAGATGTTGTACTTCTTTGTCACTTTCCATAACTCTTGTACCAGCTGGAAGAAAGAAAAAGAAAAAAATGATAGAAAAACACAAAAAAAATAAGAATAAGAAGTAAAAAGAAAAAGGAAAGTAGAATTAAGAAAAAGGTTAAGAGGATTAAGGACAAAAATCAAATCAAATCAATTACGAGTATGATTATAGTGGCATTAACTTGAGAAGTTTCTAGACCACTGAGTATTAAGATGTGATGTAATGTTAGTTTTCCTAGATATGACAATTTTTGTTAAAAATCATCCAAGTATAACTAAAAAAACAAAACAGCATACAAAAAAATTATCATAAGAAGAAATCTTTCCAGTTATAATGGACAATGATGTATCAAACAAGAATGCATTGCCAATTAAACAAGAAAAAATGATACGGTTGTCTCTAGTGAAATTTTTCATTTTCACGCTCTAATGTATGCTTATGTATTGAAGCTTTTTTTATAGTACCTCTTGGACTATAAACTAGTTCCAATTTAACTGTTTGGAAAAAACTTAAATAATTAAAATTCAAAATTTATGCCTTCAACATTATTTTTTTCCATTCATCTCTATGCGGCAGTCCTTTGAATAAAAGTATTTAATATAAATATCATTATTGGTTCTTCAAGGACCTCATGTATTAATTCAAAAAAAGAACTACGATAAAAAAACGATTTTTTGTGAACTTATTTCTAGAAATATTATCAATTCTATTTTGTTTAAATAACGTGAAAATTATTTTCAATGAAACTTTTTTTGCTTTTATTTTTCCTAAAGTTCAAAAAACTTCTTGATATGTATCAAATGATTGAGAAGTTTTGAAAACCAGGGTACATTTTTCGCTTTGAATATTTGAATACCTCACTATTTATTCATTAAAAATCTTTGAAAAACTTCAAAGTTCAATTTTAATGCAGAAAACAGTTTTAACTTTGATTCATTTAATTAGATTATAAAACTAATTGACTAAGTTGTCGAATGAGAAATTCATCGATTCGTCAAACTAAGTTATCTTCTGCACAATAAATCATTTGTAATTGACATTTAAGGTCACTGTAACTTCTTAATCTAGCAACAATGGAACTCTATAACAAAAATGGTAAATTATTAGTGAAATTATAACAACTATTTAATTTCTTAAAAAAATATTAATGTAAATAACTATAAATGGTTAAAATACATGGAATCCCACGTATCATCTTTTTAACGGTGTTGTTTAATAGAAGCTAGTGAGCAAATAAGGGTCTGATAATAATTTATAGTTTTTTTTTTGTTAAAAACATTTTCAATAGAGTTTTATTGAAGAACTGATATTTTTCTTCTTTTCTTTTAACTTTTTTCGAAAATTTATTGATATCTTAAATTCTTATCATTCAACTCCTGATATTTGACTGTTTTATGTTGGTTGTTTATAACTAAACTCCACCCAAACTGTCAACTCTTCTAAATACAAAAGACAAATAAGCAGATTCAAAAAAGTGTGTCTGCCTAGTTCTACCAAGCGTACCGAAACATGACGTAATTTTATATTAAAGTGCTGTCACTTTTTCAAATTTTTCTAAAAAAGTTAAACAAAAAATGAGATTTGATAGCATAAATTTGATGTTATAGAGTCCATCGAGTGTATGTACTTTGGGTAACGTGCATAATGCAGACATAACAACAAAATTAGTAAACATAACAAAGCTTTTTCTCAATAGCGTAACATAACATATTAGTAATCCTATTTTTAAAAAAATTTTTCAATTTAAAGTGTTTTAGTCACAAAAAAATTATTAGGATATAAAAATCATCAACACAAAGCAGCTTTTAACTACATTGATTTTTCCGGAAAGACCAAATTTGTAACAAGTCAACCTCATTGCGAATTATGAGCAGTCATTGAAATTTTTTTCAAAAAAAATATGTCTATAACCATGCTAAGTGAATTCTTCAGAGTCTGTTTATATTTTTTAATATATACCTTTATCATTGCTACTTATCAAAAAAAGGTTAAAGATAAACAAAAAGCCGAAAAGTGCTACTATTCACAATTTACAGTAAAGTCGAATGCGAGGGATTCCCGATAAAAATATCAAGTCGAAAACCGAGAAAGAGAAAAAGATAGAATGATCTCTGAGAAGAATATCGTTTAAGCATATAATTTCAAAAGCTAAAATTAATTAAAAACATTAATTCTACTTAAATTAATCTTCGATCCTGACCTACATATTTATAACTAAATCTTTATATTTTCAAACAATTTTTCGATAACTTTCTGAGATCAGTTTTTTGAAATCAATAAATGGTCTGTAAACTGTCTCGTTTTGAAGATTATAAAAAATCTAAAAATAAAATCATTAATAATAAATGAAAAAAATAATAAAAATAAAAACAATAAAAAATAAATAAAAACAAAAGAACCTAAAAACTATAGAAACGATAAGGGGTTGAGACAATACAATAATATTAACATAAAAATGCTATCGAAACAGCATAATGAACAACATCATAAAAAAAATGACTCTTAATACAAAGTATTTTTCTAACTATGAGTATATAGTAGTCATAACTATGAATCATGAAATATTTGAACCAATAACTAATCCAAAGTAAATCATTTTCAAGGCTATTAGTTTGAGAAAGATTATTTTTTTGACATCAAAGACTTTTCTTTACAGTTGTAAAGAGCTAATCTCAAAACTTAAGTTTCTGCTATGCCTTCCCCCTTTTTCTTTTTTGCATTTTTTTTGAATTTTTATTTTGATTTCATATAAATTTTTTAATAGTGGCTCCCAGGCCTGTGTATTTACAAAAAATTTTGGATCTTCGTAATCTCTTTTGGTTTTTCCAAAAATTTTTTTACTAGAGAATTTAATTTAAACTAGAAGAATCTTTTATAAATTGTATCAAATTCAAGTTTAAAAAGTCAAAATGAGAAAATAAAAGCATGAAAACCCGGAAATTCCAAAAATTTTTACATATAAAAAAAATTAATAAGAAAATAACAATAATAATTAATAAAATAAGAACAATAATGACATTAATAAACCAAAAAAACAAAAACTAACCTTAGTCCTACTGACTTTCTGGTTCTTCTTTACTGAGATCTCTTTTCCCGCCTCCAACAATACAAACAAATGGGCTCCAAATATGGTGTAAACCACCAACAGCAGACATGATCCTACGCTTGATAGCAGAAATGTTGCAAGTTTTTTAACGAAAATTTTTTTGCGGGTTGTTCTGACGCTTGTGTCGATTGATGAGCTGTGTTGTGATGTGAGTTGTTTATTGTATAGTTTGTTCAAGACATTTTTCTTGTACTCCAAATGCCGACTTGACAGACTCAAAGTACTCAAAGCTCTTTCATGCTTATCGAAACGGCTGAAGGAGATATCCGCTTCAGAAGACGCATTCAAAAGGTTGAACTTTTTTGAACCCGGCGAAGGATCGGTACTGAGGAAAGAAACGCTCTGTTGTCGAGCCTCCATTGAAGCTTTCCTCTCCAACATTAGTTACCGGGCTTATATATAACGGTGCATTTCCAGGCATCGAGCTCACGGCACAGGTTTATACGCATAAGATACATGCAGATTGTATATATGGGTTTTAGACCGGATACATATATGTATTTTGGGTTACTAACGACAATTTTCTAGTCATATTTTTTTTCATACTTTATAAAATATTTTCTCACAAATCTGATGAAGTGATACTTATCGAAAGTTACAGTCTGAGTTGAATTATTAAAAACTTAGTTCAATCGATGAAAAATCTCGAAGTCTACACTTATTCTTTAATACGTCTGCCTTCCTTATTGACATCATAAACATGAGTAATATTATAAAAACAATTTTAAAGTTTATTTAACTGGGCAAAGATAGGATAGATGGGTATATGAACAAATTTAACCAAATTAGTCTGGTTGATTGATAGATCAGGAATATTATAGATAAAATGCTATAAGAATGCATAAGTTAAATCTTTGCAGCTCCCTCTATCGAATAAAAAAGCCATCCCAAAGTTCAAAGCTTATAATCGGAGTATTTAACAATACAGCCATTATATCTTAAACATTGATTACTTTAATTATTTTCATTTTTTATAAAATAATAAAATCATAGAATAATCTTTAAAAATAAACAAATATTTTGCTAAAATAGTCAAATAAAATAAACCAAATATATATATATGAAAATTGACAGAAGAATTTCAAGTCAATTTAATACTTTCAAAAACTCTTTCAACAGATTCAATTGCAACGTTGCACGATGTCATGGTGCATGACAAGAATCAACACATCGAATGAACGAACAATGAATCAACAATAAAATAAATAATTCCCAACGGTTTGATTCTATGATAAAAACCACACACATTTACAAATATAAGCACACAGACATACACACGCACAAAAATACCTAAAATCAACTTTGAAACTCAAAAATAGGTAAAAATATCGGCCCAAACCCAGGGGAATCAACGATATATGGAATAAAAGCTCTCCTAGTTCATTTTGTTTGTATAAGCCGGACCAACAAAATACTAATCACCGCAACTTGTGAAAAAAATTCTCGTTGACTACTTTTATCGGCCACTTAAAAGAATGCAACATTGTACAATTACTTGGAAAATAATGGCACTAGACAATTAACCTATAATGATAATGAAGATACAATAATGATCAACGACTAAACCGCCATTAAACATGCTACTTCTATAACTCACCACCATTTAATACCAATAAAATCAGAAAAAAATCTTATGATAAATAAAAAATTAAAACAAGAAAAATAGGAAATCTAGAAGCGTAGTAGCGATGGGAAACACGTCATTTGACGCGTAACAAATTTGCAGCGAAATTGGCCAACAAGAAAAATCAAAAATGACTGAAGGAATTGAGATGAAGATAGGACGGTTGCATGGAGAATGAATTATGAAGTGAATGATAAGAACAAACTAAGTAGATTGGCCATGAAGGTCTAATACAAGTTGATTGTGGTGATAATATGATGATGAAAATAGTGAAGAAACAAGGATAATGCATTATAGGGATCGAGATAATGATAAATGATGATGATGGCAACGATAATACAAAATAATAACAATATTGTTATCATTATTATTGAAAAAAATAAATGAAGTTAATCGGTTGATTAGCTGGCTAAAGGTGTGGTCCTCTCGTTTAAGAGTCATAGAGGGCGAACATACATTATATACAGCATAACGACAATCAATTTCTCTAGCCACTTAATAATAATAATAATAATAATAAAAACAATAATAATAATATCAATAATTAATGATAATTATCGTTGTTGTTCAAAAATAAAAACATAAAAAAAGCATAGAAACATTAAGAGGCTTAAAGCATGGGGCGCTTATACACAGTATTGAGGTAAGACTGACAAGTCTTTTTTGTGTGGTGTTAATGGGTGCAAGAGAGTGGTGGAAGGAGGTGGTGTCGGGTCGGATGTTACTTCTTCTCCCACGGCTGTCATGAAGTTTATCGTTGATATAAATAATGTTTTTTGTTTAGTTCATTATACAAGAGTATAAATATAACCTAATTTCCACCATTGAACAACACACTAAACAACCGTCTCCCTATTGACAAGCAAGCATCGATTCAAAAGGCACATTGATCACCTCAAACGCTCCTTAAAGCAACCACTACAAAATATCACACCAAAGAAAATAATAATAATAATAATAACAGCAATCCTAAAGAAAGCAACTGAGTCACATAATGGCATTATTTAACCAACACAACACCAACCAATCCACAAAACTCCACCCAAACCCAGCCACCGAGCACCCACGCACCTTTCCTTCTGATGAAATATTGCCTACTCCTCCATGTGAGGGTCTTGACAGAATGAGCTTTAAGCATCAGGAGACCCGATGTGAGCTCCCTGAACAACCAACCAACCACAAAGTCCTTCTTTGAAAAGGGCACTGGTCCGCCCTGTGTCATAAGAGAGAAGGATGAGTTTGTGTTTTGTTTTACATTTATTTATGCTTTATAATTATATATGCTAAAGATTTATTTGTATTTTGACTAATTATCTTTTATATTTATGTGCATTTTGCATTTATTTATATTTTCTATTCTATTTTTATATTGAATTATCCTTAAATTTAATTTTTATATTGATTCATATTTAAAATTTAATTTTATAATGCTCTATATTGAATTCTATTTTATATCTAATATAATTTTACCCTAATTTATTTCGTTTTTTCATCGATTTAATTTTTAAATGGTAAAATAGAAAGGTGTTGCGGCTTTGAACGTTGATGATGATATTTGTGTTTAATTATACTTTGATAGAATACGTACCTACGACGATTTCCTAGAAAAGCTTCATGAATAAATAAGGCATTTGAAATCATTTAGCTTTTACTATTTAGTTCTATAATTTCTAGGCTATTATTTCAATTTATCATGAGCATCATCATCTTTTCTTAGAATCGAAAAGCTTTGCAAATTAATAAACCTTATAAGAACATTTTTTTTACTTTATCGATT
This sequence comes from Pterobdella sp. o SKG-2022, assembly GCA_964035795.1. Taxonomy (NCBI): domain Eukaryota; kingdom Metazoa; phylum Annelida; class Clitellata; order Hirudinida; family Piscicolidae; genus Pterobdella; species Pterobdella occidentalis. The sequence goes on along the minus strand of OZ038323.1, from coordinate 7,534,300 downwards.
TATAATTTTTCTATGATTCACCGTCATCACTCTTACGTGGTTGGACCTAATCGTACTCTGAATGTTTTACTTGCTTATCGATAAGATTTGAGTGCTTGTTGAAGTTGCCACATTATAAACTACACACATTAATTTACACTCAACAACGTATCAAAGCTCGGTTAAAGGATGCATACAATACGCATTAATGGCACAATCCCTTAATAAGAGTATTTGAAGCACGGTAATTGTGGGCTGGTGATGGCACCCAATTATCTCTTGTTAGTTTAACAATCCTAAAGCTAATGTTTGTATCTGTCCCGCATAATTATCCTGTGTCTTAAATTGACTTCATTACTAAGCTTGTGTTGAACTTAGTCTTTAATGCTCATTTGATGGCTTGAACTGGCTGGTTATGTTGATTTTTATAGTCAGTAGGTTATTGAATAATGAACCTCTTTTTACTATTAAAACTTCTATTTTTTCCTAGTTTTTGATTCTTCATTAAAATATTCAAAAAGATGCCACGAAGTTTATACTTAATTCGATTCGGTATAAAAACTTTGAAAAAAGCTTTTAAAAACTCAATAAATAAATAACACATCATACAATAACAGCTTGTTAAAAACCGATCGATATAATTAATATCACCAAAAGCTCTATCTCTTGCTAGCTACACCAATCAATTTAACCATTCATAATCACATTAAAAGCACACACACACACACACACACACACACACACACACACACACACACACACACACACACACACACACACACACACACACACACACACACACACACACACACACACACACACACACACACACAAACATACACACAACTGATACTCAAAAAAATAGAGACACCTGCACGATCCTCAAGAGAACATAATCGAGGAGAAACCACACGAGAGAGTGGATGAGAAAAAATGCTAGAGGACTCCATTGGAAAAGGATGCACACAGCCCAACTCACCATCACTCCCTGCAACAACCACTCGGATATGGGCTCCATCACCATCGTCACAGGCAGCAGTGAAGATCGCAATTTGATCCACCTGTTATGTCGTATTATTGGTGTTTATTTTCCAGTAACTATGGCAGTCTGTTGGTCGTATAATGAGGCATTGTTGTGTATTGATCAAGGGAGTAATACTGTGCTGGTAAAAGCTAAACAGAAGAATGCTTTGTTGTTTATTGATTAAGTATTAATGAAGGTAAGTTAAAGAATAGAAAAAATTAGTAACCGAATCATTCTTCTCTGGAAATACTCCACGGAGTAGTCGCCCGAATTCTGAATGGCTGGCTGTGAACACACTCTCACCTGCCACCCACTACAAGCGACATGATTCATACGAAACTATATACTCATTGAATAACTGGTAAAAAAAGAAAAAACTAACCATAATAATTTAATTTAAAAGAAACAAACACTATGATTCATTGAGAAACTTGCTACACGAAATGGACCCACTTGATAATGTATGATACTCTTACGAAAAGCTTCGTGTATTAAGTTTATCAATAAACCATAGTGTTTGTTTCTATTATATTTATTTCCGGCTATTTTACGTCAATAGTTTAATTAAAAAATCCATAATAGGGATAATTAAATAACGATATTTGACTTAAATTTCAAAAATTACATAAGCTATTTAGTAAAAAAAAACTACAAGATAAAATCAGAATTCCCCCAAAAAACAAACACTTTTCGAAGCACCCCACCCACTTGTCATAAAAGATCTGCGAAAGGTAGTAATCCTCGGCTAGATAGGGTGCTAGGGCCTTAAGACCCCCAGCAGCGTCGACCACATGTTTCCTAAAGAGGCACGACATGCCAGTCATGCAGTTGATGCCGATCATGTCGGCCAGCAGATACATTTTCGAGTGTTGTGTACCGAAGTGTACCTGGTGATGGAGTTGTATGTTGTGGGATTTTGTTGGGTTGCGTGGTTTGTGTGTTATTTTTGGTGTTGTATCTTGCGTATGTTGTTGTATCTTGTGCGTAGTGTTATAAGATGTTGCATGGTGTGCCATGTTGTGTTGTTGTTCAACGTATGGCATGCTGGTATCATATGGTGTTTGGGAAGTGTAAAGAATCTCAATGCTGGTACATAATGTGTGCTGTTGTTTTGTCGTTTAACTTTATGTATTACGTGAAAGGATTTCTGGCAATTATGTTTTTCACTTATTTGTAGTGCCTTTTGTTTGTTTATTGATCGCGTTGATTTTTAGCATTTATATTACATTATAACACAAATGGCTTTCTGGTACTCCTTTAATACTAAATGTTTGTAAAATTTTTTATTATATTTTTTCTATATAATGTTTTCAAATCTCTTATTGACCATTTCCATTGTTGCGTTTTGAATGAAAGGCTTTCTTCACTATCGATTTAGTTGAAATGATTTACAATATAACTTGTATACTATCTTGATCAAAAAACATTTTATGCAAAAATAATGAAATTCAAATAGATCTGAGAAGAAAAAATACAAAAAATACAATTAAAAAACAGAAAAATATTTTCATATTTAAAATTCAGTATAGTAATGAATTATTTTATTATTACTATTTATTATTTAATTTTTATTTTATTATTATTCAAGAACTATATCATTAACCTCATGAATTTTTTATATTATATAATATTATATATAGCTAATTAATATCTAGATGGAGTACTTGATATCAAGAAATTAAAATTTCAAATGTTGTAAAGAAGGGTGCTGTGAATTTTAAGTAAACATTGTTCCGTGGGAATGCAAAAGTTGAATATTTTCTTAAGAGAATTTAACTAAAAAATAATAATAAAAATAATTTTTTAAGCATAATAACGAAAATAATTGTGACCTCTGTTCCTGATAAATACATCGACATATTGAAAAAAATGAGATAAGTAAATTAGATTTTTTAAAATATGAATAAAATGATGAAAGAAGTTATTATATAAATTTTCACCAAACGAAAACACCAAAATCAAAAGTTTATCATCGGGAATTAAACTCAAGAATTCAGTTAATCATCAAGCAAGTGATATAACGACTAAAAGCAAGAAAATTTCAATAGATGTGATTCAACAAACCGTGATTTTTAAAACTGAATAATACTTCATTCAAAATTCAGAGAATCATGAAATCGAAGATTACTAGTAATAACAAGACCCATCACGAGATTCAATCGTGAATTAACAATCAGTTTTATCAAGTGATCTTGAAACTCAATGGGTTAAATATAATATTATTATCATTATTAATATCGATAAGAGTAATAATATAACATAATAATATTATTATTATTTCGATTTCAAAAAAAAAAAGTTAATTAACAAAAAATATTAACAAGTTATGAAAAAAAAATTATTTTATTATTACGCGTTTTATATTATTAATAACTCATTAAAATTGAATTCATAGACGTAGTGGACAAATGAAGAGTAGCTGAAAGAATATTCCATGATAAAAACAATAACGATATTATAAGAACTATATAATAAAAATATAAATAATAACAACTGAAAAAATAAATAATAAAGCTACAATATCCTTTTCAAGTTAGTGACAATGCACGGTCTCAAACGACGAGGAATCATCGGCATGTGATAATCTAAAGACTCAACCCGCAGAGACCATTCAATTTTCAATTGGGTCAACAACTCGTAACAATATAGAAAGAAATATGAATAACTTTTAAGATTGAATATGATGCATACATGAATAATAATTTTCTGAATACGAAATTGAATCAAGGCGTAATCTGAGTGCATAGCTACAAATAAAACCTCATTAAACTATGATTATCAACGACGAGGAATCATCGGCATGTGATAATCTAAAGACTCAACCCGCAGAGACCATTCAATTTTCAATTGGGTCAACAACTCGTAACAATATAGAAAGAAATATGAATAACTTTTAAGATTGAATATGATGCATACATGAATAATAATTTTCTGAATACGAAATTGAATCAAGGCGTAATCTGAGTGCATAGCTACAAATAAAACCTTATTAAACTATGATTATCAACGACGAGGAATCATCGGCATGTGATAATCTAAAGACTCAACCCGCAGAGACCATTCAATTTTCAATTGGGTCAACAACTCGTAACAATATAGAAAGAAATATGAATAACTTTTAAGATTGAATATGATGCATACATGAATAATAATTTTCTGAATACGAAATTGAATCAAGGCGTAATCTGAGTGCATAGCTACAAATAAAACCTCATTAAACTATGATTATCAACTATCATATGTTAAGACTTTTATGCCTTTATCTGGTGGATTAATTGAATAGGGTTTATTTATAAACACTTGATGATTCAGTTTAAACGGTAATAAGAATCATTTGATTTTTTCTTAATAGCTATACTAATTCAGGTCGATTTTCATTGTTGCACTTTCAACAAGGTAAATAACACAGCGTCTCAGAAACGTAAAAAAATATCAAAATGTGAAAAAAAAACATCACGACGCAATGAAACAACACAACAAAATTATCAGACGATCTCAACAGCGCCTCCAAATCCATAACTATCTCTAAAAACATCATCACTACTCCCACAATCATCCACCACACAACACCCCCACGCTTCACCCAACCCTCACCTTTTCAAGTACCGCAGCGAATCCAGATCGATCATTGACGAATGGTAGTTGATGCACCAAACCCACTTGTTCCTTCATACACAACACCATTTCCATCAGTGTGTCTTGCTTCACTATAGGTGGTGTAGTGGGTGGTTGTGATTGTTGATGATGGTGTGGTAGGTGGTTGATTTTTGATGGTTGGTGGTCGTGTTGGAACGGTAGTTGTTGTTGGCCAACTAGGTGGTTAGTTGTTAATGTTATAGAACTTTAACTCCAGATATGTTTATTAACCTAAACATTAACTCATATAGCTTTTACGAGCGTTTAAACGTATTAATATTGATATTGTCAGCCGCTATACCTCAAAGATAGAGCATTTGACTAATTATCTGAAGTTACCGGGTTCGATCCCGTGTGGGCCGCCAATTATCATCTGTTCCTCAGTGTGTTTTCGATACATTAAATTTGTAGTTGGCACTTTGGTCTATAAGGAAAAGCGCCCCATTACATTACATACTGTGAAATTGAAATCATAGGTAAGACAAAGTTACAAAGAGTGAATCGGCCTAAAAAGAGAGTAAAGGTGGCAATAGAATTGATGATGGAAATTGATGTATTGATGGATTAAGCACATAATCCTTCGAGTCCTAATGGAGTTGACATTTAACAATGATACTTCTATATTTTACATTGATGTGTGTGGGCTGTATAGTTATTGATGTTTATGAATAAAGTATGGTTTTATTATGGTTGGTAAATCACAGTAGTAAGGATTGTTGTTAGATGGTGGGTGGAAAGGTTGTGGTATAAATGAGTTGCTGTTGCTATAACACTAAGTGTTTATCACAGAAAAAAATAAAATTACTAATTAAAAAGATTATTATGGATTTTGAAACTATCAGCAACCCATGCAAGCATCGAAACGGACGCAAAACGATGATGATGATCAACAATAAAATTAATATGTTATAGGAGTGAACATACGACATGGTCTTAACTTATTTGGTGAAATCACCAACTATTATCAATTTTTCAAAATTTTACATTTCATCATATCGTCACGATTGTCTATATAGAAATATACTGTTGTTGAACGAACTTTGGACAAGGTGAGGCGTCTGATACATAAAGACAATCGTCTTTCTTCAATGACTTAACATTAAAAGTGTCTGTGGAGAAGTCTATAAGCAAGTTCCATGTTTTAAGGTCAGAACTAATGAAAGTTTTATTCGCTTTAGCCCAATGCTACATATCCAGCAGATCATTTACCTATTGGTTATGCTTGAATCACAGGTTTCACTAAAACGGAGAAGGCATCAATGATAAACTAAATTTGCTAAAAGATTCCGAGTTGTTGTACTAATTCCCAGGTTAATTTTAAATTCACTACTAAATACTTGGTTACTAACTGCCAACTCACAACCAAAGTCTTTCTCATCTTTTCAAATGGATGATTACATGGAAATATTTTAATAGTTTCGTTAAACGAAATTATTAATCGATTAAAACTTTAACATATATAGAAAATAAAGTGAATTGGGGATTTAATTATACGATGTAACAACGAGACTATAAATTAGAAGAAGAAAAACAATAAAATGAAGAAAATCGATGATATAAAAAATCGAATATGTTACGCAGGTAACCATAATTCTAATTGTACCCTTATTCAAAACTATCTGGGAATATAATATTATATGTATAATAGTAAACAAAAAAATAAAATTGAAAATGCAAATTAATGCAGAAAATTAAAAAAAACCGGTAGTTTTTGAATTCAAAAAGAAAATAATCTTGAAACCAATGATAAAAATGAATAGCAAAAAAAAGATAATGATAATAATAAAACAAAAAAAAAAATTACGAATAAGATTATAGTGGCGTCAACTCAAAAGTTTCTATGCCACATATACAAATATATAATAATACCAAAAAAATTTATACTTTGGAGTCCAGAATCAGAGATGAGAATTAGGGGGTGTTTGGCGTTTGTGTATCCTTGCATCATGTTGTTGATTTTCGGATTCACTCCTACCTTCTTTACTCCTGTGTATGTGTGTGTGTGAGCAACGCACTCGTTTGAAGTACCATGTAAGAAGATAGACGTGGTGATCTTGAAGTTAAATTAATGGATAATGACAACGAAGCAAGGACATGAAAGATACGGAGATGACAACATGACAACGCAAACATACACAAACTCGTCTTTGAATTGAGTAAAAAGTTATTGAGTTCCCATTCTGCTCATTCATGCGACGAAAAAAGTTAATAAGAAAAAGCCAGTTAACAATAGGGAATATTTTTTAGGGAAACATGAACGAAATATTTAAAAATTCGAAAGAATGAAAAAATAGTAAATTTGATGAAAGAAAAAATAAATTTAGTAATAATATTTACGTAAAAGGAAAAGATATGTAGAAATATGCACAAAATAAGTAATAGGTGACTTCTATGGTGAACAAAATTTCAAAAAACTATGAGTAATATTAACGTGGCTAATATTAAAACCAGGTGACTTGTTATAAGTGGTTTTAGAAAGCATATAAAACATAATCTAAAACTATAAAACTAATATTATCAACTTATAATTGATAAAATTGAAAATTTGATACAGATTTATATTTGATAGCAAAGGAGCCAAATTATAATGCAATACTGAACTGAATCCATGACGTTCATAAAATATTTATCACAAGTGACTGTAAGATTAATGGTGTACTTTATACCGAAACATAGTTCTAGTTAAAAAAACCAACTTTAAATTTACTCATATGTTAAATATATAATGTAAAAAGTTTTTTTTCAAAATCAACGTTAATATAATATAGTAAATTTGATGAAAGAAGAAATAAATTTAGTAATAATATTTACGTAAAAGGAAAAGATATGTAGAAATATGCACAAAATAAGTAATAGGTGACTTCTATGGTGAACAAAATTTCAAAAAACTATGAGTAATATTAACGTGGCTAATATTAAAACCAGGTGACTTGTTATAAGTGGTTTTAGAAAGCATATAAAACATAATCTAAAACTATAAAACTAATATTATCAACTTATAATTGATAAAATTGAAAATTTGATACAGATTTATATTTGATAGCAAAGGAGCCAAATCATAATGCAATACTGAACTGAATCCATGACGTTCATAAAATATTTATCACAAGTGACTGTAAGATTAATGGTGTACTTTATACCGAAACATAGTTCTAGTTAAAAAAACCAACTTTAAATTTACTCATATGTTAAATATATAATGTAAAAAGTTTTTTTTCAAAATCAACGTTAATATAATATAGTAAATTTGATGAAAGAAGAAATAAATTTAGTAATAATATTTACGTAAAAGGAAAAGATATGTAGAAATATGCACAAAATAAGTAATAGGTGACTTCTATGGTGAACAAAATTTCAAAAAACTATGAGTAATATTAACGTGGCTAATATTAAAACCAGGTGACTTGTTATAAGTGGTTTTAGAAAGCATATAAAACATAATCTAAAACTATAAAACTAATATTATCAACTTATAATTGATAAAATTGAAAATTTGATACAGATTTATATTTGATAGCAAAGGAGCCAAATTATAATGCAATACTGAACTGAATCCATGACGTTCATAAAATATTTATCACAAGTGACTGTAAGATTAATGGTGTACTTTATACCGAAACATAGTTCTAGTTAGAAAAACCAACTTTAAATTTACTCATATGTTAAATATATAATGTAAAAAGTTTTTTTTCAAAATCAACGTTAATATAATATAGTAAATTTGATGAAAGAAAAAATAAATTTAGTAATAATATTCACGTAAAAGGAAAAGATATGTAGAAATATGCACAAAATAAGTAATAGGTGACTTCTATGGTGAACAAAATTTCAAAAAACTATGAGTAATATTAACGTGGCTAATATTAAAACCAGGTGACTTGTTATAAGTGGTTTTAGAAAGCATATAAAACATAATCTAAAACTATAAAACTAATATTATCAACTTATAATTGATAAAATTGAAAATTTGATACAGATTTATATTTGATAGCAAAGGAGCCAAATTATAATGCAATACTGAACTGAATCCATGACGTTCATAAAATATTTATCACAAGTGACTGTAAGATTAATGGTGTACTTTATACCGAAACATAGTTCTAGTTAAAAAAAACCAACTTTAAATTTACTCATATGTTAAATATATAATGTAAAAAGTTTTTTTTCAAAATCAACGTTAATATAATATAGTAAATTTGATGAAAGAAGAAATAAATTTAGTAATAATATTTACGTAAAAGGAAAAGATATGTAGAAATATGCACAAAATAAGTAATAGGTGACTTCTATGGTGAACAAAATTTCAAAAAACTATGAGTAATATTAACGTGGCTAATATTAAAACCAGGTGACTTGTTATAAGTGGTTTTAGAAAGCATATAAAACATAATCTAAAACTATAAAACTAATATTATCAACTTATAATTGATAAAATTGAAAATTTGATACAGATTTATATTTGATAGCAAAGGAGCCAAATCATAATGCAATACTGAACTGAATCCATGACGTTCATAAAATATTTATCACAAGTGACTGTAAGATTAATGGTGTACTTTATACCGAAACATAGTTCTAGTTAAAAAAACCAACTTTAAATTTACTCATATGTTAAATATATAATGTAAAAAGTTTTTTTTCAAAATCAACGTTAATATAATATAGTAAATTTGATGAAAGAAGAAATAAATTTAGTAATAATATTTACGTAAAAGGAAAAGATATGTAGAAATATGCACAAAATAAGTAATAGGTGACTTCTATGGTGAACAAAATTTCAAAAAACTATGAGTAATATTAACGTGGCTAATATTAAAACCAGGTGACTTGTTATAAGTGGTTTTAGAAAGCATATAAAACATAATCTAAAACTATAAAACTAATATTATCAACTTATAATTGATAAAATTGAAAATTTGATACAGATTTATATTTGATAGCAAAGGAGCCAAATTATAATGCAATACTGAACTGAATCCATGACGTTCATAAAATATTTATCACAAGTGACTGTAAGATTAATGGTGTACTTTATACCGAAACATAGTTCTAGTTAGAAAAACCAACTTTAAATTTACTCATATGTTAAATATATAATGTAAAAAGTTTTTTTTCAAAATCAACGTTAATATAATATAGTAAATTTGATGAAAGAAAAAATAAATTTAGTAATAATATTCACGTAAAAGGAAAAGATATGTAGAAATATGCACAAAATAAGTAATAGGTGACTTCTATGGTGAACAAAATTTCAAAAAACTATGAGTAATATTAACGTGGCTAATATTAAAACCAGGTGACTTGTTATAAGTGGTTTTAGAAAGCATATAAAACATAATCTAAAACTATAAAACTAATATTATCAACTTATAATTGATAAAATTGAAAATTTGATACAGATTTATATTTGATAGCAAAGGAGCCAAATTATAATGCAATACTGAACTGAATCCATGACGTTCATAAAATATTTATCACAAGTGACTGTAAGATTAATGGTGTACTTTATACCGAAACATAGTTCTAGTTAAAAAAAACCAACTTTAAATTTACTCATATGTTAAATATATAATGTAAAAAGTTTTTTTTCAAAATCAACGTTAATATAATATAGTAAATTTGATGAAAGAAGAAATAAATTTAGTAATAATATTTACGTAAAAGGAAAAGATATGTAGAAATATGCACAAAATAAGTAATAGGTGACTTCTATGGTGAACAAAATTTCAAAAAACTATGAGTAATATTAACGTGGCTAATATTAAAACCAGGTGACTTGTTATAAGTGGTTTTAGAAAGCATATAAAACATAATCTAAAACTATAAAACTAATATTATCAACTTATAATTGATAAAATTGAAAATTTGATACAGATTTATATTTGATAGCAAAGGAGCCAAATCATAATGCAATACTGAACTGAATCCATGACGTTCATAAAATATTTATCACAAGTGACTGTAAGATTAATGGTGTACTTTATACCGAAACATAGTTCTAGTTAAAAAAACCAACTTTAAATTTACTCATATGTTAAATATATAATGTAAAAAGTTTTTTTTCAAAATCAACGTTAATATAATATAGTAAATTTGATGAAAGAAGAAATAAATTTAGTAATAATATTTACGTAAAAGGAAAAGATATGTAGAAATATGCACAAAATAAGTAATAGGTGACTTCTATGGTGAACAAAATTTCAAAAAACTATGAGTAATATTAACGTGGCTAATATTAAAACCAGGTGACTTGTTATAAGTGGTTTTAGAAAGCATATAAAACATAATCTAAAACTATAAAACTAATATTATCAACTTATAATTGATAAAATTGAAAATTTGATACAGATTTATATTTGATAGCAAAGGAGCCAAATCATAATGCAATACTGAACTGAATCCATGACGTTCATAAAATATTTATCACAAGTGACTGTAAGATTAATGGTGTACTTTATACCGAAACATAGTTCTAGTTATAAAAACCAACTTTAAATTTACTCATATGTTAAATATATAATGTAAAAAGTTTTTTTTCAAAATCAACGTTAATATAACTATCTAGAGACATCTTAATACAGACAGACAATTAAAGAGACAACGTTAATATCTCTGAAATACCTCTCAAGGCAACACAAAATATGATAAGGAGAAAGCAGAATAAAAATGAAAGGACATTCTAGTAGTCTGAATGATTCCTCTTTAATCTAATTGGCCAATTACATGCCCTTTTGTAATATCTAATTCCCAAATAGGATCCTTTTTTATTATCTAATTACCCATGATTGGTCGGAATATTAAACATAATAAAAAAATCATATATTGCACCGAATATACTAGAAACGATATTTGTTGATTAAACATATGAGTATCAAGTGATATTGATTGATTTCATACAATTAGGTGCAAAATCGATAAACTTAATGAAAATTCTTGCTGACAACATATTTCCATATTTTAAAATGTCAAAGCAGATTTTATCTAGCCTTTTGTCGCTGAAGAAACGCACCAAGAAATGAAAGATTTAAATACGCAATAAAACAAGGTGGAATAGGTACAAACTAGCATAGACGAGTTTAAAAACCACACAAGGGTGCTTGTACGTTTGAGGCGTGAGCAGATGGCTTTGAAGTGTGATGGAAGTTTTTGAGTCGTATGTGCTGGTTGCTTTTGAGTGGTTGATGAGTAAGGTTTGTTTTGGATGAACAGTGCTTTTTCGATTTTGGTAGCAAATCATTTATTTTATAAAATCTTTGCTGATCAAATGGTGTAGTTTGGGTGGTTGTTGTGTAGAATATCACGCCACAAATTCTAAGTGCATAATGAGATATAAAATTTTTTTTGGTGTATCTCAATGCTAATTAAAGCTCGCTAATATTGTTATAAACGTGATAGTAAATTGTGATTACCACGATCTCACACTGAGAGATTATATTAAAGAAATTATTTTAAAAGCACTTAAATTTATTTCATACAAAAAAACTGACAAATTAAGAGTTATAATGTGAGAATAATAACTAGTTCGGATACAATTTTACAGAATGAGAATGTTAACCAAAAATTGAGACACTTGTTGTGCAGTTTGAGAATAAATCGCTCTATTGATTAAAAATTTTTTATATCGTTCAATTGGGAGAATACGAACGTGAAATATTTATATATCATAAAAATAATAATAATAACTATAACTAATAACGAAAGCTTATAAGCAATTAGTAAGCAAAAAACATTCTTGTTTTTATAAAATTATGAATGTTTTGAGTACATGGGGTGAAATTATTAAGTACAAGTTTGAGAATAATTTGAATAAAAAAATAATATATTCGGGATTTTTACTTAAGAACATATTAGATTTGTATGCAATGGAATCTGAATAGCAGGCGTTTATTTCAAACTAGTAGTGTGTTTGTATAATTCTGAATATTCTGAAATGTTTCTAACTAGCACAATTAATGAAGTACATTGTATAAAAACACAATGGATACAAAGGGCTTATAATTTCAAGAAATCAACTTCTATAGTTTTATTATAATTTCATTTTCTAACTTAAGGGTAAAGCCTTATCAACAAAAAATATACTATAACTGATGAAAGTTACAATCATTTGAGAAAAACACTCTGAAAACTCGAAAGTTGGGTGCATAATGTGCAATAGTGATTTAGCCGACAGGTCAGGGAGTTGAATTTAATGATCGATTGATAACCATGGGAATTATGGTTAGTTGTGTTATGTGATATTGAGGTTATTATTAATTTAACAGCTCATTATGAGATTGTGATAGTGTAAACATTTATTACTGAAACGCAGTAAGTAGCTAGATCGATAAGGCATGTATCTACTATGCATAAAATTATTTTGTGTTGACCTGAAATATGTTCAAAATATAACAGTGAAGTATCTCTATAAATATCTATACTTGAATAGTATCAACCTACTTTTTGCTTTCATATCGTGATGTTACAAAAAAAATAGACTACATTAATACGAAGTAAAAATATTCCATTGTAATACGTAAGATTTTTGGCTCTTAATTATTTTAATGATCGGCTATTTGTTTAACAAGGCAATTATTACTGTGAAAGGTCAGTCTTGTGATAAGGCTCAACTTCCTAAATAATTGCCTGAAATTGAAGTCGACAAATATATTATCTCTCAAAGAAACAGTCTTTGGCGATAAAAGGAGCATCATATCTTTCTCCTATATCAATACAATCAGATTAATGCGCACGATCAAAACAATTAATTGTAATTGCAAGCTGTGTGAGAGAAGTTAAAATGATATATAGATACTTCATTTTATTACTTGATACCATTGTATTAACCAGTATTTGTTTGAAACAATGCTTTACTATTCTCGAAACAACATTTTACCAATGTTTCTATAAAATTATCACTATTATCATATAATAATTTATTTAAAAAAATTTTTTAATTAACTTAAATCAAAAAACTTTCGTAAACCCTCGAAACAAATGAATTTAAAAAAAGGGAAGTTTGAAACATGATATTTCCCAAAGATCCTTTATACTGCAAAATATAAAAAACACGCTTTGAAGTCGTTTACAATAGTAAAATATAATATAACTGCAAGCATTATATTTAATGAATAAAACATTGAATCGGCCTTTTCAATTCTTGGTATTTTATTTTTACTTTTATTATTAGTATTCAAAAAAATAACAAAAAGAAAAATAAAATCAAACTAATGATAAAACATTAAAAAAAAATTAATAATAAAAATAAGAGAAACATGGCGTCAATAGCGTTTTGACTAACCCATAAGTTAATCATAACACCAAAATTACCACCATGACTTCTCTATATTATAGTAAATTGAAGTGTTAGTTCTACTATTGCTATTTTTGTACATATTGTATTAATAGAGCTGCTTTTGTTATTTCACCAAGCAACAAATAAGAAAGCTAACAAAGGGGTTTCAAAAAATCGGAAATCTTGCTAAGAAAACGTGATGAAATGAAAAAAAACGACAAAAAGGATATTTGGAATAGTCAAACTATTTTTTGAACTGTTCAAAAAAATATTATTTTTATTATTACGAATATTCTTATGGTTGTTTTTATTAGTTTTACTGTTATTGTTTTTATTTTAAAACTCATATTTATTGATAATATTGTGAACATATATGAGTTTTATTATTTATTAATAGTAGTATAATAAATATACAAAAGTATTAAGATTTTTTTTATTACCCCCATGTTCCGCCGTGTAGATTAGGAACGTACTTATCTTCATCATCAGGTTGTTAGTGTTGGTCTGGGAAGTTTCTTTGCATATAAAGAACTTGTCCTAAGAACCTAGCCTGATGAAACAGTCTGTGTGGGGTCCTCCAAAAAACTTATTTTGAAACAAGATAAAATTAGAAAGCCCAAAGGATTACTGGAGGACAGAAAAGGGTTGTTTAGATTTGTACCCTAAAAGAGTAGCAGCCCCACCATTTAGCAGACCTAAACCCTAGACCGTAGCTACCTTTCAACCTCATGCCCAGGACCAAGGTATTACCATTAGAAACCAGGATCGTATGACGTCATGAGATGTTACCACTCATTTTATGTAAAACTCTTATTTTTTTACTTTATGTTAATTTTATTCCTAAGCATCCGAAACTTTTCTTTATATAGAAATATTTTTTTGAAAATATTAATGGAAAAAACTTATGAGTATTCTAAATTAATTCTTGAATCCTTGAAAACTCTTGTTTTTGAACTTGAATTTCGTATAATTTCACTCATAATGAATTTATTTTGAAACACGTTCATTTGAAAAATTAAACTATACTTTCCGATGAGTTTAGTTTCACTAAAAAGCTGGCTAAAATTTAAGAAGTTGCCTTTTTATGATAACGATAAAACTCATATTACTAGTAACAATTTTTTTCTAACGTCAAATGATAAAGATAAAGTTATCGGAAATTGGCATCAATTTTTATGAATAATCGTGGTTTAAAAATTCTCATAAATATGAAGTTATACAAAAATTTCGAACTATAATATAAAAATAACAATAATAAAATAAATATAACGATTAAATAACAGAAATTACGATAAAAAAAATAATAACAATAAAAATAAAAAAGAATGAATAACAAAAACATACATATTATTAAAAAAATATCCTAATAAATAAAAAAAGACATAAAAATCATCTATTAAGATGTAGATTCTATTTGTGGCGTGACCAGCACAAATGAGACGAATGAGTTTGAAAGTTTAAACATGCCAAACTCCACGATAACATTCTAGAGGGAAGGTTGTAATCGTACATTTTAATGTTTATTTATATACTATATATTTCTAAAGTTGAGTTTGATTGTATTATTTTTGATGTTTTCAAACCGCATTGATTTGTTATATCCTAATGTGCCATCAATTTCAATTATTTTAAATTACATTTTTGCGCTCAAATAGATATACCTTTATGATTTTATATATAGATATAATTATACTTTTGTATAGTTAAAAATTTCTCATAAAAAATACTGCAATAAAATAACACATTTTATAGAATGTTTATGTTTAGTTAAATACATGCTGCATAATATCTTATATATCATAATATCTTGCATCAAAGTGAAATGATAGTTGAATGGCTATATGTTTGAACTGTATTCTCGCCAGCAATTATGCCATATATTTAATGTTGTTAAAAACGATGATCATTGTGTCAACAATAATCAAAATCATAATAAGATAATGATAATAAGATAATAAACAAATAAAATTATAATAATGAATAAAAATAACAACGTCCATGTTGATAAAATTGATATGATTAAAAACAGGCGTCAAAAATCACATGCGACAAGAATTTAAAAAGGCTTAGCCATCCATATGAACATAAAGATTGGTTAATTCACAGTTACATACACATACATACACATCCACCACTGCGCACATACACAAAAACATACGTTAATAATAGATAATAATAAACTTCTTTTTTGAGCGGGATTCAGAACGATACGATAAAGGTAGTCACAATATTGTTCATGGTTGCATCAATAACCTTACTTTGATTTAGACATACTTTATTCTAAAAATTCAGATTCATATTAGTGTTAAGGATGAGTATAACAATATAAATAATAAAAATCCTAATAGTGTTAATAACCATTATAATAATATTTATAGGAAGTTTAATGGTTTTCTCAAGCCAAATTAAATAAAATTTTGGAACACAAAGTTCAAAGACAATAAATATCTTAATAGCAATAATAATCAGAAATTGTAATTCTATTGATTCTGTCGTATGACAATGAAGTTATATTTAATAAATAATACAAACCACGTGAATAAAAAATGCGAAATTGTGAAACGGCGACAAGATTAGTACTTAATCTTTAAATTATTTTGTAATTTTATATATATCAGCCTTAAAGCTATTGGGCGTACTAGATTCCCCAGAGTTTACAAGCTAGGTCTTAGACTCTTGAAATAACATTGAAATTTTAATAAGCCCTTAAATAATAGTACCGAGGTCAAACTGATAATTCTTATCTTACTTATAGAAAATTTCATTTTCATCAATTAATCTTTCTAATTTTTCATATTCAAGATTATGTTTTATTCCTTCTCAAGATGTGTCGTGTTGTGCCGGTATTATAATTACTTTGCATTTTATCAAAACTTTCAGTTTATTTTTCATTAAAATATATATATTATATTATTATGAATACTAATTTAACATTATTTTTTTATAACAATAATGATAATAATAGTAAAAACAACAATAATTTAAAGCAAGTGTCTGGGAAATTGGACAAAAAACAGAATGATGAAATTTAGTTTATTTATACAACTAAGCCCAAACGATAAATAACTACTTAATTGTTAATAAAACCAAATTATTATTAAGATTTTTATAGCGCACAGTTATCAATTCAAGATTGCTTCAGAGGCGCTCAAGGTTTGTAAGAGATTGACTGGGGATGTTTATGATATAAGTGAGTTTTCAAAAGTTTGCGAAAGTTCATGAGAAGGCAATGAGCGCAAGTTAGAAGGAAGTGAATTCCACAGACGTGAAGCCTGGTGAGAAATAGAACGACTAGTAAACAAGCCTGAAGAAACAGGTTGGTGAAGCTGGAGACCAGAGTGCAAGGATCTGAGTGGTTGACGTGTGTGTCTGATTGACAAAAGATCAAAAAGATAAGCAAGTTGTTCAAGCTTGAGAGTGCATGCAATGAGCTAAAGTAATTTAAACTTGCATCTTTGGGAGACAGGTAGCCAGTGCAAACGATCAAGACAGTCGCTGGAAGAACTGAAATAATCAGCTTGAAGAACCGTCTTGGCCACGTGGTTTTGGAGGGCTTGAAGTTTGCATAAAAGATAGTTTGGCTGCGCGAAAAGGAGAGAATTAGAGTAGTCCAATCTGGAAAGAACTAGTGAGATAAAGAGGGCATTAGCAGTAGAAAGAGGTAAGAATTTGCGTACTTTTTTTATGGCATAGATATGGAAATTGGAAGATTGGATTATTTGAGAAATAAAGTGAGCAAAGTTCAAATTTGAATCTAAGGTGACACCTAAAATTTTGAGCTTGGAAGATATAGGAAGTGTGGTGCCGTCGAGAGTTACCACAGAAGGGAGATTGTATTTTGCTAGAAGACGAGAGCTGCCGACAAACATCACCTCACTCTTAGTAGGGTTTAGTTTCAGATGGCTTTGGGAAAACCAGGAGTTTAGAGCGGAAAGACAAAATGATAATTTAAGGAGAGTGGGGCTAGGATCTAGGTGAGAGACTCCGGTGAAGTGATGTCATCAGCGAACTGGTTAAAAAGCAAGTCGTGCTGTACAATAATGCTACACATGGGTGATGTATAGAGAGAAGAGGATTGGTCCCAGAACGGAGCCCTGCGGCACGCCTGAGTTGAGTGATGTAAGAGAAGAAGAGAAAATTCAACTGAAACCTTGCATAACAAAGTCCATTAAAACTAAACGAATAAGAACTAATTTATGAAACTTTCGAAAAGATATACTATTATAAGAAAAAGTAACAAAATTAAAAAATGAAAAATACATAATGAGGAAAGACAAAATATAATGATTAACTAAACTAGCCTATTAACAAAAAATGATTTTATCAAGTGCTTGATAAAATCGTTTTTTACAAAATATAATGGTTGATAGTTTTGATACAAACAACGCCATGGTGTATAATAATAGCATAATATATATTTTGGATTAACCAAAAAAATAATTTGGCTCATAATTTGGAAATAAGTCGGATATAAATCGTAATAAGTTTCACATTTCGCTAACATATTTAAGTCGTTTCTAATGAAAAAGGTCAATAATAATATTTTTATTGTGGTTGTTGATTTTTGATGAACTCTTTAGTGGAAAATTTAAAGAATAACTTACTCCATCCATTGTCGATTATGCATCATTGATCCATCTCAATTAATTGATTATCCTCTTGATATATACCGTTCATCAGTAACTTATAATAATAAAAATGATAACAATAATAATTTCATAACAATATAATATTAAAAAGCAGTGGTAGATTAGAAGGATTGCATAAAATATATAAGAGCACGTGGTATAATAATCAATACTAATAGAGATATTATAGTTCTCAAGAGTTGCAATGATGTATTTATGTTTTTTGCTAGCATTTGAGAGGTTTTATTTGAAAGTATTTTAAAAGCAAATAAGTGTTTCCAATCAAAACACTATAGTCTATCACTATTTTATTGCCTCTTTCATTCTTACAATATCATTATATTAATGCTGCAGAAATATTCAGTTAGACAATGAGCACAGAACTTTTTGCTATTTTGTTTATTTTCGTGAACTTTCAGAAAACAGCCTTGGCCTTTTGGCGTTTTTTTCATATGAATTTTTTGAAAACTTCAACAAAATACGTCTAAAAAACAATCAATTTAAAAGAAAAAACAAGAAAACAGAATGAAGTATAGAAGGATGACAGTTTGAAATTTAAAAAGACAAAGTACGAGCACTTATCAACAATGTCAGAAAGCTATGCATGTTTATCTACCAGCAAAATAAACCCACAAGCACGAAACACTTGCATACATAACAATAAAACGATATCATGCGGACTCATATAATAAAATTGTATCATTACATACATAGCAATAATAGCAGAAAACATCATAATATACAGAAAAGCTCATTTTAATGATAAATAATAACAGATATATTGAAGCGTGCATAACACCACAACCTCACTCAAACCACGACAACATTAAAAACATGAAATGCTTCTCAAGCAACAACAATAATAATGCCGAAAAAATACTTTTTATCATTATTAAACGCCGCAACAAACGTTCCCATTGCAAGACTCGAGTGTGCATCATATAACGCACTAGTCTTAATCCCAACTAACCACAACATAACACACCAAGGCTTTTCATCATACATAATCAATAATATGAATAATATTTAGATACATAAAATGAGAAACAATAAAAAAATTAATTAAAAAGTGACGATGAAAAAGATTTAAAAAAAAATTTAATATAAATATGAATAAAAACATAAATAATTAAAATTATATACTACATAATTATTAATAATAGAATTAAAAAACATGACAGCAATGGTTAATGTTAAAATAGAAATATTACAAAACAATAAGAATTTTAATTGTGATGACGATGATAATAAAATAATGTATTTAACTATTCTCTTTTAACTATTTGAAATAAAATTCCGTGAATTAAATACAGAATACTATTAATTTGATATTTGAATGTTCCAATTTGAAGTATTTTCATGGTTTGATTTAAAATATTAAAAATGATTGATATTGAAAGGTTAAACCGAAAATAATCTTTTCCTTCTTTTTTCATTAAAAATAAATAAGAGGGATTAACTCGAGATCAAAAGCTTAATTAAATCTAATTTAATTCAAAATCAATTGCAACGATTAAAGGAAGCAACATCACACTTGAATTGATAGAAAAACTGTGGCTTTAATTAGTAACAAATACATTTGTAGCATGAAATAACACTTGTTATATACCAGGTATGTACAAGAAGAGATGGTAAAATACTCAAACAATACAACCTCACAAAACCAGGGATTCAAATGAATAAGCAGTGAAAAATCTCTGAAAGGTACAGAATCCCAACATCCAAGCTCTCTACAGTACTTGAGACGCGAAACATAAGTTCTAAATTTCTTTCAATAACGCTTTATGAACCTGAACTAGCCACAAAATAACACAAAAAAGCTTACGAATTAAACATCGAAAAGCTTTGTGTCAATAAAGAAACAAAAATGAGTTTTTCAATGCACGCTAATAAAAACAAAAATCATCATATTTATTTAACATTGAAAAACCACAAAGCTCAGACATCAACAGTGCAACAAACCTCCAACGAAGATACGCGTATCAACATGGGGATAGCTTTTTTTGAGTTTCTCGACCAGTAGCACAGCGGGATCCTTCACGTCCTCAATACAAAACAACAACTCGTACTGTATCATTAGTGTTTTATCGTGTGCATTTCTTTGGAATTTCTATTATTTTAATTTTATGGTTGTTCTTGGTGACTTTTATTGTTATTTGTATAAGCTGAAATTTGCTTTTTTTAATACAAAATATTTCATAATGCAGAATATATTTAAATAATTATATAAGCTTAAGAGCAAAAAATTTTTTTTCAAGCAATTTGAATAATGATGATAGTGGTTGTTAAAGTCAAATGATAAGAAACGATTATTCGAGTCAAATGACCTATAGATGGCAACTTTGATTGCAATGTTTGGTTGAGATTTGTTGAGTTATTATTATGAAGTCAAGGTTTATAATGAGAAGGAAAATATACTTAAGTTTTTTTTACTATTATTTTGTTAAAAAATTATTTGTAAACGTTGATGAAATATTTAAAATTAATGTAGTTGATATAGAGTAATATACTACTTTATTCTCTAAACTGAATTCTAATACTATTGTAAATTGTTGTGTTAAAAATAAATTCACATATATTCAACATTTTTAAATAAAAATATAAATAATAATTTACGAGGTTTATTATAGTGAT
The DNA here is from genome assembly GCA_964035795.1 of Pterobdella sp. o SKG-2022. Lineage (NCBI taxonomy): Eukaryota > Metazoa > Annelida > Clitellata > Hirudinida > Piscicolidae > Pterobdella > Pterobdella occidentalis. The sequence continues at coordinate 7,513,128 of OZ038323.1, read as the reverse complement.
GTTTAACCCAGAGAGTTTCAAGATCACTTGATATTTGTAAAATATTCTATTATAATAATGGGTTATAACAGCTTAATATTTAAAAAAAAAAACTAATTTTTAGCCTCTTTGCAAATTCCTTCCCTTTCCTAACCCTTCTTAAGCCTTCCGGCAAGCCGTTCCACAAACTTGGACATTCAACCTCAAACCTAGGCTTTCCAATACTAGACATTTTGGACTTAGGGATGTATAAATTGGTTGAGTCCGAAGATCTAAGCTTTCGCCTTTCAGGTATTTCAAAGATAGGTATGAGTCTTTCCGATATGTATTTTAGACCATATCTTAGCCTACATTTAAATATAAGTAATAATATTTTATAAACTACCCTATCTCTAACTTTGACCCAATGCAACATTTTCAAAACTGGAGTTATATGGTCTAACTTCCTTGTTCTTGTAATTAACCTGGCTGTAGTGTTGATAAGAGACTGGAATCTACATAGCTGCTTTTCAGGTAACCCAGCTAACAATGTGTTGCAATAATCTATTCTGCTCAGAATCAAAGCAACAGCAAGGGTCCTCAATGATTCATAAGAAAGACACTTCTTAATGGACCTTATCTGCTCGAGAGCTGAGAAGCCTGCTTGCAACATCTTACTTATATGTGAGTTCATGCTTAAGTCTCTATCCATGAAAACACCCAGGCTTTTGACACTTTCTGAAGGTGATATGAAAGTATCCAGTATCCTTATCTGTTTGGTTGGTAACTTTTTCACCTTTCTCAAAGAAGAAAACCATATAGCTTCAGTTTTGGATCTATTGAGTTTAAGACTATTGAATTCCATCCAGGCTGCCATCTCATCGACGCAATCAGACAATCTGTTCTGCAATTGCTCAGTTTCACCAGGGACACAACTAGAATACAATAGTGTGTCATCTGCATATTGGTGAAAACTCAAGTTATGTCTTTGTGCAATTGTTTCTAGATCACTAGAATACAGATTAAATAAGAGCAGGCCGATTACAGAACCTTGTGGCACACCAGTACGGAGATGAAATAAATTAGTCCTAACACTATTATTAGTAATATAATAACACCTATTATTTAAATAGCTCTTATACCATTCTAAAACTAAACCCTTAAAACCGAATTTTGAATATAGCTTATTTATTAAAATATTATGATTAACTAAATCAAAGGCTGAGGAAAGATCCAACAATATCAAAAGACTAAACATACCTTCATCAGCTGCTTTTAAAATATCCATGTGGATTTTTGTGATAACAGTTTCTGTTGAAAGAAAAGGGCGATAAGCAGTGTGAAATCTCGGAAAAAGATCATTTTCAACCAAAAAACTACGTGTCCTTTCTAAAACCAACCGTTCCAGTATTTTTGATAAGACAGGGACATTTGAAATTGGACTATAGGAGAATGGCTCAGATTGGGTTTATGCATTTAGAAATCTTGCATCCCTCATCAAACCAAACATCAGAGGGTCTCTGATAAATTCTTACAACTTTCTCAGAAATGAGTTCATCTAAAATGCGCTTCAAAGTTGAGAAATACTTGCTCACAGCAGAATCTAAATTCAAGTATGTTGAAAATACCAAAGGAGTGTTCAGCAACTTGGAAATAAACTTTTCAACATCCAATCTTTTCACCTTCTTACCTTGAATGTTTTGTACACTAAAGCAGGTACTTTCAGTTTCAAATGCCTAACTGAATCCTGGTATATCGATAGCTTAATATGAAAAATAACAACCTGCATATTTTTTTGTTTTTGAAATTAATATACGTTATTTAATAACAATAATAACATTAATAATTATAATAAAAACGTAAAACGCTTAAATTTGAACACATAAAGGTGATAACCTTAGGATATTTAAGAGAAAAAAATGAGTTGAGATTTTCTTGGAGGTTCTTGTCAACTCCCGTGAGGGGCTTGAGTACAGTGACGCCAGGATAATCAAAATCCTCTGGAGCTGTGCTCCTTCTATGCAGCTTCATCCATCTGGAGTCCAGTTGGTGGTGAGTTAGTAGTGGTAACCGTAATGAAGAGGGTTAGTGTTAATGATGAAGAGGTTATTATGGCAGCATGGAAAATGATGTGTTAGTTTCATAGAGAAATAGGCGGATAAATAGATAACAAAATTTAAAGTTTTTATTGAAGAATAGTAGCAATAGAGAAAATTAATCCGTTTTAACAATAACACTTGTTATATCAGACACTACTTTTCATAAAGAATTGGAAACTCATTCTTGTTCTGTTAATTTGTTATAGGCTAAGTTATTGGAGATTAACTTTCCCTTTGATATATAACATTTCAATTCTCATTATATTAAAAAGCAGGTTAGCATTTTTAAATTTTAAAAAAAAAATAACATTGATCTAAATTATTTTTTCATTTTAAACATCACCAGCAGTAAAAATTGTTGGCTCAATTAAACAATTATCGTTTTTATGGGGAAATGAAAAAATTTAAAACAAAAATACATTCCTCAGTAATTATTTTAGTTCATTTGCTTTTTGGGTTTCACTTCATTTTTGGTTGTAAAAATAAATTTCAAGTATTATTGAGAAATATTTTTATTATCATAAATGTTTTAAAGAAATTGAATTAACGTCATTATTAGCATCAATGTTTTTATTTAAGATGCTTGAGGTTTTTGATGTGATTTTAAAAGAGCATCTTAATTAGATTTGAGTATAAGAGTCTTCAAAAAAAAAGGTTAACAAAAAATTTTTTTGGAAAACTTTCAATTGAATTAATTTTGTTTTTACGATGAATTAGTGAATGATGATGACAAAAAACAAAAAATATTTGGAAAAATTTATCCAGTCTTATTCTGAATAAAACAGACTATTAATTATATATTTTTTAAAAAAGACAATAAAAAAATTCTTTTACTTTTATATTTTAAAAGTGGAAAAGTTTGATGTAATTTTAGAATCCTTATTATTTATTTCAAAAGCTTTTTCTCAGAATTTTTTCAAGATGATACTAATGATAATCAATCTTAACATACACTTATAATAAAATTATCCTTATTTAATAAATGACTTGAATATGTATGTGTATAATGAAATATAAAAAAGATGAAAATTGAGTTTTGAATAAATAACTAGAAAATATAATTATAATCATTGTTATAATATTGTTACATAAAATAACTTGAAAACATTCAAACACTCAAATGAAATCATAAGGCAGACATTCCAAATGAAACTTGAGACAGCCATTTGACTCAAGTGAATTCATCAGTATATTAGCATAATTTCATTTTGCATGGCTTAAATTACAAAGACATATGGTGTTTGAAGCATTTCAAGTTAAACTTAAATAAATTCAATATGATTAAGATGAATAGTCTTAGCTGATCATAACAGGTTGAATTATATATTTATCACAAGTGATATTCAATTTTGTGAGCATCACTTAAATTTTTCCTCTATTTATTTTTTGTGAAGTGCATGAATTGATTTGTTTTGTCAGATTCAAAGCTGGTGGTTGATTATTTCTTAAATATTGTCCAATATTTAGAATAAAGCTTTCCATTTACATCATGTTTTTTGCAACACTTTGTTTAATCTGTAAGTGACATTGAGTACCATAACCACTGAAAGCAGTCATTTCTAATATTTTATAATTTTATGCTAGTGTTGTTTTAAACTAGCATTAATCATAATAATTTGCTTTGGAATGCTTCTAAGTTTTGAGCCCATAACTGGTCAATAAATATTTGTTATACAAAAGACTTTCAACATATACTTTACATGTTCAAATTTTTTCTTTCACTTCACTATTGAAAATAAATTTCCATGTTATATATTTTATTGATTCTCAATATTAGCTACCAGTATTAGTCTAAATGACGCTGTGTAGAACTTCTTAAAATATAAAGGTGTTGCCAAGACAATTGAATTCTTTGCATTTCTGTGTGCATTTTAGACTTTATGGATATGATGAATTTCATGGCCATGTTTTGGTCTATTATTGATTATTTTTTATGTATGAACATATTAATAATTCTTAATGCGGAATAATAAATTTGATGGATAACTTCAAATATCTTATATGCCAATATTTTAGGTCAAAAATTATTATGATTAAATAACTAAAAAAATAAATTTATATAATAACACACGTTGAATTATTCTTAATATAAATCTTAATCAAAATGAGAAACAGTTGATAAAAACAACTGAAATGTTATGTAGATTATAAAATCAATTGCTTTATTTTTTGCTGTTAGCTATATAATCAATACAGATATCATATTGTTATAAATGTAAAAATTACTTGTTGTTTTTAGGATATTTTTAAAAAGTTATGTGAAAGAGTTTGGGTATTTTTAGAATGTGAAATCCCAAAACTTTCTATAATGAACATATTTATTGATTGAATAATAATGATTCAATAGAAGTTTAGTAATCCTCCTTGATTATGAAATATTGAATGCTCAACTTATTAATTTTATGTTTTTTGTTTTTTTACTTAATCTAAAAAAAACCTTTCATTAATAAGGTTTCGAATTTAGGGTCAAATGTGATTAAAAGTCTAAGTAGTATCTTGTCAATCAAATCAAATAATGTTATTACCTCATACATGGAAATTAATCTGTCTCAATATCATAAACATATAAGATTTAAAAATTCGATACATCAAATCTCTTATATTTTAAAAAAATAAAAAACTCACGCATAGATAATGGCGGTGATGTGAATGAGCCAAAGAAACCACCATGCGATGAAGAAGATAAGAGCGATGTAATAAATAATGTAATCAAATGTCATCAGCTCGGTTTTGACAGAAGGGAAATTGTAGTATTCCGCAACGTAAGATTTAACATTAGTTTTTTTGCTGAAAGTAGTTTTTTCAGCAAAATGATTCATATCAACTTAAAGATAACCCGTAGTTCTAGCTTAGTGTGATTTTCATAAAATTAAATTAACCATTTACTAAACTGAAATTAGAACTGAACCAACGAGCTTTATATCCTAATAAAGGAGTGAATATGCTAATGGTGACAGTTAATCATAGAAGACCGATAAGTCAAATTTTGAGTCTAAACAATTATCTATATATAAACTTCAAAAATTCCATTGAAACTCTTATATATAAAAAATGAAAAGTGTATAACCCAATTTACTTCACACGGCAATCAGACGGGTTAAGCTGAGTCGCATAGAAAATGTATACCAAAGTATTTCCATATTTCCATGCAATACAGTTTTTTGAGCGCTTCACTAAAAAAAAATCATTTTTTTTAAAAATAAGCTTTTTTCATTTCAAGTATCTATACAATAAAAAAAGTTAATATTTATGAAAAAAAATGTTTTTTCTGGAGCCTGTTCAAAACATAAATTTTTGTTAAACAATGTTTGAATCAAAACTTTTAACATGATTTAGATTTGAAAAATGAACGGTGATAATATTCAATTTTAACATTTAAAAATTTTTTTAAATAATGACTTTACTCTTGCAAAAGCATATGGCATTGAAATAAATAAAAAAGCACTTTCAGATTATAATTTCCAGAAGATTGAAAAGCTGCAGGTGTCAAACTTTTCCTCCAAGCAAATGCACTCAATTTTTTTCAATGTGACAAACATACTAAAATCCTCAATTAAAATTCTATGTTTAAAATAACCCTTTCTTTTGAAAGGCTTTATCAAACGTGTTTTTATTTAACGAACAAGCAAACATTTGAATTTATAGAATTTTTAAATATGAAAAGGCTATTGATGCAAAAGCAAAAATTTTCACACGTGGGTATGAATTTTTTCTAGTTCTGACACTGAAATATGCATTATCAACTAATCAAGTGGACGTTTGTGCCAAAGAGGTTGTAATTAAATTAGTATTCTTTGCAATTTTGGTTCTTTTTAATTCGCGTTTTTTTCTCTAATTAATTTTTGAGCATCGTTTTCAAAATGAAACAAAAGCATCGAAGTTCATAAACCTGAAACAAAAAAAAATTTACTTTTTAAAATATAATTTTTCCGCCTTCAAGATCAAATCTTTGCCAAATCTTTGTCGATATATTTCTCAAAAAGACTTACAAACCTAACCAACGTCTCCATTAAGCTATCAAAAAGCAATGTTACAAAGCTCTCAAAATATAGCCAAAGATGGGCTAATACTACCGGAAACACCATTGGCGCAAACAATTACATAGAGGATTGCGAAAAAACTCGTTGCAAAATTTTTCTTAAGAACAAGCTTGATTTAAGCTTGATTTGAAGCTTTTTTCAATATCACTCGATTGGACCTCGAGGCAAACTGTGAGGGGTATTCTTTGGTAGTTATTCTGTGTAGAACATTAACTATGTCGTTTTGGAAGAATTAATAGCAAGAAATATAATAAAAGCAACACAATGGTGAGGGAATTTTCATAACGTACGTAAAAATGTATAGTATCATTTCTTGTCGTTCGTTTAGTCGATTAGTAAAAAATCGAATTTTTGATACAACATACGATCAAATAACGATTTTGAAAGATATTATTCAACGTAAAATTGTATTGTATTGTTAAACGTAAAATATTCAAAAATCGTTCACTGTCACTTTTACTACCGTCTAAACAAATTCAAAGACACGTACAACACTATAATCTAAATTGGCCATCATGATAAATTAAAAAAAATAAAAAAAAGATCATAATTTTTTAAAAGTTTCATGCGTGTATTAAAATAGTCATCACATCAGAATATGACATCATCATTATAAACTACCTATAAACAAATATGGCTGACTCAAAAGCATTAAAAAAAATTATAATTTAACACAAGTTATGCTGTGGTCAAAAGGCAGCGGGCACTTGGTCGCTAGATGAATTTTTCAGCGCCAAAACTTTAAATCTCCCGCCCATACCACCTTCTTCACTTATCATTTTGTACCCGGATAACAAGTCGTTTCTTTCCTTATCGGTCTTCGCTTTGCTTAGCAATACCTGATGTGAAACGAATGAAGTAAATTATCAAGAATATGTCCAAAAACAAGGCTCATGACAAATTTTTAAAAAAATTTGTTTTAGTGTAAAAAATTATTTTTTAGAGACAGCTCGATGTAGTTCTAGTGATTAATTTTTTTTTTAAATTTTCACCTTAATTATGTTGATAACTTATATATATATATATATATAACTTATATGGAAACAAAATATCCTATATCATCACCTACCTTCAACCTCACATCGGCACCCATACTATGCAGGAAAGAGTTCTGACTCACAGGGCCAAACGATTTCACTCCTTCGATAAAGAAAATTGAATAATAATAATAATGATGATAATATTAGTAATGAATAGTAGTATTAATATTAAATTGGATTTTTATAGCTCCAGGTGAGCAACTGAAGCGCGATTATCATATAACTATTCAACCTGTACCCTATTGTTATTATTTTTCAACTTTTATTTTTTTTATTCATCAATATAATCATTGATCAAATCTAAGAAAAATATGTTTACCTTTTTAAACTTTGCGTTCTATTTTAAAGAAATCATTGAACAATTATATTACACAATCTTCTTATACCATCATGAAACTCACCCACCTTCATACTTGCTGGCAGTCTTCAACAGCTGCTTGAAGTTGACGTCAGCAGTTAAATCACATGACCCAGGTGATTCTAACGGGTCCACCAATCGGTGCTTGCTGAACGCCTGTGTGTGTATGTATGTTTGTGTGCGTGTGTTTGCTTTTTTTCAAACAAATATCCATGTTTTTACGTACATAAACTTGGATTCATATATATACACATAAGGTTCATACAAAATATGCACAACCCTGAATGTGTCGTGCTTGTCTCCCATATGTCCGTAATCGATGATAAGACAACTGCCATTCTTATCGATGCAAGATGATATCAGCTTGATGTACTGAAGTGAAGCTGGTGAGATTTCCGCATGCTCTTGTTCTGGAGGCAGTTGTGCTAGGGTCTGTGTGCGTGTGAGTTTTGATAATAAAATGTATGTGATTATTGGCACTAAACCTTTCAACCCTAAACATTTATAACAGAAGTATTAATGAAATCACATTATCAGCATTTTATATATTGATTTTAACATTTGGTGATTATAGTGGATTGGGTATGTGATATAAGCTGAGATTAAATCATCTTTTTACTTAAGATCTTTTCGTAAAACAATCTTAAATTATCAAGTATAGTTAGAACATTGAAAATCAATTATGTTTATAGTCGATTTTCTTCAGCAGAGGGTAAAATTACTCGACCATTATCATCACCTCCGATAACAAAGCCTTGGCGACAGTATCGCCATGAGATGTGAGTATCTGTAGACGGTCATCTACCAACCCCACCAGCACCTCCCTCCATTTTCCCTCCACTTTCTGGCCATGAGACGATGATAATGCAAAAATTGATTAAAAATTATTTCAAAAAAACGTATAAAATGGAACCATAAAAAAGATAAACGATGATGATTTTCATAATTAGCTGGTTCACAAACAGGGCTTTGATAAATAACAAAGATTTCGATAAAACATATGTCAAAAAACTTCACAAGATATAAAAAATTGTAACGGCTAAAAGTAAATGGAAGACCCTCACTTGAAATTTATGAATGGGTAAAGCATCAAAAAACTCATGGGCAACAACCAATGTTTTTGTGGGATATATGGATGAAATGATGGATGGATGGTTAGACAAGTCATCCTTCGAAGTAAATGGATAAAGAGATGGATCACTGGATAAATGAAGAGAAGAATTCGTTGATGGATGAAAAGATGGATGGAAAGAAGATTGAGTGGTGGATGAAGAAAGGTTGGATAGTGTTTGATGCCAAGAGATTTGAAGTCCATCTTTTGTGGAGTAGGTGCTGTTCTGCTGTTTCGAGTCTGAAACGATGCGCCATAGTTATAACGGTAGCGTTACTTATTGCAATACTATATGAAACATAATTTGATTAAAAACAGCTGCGTTTAAAATGGGGTTATAGATAACTACATAATAAAACAATATAGCAACGGCAAGCCCCAATAAACTTATAGAAAATTTTGAATTACCTTCAACATTCCACCATCCTTAAACAATCCACAAACAAATAAATCAACTAGCAGGTCACTTTAAACATGAGTTGTCAATCTCTATATCAAAACCCTCTTTGAATAGCTCACATGAAAACCACGAAAACTCAAAACCTGTTAGCAAACATTCCCCTATGTGGCATCCAACCTACTTTGATCTTTAAGGAATCTCTGATACTGGTGCTCACCACATAGATTATGCACTTGGATCTGTTTCAAATGCGGACTCACCTCGACCATCCTCACACTCGTCCTTTTGTGCAACTCAGGAAATTTCGAGAATACCTAATTATGTAAAAATAATTATGAGAAAATATCTGGTAAACGTTTGATTTATTTGAATTTAGTTATGTAAAATTATTACTATAGATTTTCTAATCCATAAAAACGACCAAAAACATGATATCAAAAATATAAATACATATATGCTTGGTATTAACTGAAAATCACTATAACAACCCTCATAACCCTGTAAAAACTGACCCGAAGAATGTCAACCATGAGTGTTCCTCTCCCAGGCCCCAGCTCCACCAAATCCACATCCATTTTCCCTCCATCATTTACCCACTCATTAACCAACCAGACACCCACTTTATGAATTATGTATTGGGTTTTTGTGAGAAGTATTAACAGTTATTTTAGAACAGATTTAATAGTGGTGATATAAGAAGTAAAAAATAATTTATAGATGAACCTTTTTGTATATTAGTAAGAATTAAAATCTAAAACTCAAATGAATAATTTCATCAAAATATTTTATTTTTCATTATTTATATAATATTTATAATAAATATATCTCAAAACATTATACATGATTGATATATTAAAATATTATTTATCTTGCTATTATATACAGCTTGTATTGTATATTGATAGTACCAAGTTCTCCAAATATTTGAGAGATTTCAGGTGAAGTGATGAAATCTCCTTTCTCACCAAACACATCCTAATGAATGCCATTATGAAGTTTAAAATATCAGAATTTTAATTATGTTCCAAACTGAAATACTATTTATTATTTTTACTATATTTATCTGTCAAAAAATGAGTAAGGTAGAAAGTGAATTGAAGAGATCTATGATTATACTTGAAGTATTTGACAAACTTTATTCATGTAATATCCATGGGATTGGTGAGTTAGGATCGTCTGCATATATTCAGCAATTGTTATTGGTCCTTTGATTTTAATTGTAGATTTTATCTTATCTGATAATTCAGTAGATAAACTTTTATTTTCAACATTTTTTTGCTTTTTTGTTGAAGAATGAAAATATTTTGGCAACATACAAGTTGAAATCTGTAACAATTAATGTTGTACAATAAGAAAATAACTGAATATATATATATATATATATATATATATATATATATATATATATCAAGTACACTTGAAAATGTTACGTTTTAACGAAAAGTTTCGTATCTTAATAAACTTACTAGTGTTCTGAAATTATACCATTTTACGTTGGCTTTTGAAAAAATCAAGAAAATAACTGTTTTAAAAAATTACTTACTTTAGGATTATTGCATCCTAAAAATTTTGAAAGCTTTGAAAATTTTGAACTCATTATAAAAATGCTCAAAAGCTTTTCAAATTCTTAAAGCTTTTAAATCTTTTGAAAAAACTTTAGTACTAAAAGTGAACTTTGATAAAGCTGAAGCATAAAAAATTTCAAAAAATTAATACGAAAATAATATTCAATGAAAGTTTCTAGCTTTTGAAAACATATATTATAATTTTGATTGCATGTTCCTAAAATTATAATTTAATTCGACTTTTTTTAGAACTTTTTTTTGAAACATAAACTATCAACTTATTTTCTTAAAATATTGCTCAAAAAGAAGACAAAAAATAACGATGACAACTTCAAAAAAAACTACGCTTAAGAGAAAGAGGAAGGAGAGTGGAAACAGTAAAGAATGCTGGTGGCATTGCCGTGGACAATTGCCAGGGATATCTTTTGGCTCAACCAGACTGTCTTCAAAGGGTTCCCAAACGCTTCGATAACTTTTCTCCCTAACTCTTCAACAAAGCTGCTGGTTGAGGGTCCGCAGCAGCCCGTTGTCTCGAATGAAACGGGTTGAAAATGGAAGCTACTCGCCAAGCCCTGCTATTTGCGGCTTTTTAATATTTCCGCAGATCTTGCAGTAGAACTTGATATAAACATTATTTCTCAACTTCTTCGACCCTATTTTTTATAAAATTTTAAATCTTAAGATTCATTTTTGTTATTAAATTTAGTTTCGCAAAAATTTTTAAAATTTCAATTTAAAAGTTTGTCTGACGCAGAACAAATAAAAACAAATTTGAATGAAATGTTATAAAGTTTATTAAGAATGACACACATGGAAAAATATGAATTAGTGAAAAAGAAAAAATCTATGAATATAAATCAATGGAAAAAGTATGTAAGTATGCCGATCCGTATCATCAGTTGAGGTTGAGTCAGTTGTATGGAATGATGTCGTTTTGGATGGCTCTGATGTCTTTATCTCTTTGCTGTAAGTTCTATCATTCTCAATTGAAAATTTTTCAGTATGTTCATGAAACTAAAAAAAATTTTACATTCTTTTTCTTCTAAATTGTTTGCTAAGCATGAAATTTAGTATGCACACTGTGAAACGAGTGCTTCGATGATCCGAGAAGGAATTGAATAATTTACTTTTAGATAATCAAACTATTTATTCATGGATTGAGCATATTGCTTTCAAGCCAAAATGTTTTTTGAGCAGTGTCCATTTTCATTACCTCACAATGAAAATAGTTTTCAAAAATATTAGAAATAATTGTTAGCAATGCGGTCCAGCGTGGAACGTAAGTGTATGGGATGAAAAATTTATTTAATTCAGTAGATACTTATATTGATATAAAAGCCTTAAAACAATTTAAAAGCTATGTAAAGTTACCGGGAGTGTCAACTAGTCAAATTTTCATTCTTAGTAAATTACTTAGTGTGTTAAATTTTATGCATATTGTAACAACATTGAGCTATATGAACTGTTTCGAAATGGGTTTTGTTAATTTTGGCAAAAAAGTCTCTGGTTTTAACTACTAACCTACCATCAACTCTTAAAACTTGGGCAAAGGCATAATACTCCATTTAATGGCGTTACTAAGCATTTCTGCCATGTTAATATGTCATATCGTTATATAAGGTGAAATGATATTACATTTATAAACGGCTTTTTTTGTATTGTACAGATTTACTAATGACTAGTTCAAAGTTGTACAAAAATTTGAAACGAAATCAAGTACCATATCTTTAAATAATTACTCTAATGTTCTATAAGTTGAACTACACTCGCTTCCCATTCATTTTATATACTATAAAAGGATTATTTCCACACTTAATATCATTCAGATGTGAGTAAAGATGGGATTGGAAACTTATGGCTGTCAATACTTTTTCATGCAATTATGCTTCTAATGTTTTTGTCACTGCTAGTTTTTATGGTAAGTTTGAAAGCCTATATATCACATTTAAACACTTTTGCTTCAATTACCTTTTTTTAAACAGATTCTTTTGTTTCTATGCATATCGTGATGTTATAGTTAAGTTTAATCTGTTTTATGGCAACTAATGATTATTATTGTTTAAATAAAAAAAATTTTTAAATAAGTTTCAGAAAAAATTCTTTTTGAGTGAAAGTGTAATCTGTAAGTTCCAAGCACCTAGCACATCACATCTCAACACAAAATAATTTTAATTAATTACAAAAAATTGTTAACTATTTGAGAAGACTTTTGAAACAAGAAAAAGACGTTTTGTAGAACAGGTGCTAAACTGACCTGAAAGGACATCAAAAAGATTACTTTCACATGAATGGTCTAACGATTTATCAATTGAGTTACATGGGTCAGCGATTTTTTTAATTTAAAACCCATGAAAACCGACGTAAAACGAGCATGATGATGCCTTTCTACAAAAAATTGGTTGAAAGGGAATAAGGGAAATTTCAAAATAACAATTACAGTTGACACAAGAGAAATTATCCATAAAAAAATTTAATTAAAAATTTTTTATTTTTAAAGGTATTATTGTTTCATTATTGATGTTATTAATAATAATACCACTATTATCATGAGTTTCCTAATCCCCCTTATCGTTAGTAGCACAAGAACAACTACTATGTAGATTATAATCCGAGGCGCGTATTTACAATGTTTCTTGCAATAATACAGGGTGACTTCCTTCCATGTTGCTTTGTAAGGGAGTTTGCATGCTGGTGGGAAGGAAGATAGTGGATATGGGTGAGTAGGGAGGAGGGTCCATTGAGTTGTACGAAGGGGGACTTGGTGTGAATGTTTCGTTTGGTAAGTTTCTCCCGTTTGGTCTTGCGAAGTCTGGGATTATAACAGTAGTATGAAAACTATATTCTGGAAAAGTGATAGAGTTTTAAAAGCGAAACTATATAATTGAAAATGAAAGCATAATTTAAATTTTTTATTATGCTTTTTTAACGCTAATTAGACAATTATTAATTAACTATAAGTTGTGGGTGTAATTACGGTTATTTTGGGGGTGATCAAATCTTTTTTTAGCGTGGAAGTAGAGCAAGATGAAGATGCTCAGAATCACCATAGGGTAGATGAAACAGGCCACCAGCAGGTACCTATGGAAAAAACTCATGGTATCAATTACATATGGTTAATAAGCTTATTAACCTTTCGCTAAGCAATGTGATGTGTACTTTCAGACATATGTTTTTTTAAGATACCAATTTTTTTTCATAAATTCCCAAACTTGAAAACACTCCTTACTTCAACTGAAACGTGTGTTTGGACCAGGCATTGAAAGATTGAACTGTGAGCGCTTCCACTTTCTTCGACATGCTACAGGCTACTACTTTAGTTGCTTTCGGTATTCTACTGTGAACTGAATTTATTGACAACTTCCACCACAATGATGAGTTGGTGCTGGATGAAGATGTTGGAGGTGTTGAAGACTTGTTGTGTTCATTTTCACGATTGATGCAGCAGAAACCCACAACGTAATTTATAGATCTGAAGTGTTTACATAATATGTACACGTTTTCAAATGTTTCAAACAAGCAAAATTTTATATAATAAACGATATTTATAACGCAAATAGTATATTCGTTATTGTTCAATGATCTTACTCGGTGCAGCAAATCTTGAACATGTGGTTGTCATTGTCTTGGCAGTTGGAATCCACAGTAGCTATCAAATTCTCTTTTTTGAAGTCCTCCATCATGTCCATTTTGTTGTCCTTCTTCAGTTCGTCATCTAAAAAGGCTGCTCGTCTCAAACGAAAGCGGTAGCTACCTAAATTGCTTGTGAAACAATTAATTTACATTATCTGACTATTAGAAAAACAATTATTTGATGCATTTATAATTCAAGTTGTATCTCGTTTACATGTCACGTTTATTAGTATACGATAAATTTTGATGAATGACAGACTTGTTGAAGGAAAGTGAAAAACAAATGAATAATAACTAATAGCTTTTTTCGTCAAAGGAGACTTTGAAACAACCACAGCTGTAATGGCCGTGAGGTAGCAGTAAGCCGTTGGTAGGAACTTTATGGGTGAAGGTAAAATGCTTTCAGAATTTCATTGAGTTTTTATTGATTTGATTCATTATTTCAAAAATATACTTATTATTAAGTTTATTTGAGTTTATGATTTTGAAAAAAAAGCAATATAATGAGTATTGAAATAGTTACAACTTAGCAATAAGCCAAAAAGGACAGCAAGATATGGATCCAAGCCCATGTTCATCTACCATCATCGGATGCCAAGGTTTGGGAAATGAATTTAAAGTTATTTTATGTTTTTTATTAAGTTTTTTAGTTTGATTTCTGCGAATATTTTTTTTTCACATTTTTGGGTATTATTTCCTTAAATGTTTATTTTCATGTTTAAAAGTTTGTTAGACGTTTCAATTTATTGTATCGCCTACTTTGGTTTTGAAATTATTGATTATTTCTTCTCTATTTTAATATTTTAATAAATTTTATAGATAAATATGGTACACTTAGATAAAAACTCTTTGTAGAAGTTTCTACTATTGCTCTAATTCTTTTGAATATAGAAAATATTTATTCAAAATGATAAATTATTTTTTCGTTTGGGTTATTGAATAGTTTTAAAAAGCTCTAAAGGTATCTATTTAACAGGAAATGTGAGTGATTGGTAATCGGACGTTTATAAAAATTAAAAAGATCAAGATCAAGAGATCATAGCTAATATGTGAGCTTGAGATTGAAATTTTATCTTGTTTCTCAAAATAATTACAGTAGGTCTTCAATAATGGTGATATTGTAAAAAAAAAACAATTTTTAATTCGTATAAAAGTTAATGTCGGATTTGAAACATTTCAGTGATTATATAATTTTGAAAAATCTTCGAAATTTACTTAGTTATATTGATAATTGAGGAAATTTAATGAAAATCAGTTTGAATTTTATTCAAATTCAAGATTAAATATTTTGCAGTTCAAAATTAAGCGTCGTTGCAATGTAAAGTGTTAAAAATAGTAAAAATTGTTCGTTTCATTAAATTTGAAGAAAAAAAGAAATGCTCTAATTTACTCTATCTGTGACATTTCTATAACTCATCAAATTATAAATTATTTCTTGGTGAATAGAATAGCAACTTTAAATGATACATGTCATTTTTTTATTTTTTTTCTAAAAGCCCACTTTTAGCATTTTAAATGAAAGATGGCTGCTTTCGTTCAGAAAGTCACAACTTCGATTCCTAAAGTTATCGCAGGTAAATAAATAATTTTTTTTGTAAAATGATTTTATATTTATCATCGTTTTAAAACCGCTTTCACATTTTTTCAACTACTCTTTATAAGCAATGACCTCTAAAATCACATATTTAATTATTAACTCAATTTTGACAGGAACTCAAAAAGCTTTGGTTCCGAAAATACAGACGTTTGTGAAATATGCTAAAGTCGAATTGAAACCACCATCACCATCAGAGTGGCCTGAAATCAGGGCGGGTTTCACCAAACTCGTCACAGCCGCCAAAAATGGACATTGGAAAAACACAACAGTCAAAGTAATTCATTATATCACTAGTAAATCTAAATTATTTTGCCAAAAATTAATAACACCAATTTTCAGGAATCTGTGGTGAACACATGCATAGCATTAGAAGTGACATTGTGGTTCTTTCTGGGAGAAATCATTGGCAAGAGGAGTTTGGTGGGATACCAAGTTCCTGGAGGCACTGACTTTGGAGTTCATATGTGAAATGTTTCTCAAAAACATTTTTTCGATCTTTCTTCATAAATAACCACTCAAAATAATTTGTTTATTGATCAATTAATTTTTCAGTGCTTGTAATATGCATAAATTGAATATATGAAGCATATAATAAATGATGGTTTACAAAGGTCAAAACAAAAGCTTTGCAAGAAATGCCTTCATTAAATTATCAAAAGATCATAGTTTGATTGACAATGGTAACCATACACAGGTACACAAATAAACTTGAATAAAACAGAAAACTAATGGCGACGTCCATTCCTGATTAAATTCGTTTGAGTTGGTGAAAATCATAATAAAGCGGGATTCAAACAAAAGCCATTGGAACGATAATACTAAGTGTCGAGTGAGATCCAGTCTATGCTCTTTCGTTAGAGGTGTCTTGTCATCAATAAATAAAAGGCATAACAATAATGTTAAATTAAGTGATAGGAGTATAATAATATTTTAATAACAAGTAGATTAGACAACTAGAGCACACGCGGTCAGCAATGTTTCAGAACCTGACACGATCACCAATACTGAAACTAGCTTTTAAAAGTTAATATCAAATATTATAAAATATTGGTACAAATGAAACAAGGTTACTTGATTATCGTATAAGGTAAAAATACATAGAATAGTTAGACCGGAATTATACGTTAATGGCGTAAACTTGAAACTAAACGTATTAAAATATAAATGAATAAATAGTGCGTTTAAAATAGTCAAATGTGGCTGTTACGTCATCAGTTTACCAGTAAGTCAACATTCACGAACTTTTCAAGACGCTGTTAATGTTGATGATACATTAACAATGGTTAATATAGTAAGATAATTAACGTAACGCATGTACTAAATCAATCTTATTGCTACATTGATAAAAATTATCATTTTATTTTGTTACAGTCGGCATCTTCCCTTTTCCAAGGGTCACTGACTTCTATCCATGACTATAGATCCATTTTAATATCACCATTGCTGTACTAAACTAAAAAAATATCCACTAAATTTTATCATCTATGTGTATACTTTCACAATGGGACGAACACACAAACCTGGATATATTGTGGGTATATTTCAATATCATTGTGACCAGCCCCATCCAACCAGAGAGGCTCGCAAGTCCTTGGACACCTTTGTTGGATCAACTGCCCGTGGGAGAAATCAACAACCTGGATGATTTTATTGAAGTAATAAGAGTTGATTAATTTTTACGATAGTTTTTTAGATATACATTCAAACATTGAAAAATATAACAAGAAAAAAAATTAATAAAAATGGAAACTCATATGGCTAGAAGACAGGCAAATAAAACAAAGTACAAACTATAAGACAAAATTTTAGCAAGACTAATTCAAAAAGTTGAATGCCACATACTTCATCTTCAGTGCCATGAATGACTAAAACCAAGGAGGTTATCTTTGGCACCTTGTCAATGCTGCCATGAAGGATTTTTTGTAATAATTCACTTATATAACACTATTCTAGCCCTATAATGTAATAAGAAATTGTCTGTGCTAGTTTAGTAATTTAGCACTTTCTATTTTAACCCCATAAAAATAGGACTATAAAAACGACAATGATTACCTCAACCATAATACAATACTACCAACCTTCATCATCATTGGGATATGCAATGTAATAAAAACTGTATAAGAAAAGAATAATCACCTGGGAAAGGCATCAAAGCACCACGTCCTTTTGGTCTCAGGGAAGGCAAGTCTCAACCCAGATGTGAGAGGGGAATGCAATATTACTCCCCCTACCTGCAAACGTTTGTTTTTATGCGTCTAACAATGGGGATGGGAGATTGTGAAAAAGAAACGGATGTTCTAGTTGACTGAAAAGGATAAAGAAAATATACAATACACTGTTGAACAATATAGCTCAGTTAGTAGAATTTAAGGCTTATCTAAGATTACTGGGTTCAATCCCACGTTAGGCCAACAGTTAGCAAAGTGTTTTTGCTACATTATTTTTGTACAAATGCTTTTAACTATACCAAAAAACGCTTTATAAATAGCAATTTACATAAATAAACAAAATAGAATAAATAAACTCATAATTTAAAAGGTAACTACCTCAAATCGTGATGCCAGGTCAATAGTGGGTACTGTGCCGATGGATTGCCCATACAATATGATGTTCTGGGGACAGATGCCATACCTAGATAATTGGTTATTTTTAGTGCTGTCAGTGAGGTAAGTGCCATTAATCAAAATTAATATTAACCATATGACTACTACTGGTATTAATATTATTGATACCATCATTATTATTGAAACTACAAATAGTAATACAACAACAACAGAGATGGGGTAGAAACCTCTTATTGAGACAGTGCCAGGCAGCCTCGATATCAGAGTACAAATGACGCTCTGAAGCCGAGCCTGTGCTGCATCCATAGCCTGTGCACAAGAACAATGCATCAAATATCTTATACTACTACTACTACTACTACTACTAATAATAATAATATTAAGCCAAGTTAGAAAAAAAAGTATTGGCCTACAATTTGAAATAATTGCGTATAATTATCATAACTGAAAAATAAATGTTTTCTTGAAAAGCTTTTATATATTGAATTTAAATGTTGAGAAACTGATCATCAATCAATCAATCAAATCCTTTTTATAGCCCATTTTCCTTTACCAAGGGTTGGGCTTTTTTCTATCTCGAAGTCGGCCTTTCCATTCAGAGCAATCGAGTGGATCCGCACAAACCATGTCTGGCTTTCTTTTATCATTCAATATGAGCTCATTCCAAGTCTTTTTGGGCCTACCAGGCTTCTTGCAAGTATCTTAATCCAACTTTCGCACCTAAGAAATCCAACCCACGCTACGCTTTACATGTCCAAACCACCTCATCCTGCTTGTACAAAGAACTACCTCAACATCCCGAATGCCAAGTTTTGAAAGGAGTGAGAGCAAACGTTATCATTCGTTTTGATGTTGCACATCCAGTGAATCATGGCAAGGTCATTTCGTCTAAGGTGGTTCAATGTGGAAACTGTTACGGGCCATGTTTCAGCAGCATGTAACATAGCTCTTCTGACACAGGTTGAATAGACACGGCCTCTGGTCAATAATGATAAATGACAATTAGCAAGGAGTGGAAGAAGTTGGCGAAATTTAGCCCAGGCACATTTACAACGTGTTATTGAAGCAAGCTCACATCCACCACCTGCAGATAACATATCTCCAAGATAGCAGAACTCTTGGACAACTTCCAGTTTTTCATCACCAATCATCACTTCCTTCACTAATCTCCCATCAACAGGCCGTGCTGTACCAAGGCAACGAGCGCATCGGAAGTTAAAGGGCTTTTTATGCCGCTGCATTTCTTGTGTACCCATTGCCTGCAGCCTCCACACTGAATAGCATTTCTACCCACACCTGCTTGGCATACACCACAAGGATATTTCCCAGATTTTCTCAACACATCAAGGTTCGAACCAGAAACCATTAGCTTTGTCTTACCCATATCCACCCTCAACCCCTTTTTCTCCATCTCCGATCTCCATGTTCTCAACTTTACTAATAGTTCATCCATGGACTGAGCTCTTTATTAAGTCGTCAGCATACAAGATATCCCAAGGGCAACCTGTACGTGACTCCATAGATAAAGCTTCCAGCACAATAACAAAAAGTAATGGACTAAGAACAGAACCTTGATGGACACCTACCCGAACATCAAACGAGTTGCTATACTCATCACCAACTCTCACTTCCTTGTACATGGATTGTACAATTCTCACAAGCCATTCATCAATTTTCAATTTACGCATACTTCACCAAATCACTTCTCGTGGAACTCTGTCAAAGGCTTTCTCCAAATCAATGAATGCTAAGTAGAGGGGCTTATCAGCAACCAGATTCTTTTCCTGTAACTGACGGAGGATGAATATGGCATCAGTTGTACCCCAACCTTGCATAAAACCACATTGCATATCATTAATCACCACTCTCTGTCTGATAAAACCTTCTATCTCTATAAAATATTAATTAAAAACACAAACAACTGTAATAATGATGAAAAATTTTGTTAATGTACAATCAATCAAATCCTTTTTATGGCCCGTTTTCCTTTACTAAGGGTTGCTGATGTACAATAATAATATTAACAATAACAATAATAAGTAAATAGATAAACTCCTATTATTATTATTCTTATGATAAACATCACCTGTATAATCATAAGCCATGATGTTGCATCTGAGTCTGGAGCCCAGACCTACCAAGAAGCTGGTCATCTGGTTATTATTGTTTTTATTATGTTTATCATTATACTTATTATTAGTTAATAAGTTTATTATTATTTTTATTCTTTCTGTTATTGTTGTTATTGTCAATTTTAGTAATAGCTTTATGAGTTTTTTTAATGTTCCCAAGTTAGTTTATACTTTGATACTTAGAAATATATTATGCGTTCTCATTTAGATTGTATTCCTTAATGTAGTTAAGCTATAGCATGATTTAATGATCAATAAATTATTTAGGATTTTATTTGAGATACAATTACCAGTAAAACCATTAAGTTTTTGTATATTTATTGTTAAATTTTTAACTTATCATTGCTACCAGTCTCAATTTTAACTTAAATGTCAATTCACACATATGGGTATATTTCTTTGAGTAGCAAGCAGTAAAACTAGAATAGCTCCAATACATAGAATTACATTAATTTAGCCATAAGCTTCTTCAACTTCCATTGATTCAAGTAATGCAAGTGAATGAGCGCTAGACTAATTATCTAAAATTACCGAGTTTGATGCCGTCGGGGCCGACAGTTAGCACCTGTTGCGCAGTGCATACATTCAATTTGTAGCAAATAATTTGAGTGCTGAGATAAGCTGAATGAAATTCTCTTCGTTAAAATATACACATGAATTTGTGAAGATCTTGTTTAATTTTAGGTCAACCTGATAGCTGGGTTGAGTTTGTTTAATTGAATCAAGATTTCTGAGTGTAATGAAATGTAACTTTTAATGAAAATTTTTGTACTTTCTAAATAAAAGTATACGCAGCTCAGTGATTTTTAAATTCATTTGTTCAATTTCTTTAGATTGGCAACTAATTAGTGGATGAGATTTTTCATTTAAAAATGTAGCATTATAATAATGATAAGCATTGTGAACACCAAGGTAATAGCTTATATCGTGAGTATTAACATGGATGTTGCTTAACAAATCATATTAAGTAGTGATAAACTACAAAGGCAAAAAACTAGAGCAAAATAATTGAAAAAAAAAGTCACAAAACTATAATAACACAAAAAATAAAAACACTATAAAACTACCTGTCCAATATCAACAGCATTTCCATGGCTGAAGAGAATTGTATATTTGGCATCGGAAACACAATGGATAAAAATGGCTGCCAATACAGAAGACCTGATGATAATGGTTAGCTAGTGATGGTGGTGTTTGGTTGGTGGTAATGGGACTTAGTTGGTTAATGAGTGGTCATGATGGTTGATGAGGTGTTTGGAGATTATTGGTGAGCTGATGTATCAGTTTCTTAAGTGAATATAAAACAAAATTGTTAAATGAAAATTATAATAATGATGAAATGATCATAGTGAATAACAGCATAAACAAAATTCAATTGAAATCTCAAAAGCCCTTTTGAAAGATAAACGCAAACAAAAATATATTAATAATTAAATTAAAAAATAAACCAATATAAAAGTAATTGAGTTTTGAATGATCTATAAAATCTACAAAACTTTCAGACAAAAAAATATCACACGCATCCCTGAAACATTATCATATATCTACGATATAATCACACACATCCCACAACACAAACCTGCTGGTTTTAAGAAGAAGAGGTTCAAGACATTCGAGTTCGTGAGGTCCATACTGCCAATCTGCACTGTCCTTCAAGATCAGCTGTTTCTGTTTGGTGGGTATTGTGTGTTGTGGATGGTATGGGTGCGTTGGTTGGTGTGATAAGAATGAAGTGTTTCAAGATCAGTTGTGGAGTGGCATGGTAAGTTGCTTGGTATGATTGAATGTTTTAGAATCACATAGTTGTGAGTGAAAATTTTGGTGTTTTTGTATAATAATGAAAAAAAGTAGCTTGATTTGAATATCTATGATTTAATCTACATCTATTTACACATGTAATCTTTAACATTTCTAATGGATTGATAAAATTGAATTTTTCAAAAACTTTAGTTGTATAAATTTTTCTGTAATTTGTTTTATTTTGGAGATTATACAAATAAAGAAATAATTGGATTAAAAAATATATTAAATTTCTAAAAAAGTAATAAAATATGAAGGATGAAAGGTTTAATGTTGATGATTATTAAAGCATTTTATGTTCTATTTTCTCAAATTTTTGAACTACAATGAAGCAATTTTTATAGGTTCATTTCTAATAAAAATATTCGACTTAAATCATTGAAAATTATCATTCTTTTAAGAAGTGAATTTATTTGATGAATCCTCATTTTGAAGTATAGAAATTTCTTAATATTTAATCCAATACAATGAGAAAAACCTTGTTATCAGAGATTGGTTCATCGATGATGTCATAAGAGGGTTCTGGAGGTAGGAAGGCAAGTTTAGAGGCAATTTTAGAAGGGCATGGAGGACAGCAAAAGATTCCACATATTCTTTTCATCGACATCCATGTCACTCCAGCTCCTGTTTGACTGGATCCACTCATTGCTGTCATTCTATGAAGAAATTTGTGCAAGTTGTGGAAGTCATTTTTAATGATGGTAAAGGTGAGTAAATGTTGCATAAGTTATTTTTAATGGAATAATGTATTAATAAATTGATGTGGTGATTGTGAGATTGTATTTGATTAAATTTTGATACAGTGCAAAACATGGTAAAAGAGAAATGAGTGAAATAAAATTAAAATTATCCTTATTTAATTTGAAATTTAGACAATACTTTTTAAATCATATTTTCAACTGATTTTTCACAAGATTAGTTTTTTAAATAGATATCAGTTATCTAAGATAAATTTGAAAAAATTAAAAATAAGAATTTTTATTTGATGTCGAAATTAACACGGTACAAAAGTTTTAGAAACGGACTCACCTTATGGAAACTGAAAAATCTTGATTTCAGCAAAAACTTTTAAAATTAACTCAATAATTTCTTGTTAATTGGTTTTAATCAAGACTTTCAAAATTGTTTCAATAGATTTTTTTCAGTTTGAACAGTTGGATCAAAAATCTGAGTCATATGAACTTTTCTTTTGGAATGCTTTCATTTGATCGAAGCTTTTCACAACAAAATTAACTTTTATAGGTCTTATTTAATCATTAAAGATCATTCAACCTAACCTATATTTTGATTTGAAAACTTTTCATTGATTTAACTGGACGGAGAAGTTAGTTTAAATATTCTAAAGATTATTTTAATGAATTTTAAAATTTTAACTTGGCCTTTGTTCTAGGATATAAAAAATTGTCTAAAAAGTCTGTCAAGATAAAATCTTAGTTTAATGATTCATTCTATAAAAATGAAATAATTTGTTGAACTTAAAGAATCAAAACAAAATATATATTAATATTTTAAAACAAAACCCATCCTTAATTAATAAAAATAGCAAAGATAAACAATAAATTTTCAAAAAGCGTAAATGATTTTTCTTAAAAAATAATTTAAATTAAGTATCAATATTGAAGTAAAATTTCTAAATAAAAATATTCAAAGTCCAAAAAAAATTCAAACTCACCAAAATTTATACGATTGCTACGATTTTTCAACAATACCCAGTTTTCATCTTATAAGTTTAAAAAGTTAATTTAAATACATACCAGTGCAACTTATATTAAGGTTAATCGTAGCCACATGCAAACGTAGATAAAGGAGAAAGTACGGAAAAGATAATATAAATTTAATAAAATTTTGTTTCTGGATTATAACTTCCTTCACAAGACTTATGTGTTTCGTTATCATACATTGGCTTCGTTTATCAGAAAATTATACTTTTAATAATTTTTTCTCTATCAACCACTTTTTGTTTGAATATTTATAATGTTTGTAAAAATCCAAATATGGAATTCAGTTTTTTAAAATTATGCCCCGTTACTCAAAATATGGCAACCACGCAAAACAAATAAACGCAATATATAAGTTAATTCAAGTATTTAACAAGCCACAAAGCCATTTTTATTTGTGCAGATGTAATGTTGAAGATATTTTTTTGTTGGTTTTATTTTTCTTAGTTTCAAAAGGCGTAATTTACCCAGATGATCAGTGAATAGAAATAATTGAAAACCTTCAACTTCATAGAAAAAAGGCCAAAACCGAAAAACTCCAAAAACTTGTTTTTTTTTCATTTTTTTAATCAAACATAATTTATCTTTTTCGATGCACGTTAAATTTATTAGAAAGAGCTTTTCACAATGTAGATAAAACAAAAATAAAGCATTGTTTTAATTAATATGAATATTTCAAGCAAAATTAAATTCAACAACAAAAACTTAAAAAGATAACATCACTGAAACATGAAGCCTACATATCACTCAACATACTTACACTCAAGGAATGGGACGTTGCGTTAGCAGAAAAGGCTGAAAAACTAACAAAACCCTGCACATACTTATCATCCTTTAAAAGAGGGTTCAGTGAAGCTGGAAATATAGGCATTGGTGGCTTGTGGTATGCTAACGTGGAGTCTACAAAAATATGATATTGATAAGGAAAGTTGTGCATCGCCTAATGGATGTATCGAGTACATTAATGTGAGTAAACTTATGTCATAGTATTCATCATTTGTTTTTCTGTCTAATGATTTTATTATACTTATTAATTATGTTTCTTTAGTTTTAATTCTTTCTTAGACGGGAATTAGTTTTATACAGTGAAAATTTATTATGAAAACTGTTATCGTTTTTTTTCATATTGAAACTGCGTTTGTACAATTTGCAGTTCACAAATGCCGACATGTGCTAGGGGTGTTTTAAGTTAAGAAACTTAGTCGTTGAAAACTATTTTAAAACACCAAAAAGATGATGTGCAACAAGACGAAGAAAATTGGATGTGCTTATCAGATCTGCCCCAAAAGTCTTGAAAATTGCAAGCCAGATTTACAGTGCAGCAAAAATGATTGTGAGTTGAAGAGGTGTTTCGAAGGAAGATAAAGCGGCTGTGTGCGTTTACGATGCCACGTTAGTTTATTGTTCTTTCAGTGAAATATTATACACCATTTGATAATCTAGCTTAATTTTTGTGGTTTCCATACATTACAAAAAATTGAAAACTGTTTTGTTAATTATTCGCTTTTTACATAGATTAATTTCATAAAAATAATCATTTATAATGAGATACTGAATTTCAGATTAACACCACAGGTGTTACCAAGAAAATGTGAAATGGCCAAGACCATATTATGTGTTTTCCACGAGACGACCAATAGTCGATAGAAAAATTAAGAAAACGAGAAAAAAAAATAAAAATAGTTTTTAATTAAATAGGAGTATTATTCTATTTAATTAGAAAATAAAATATGCTCAAATGAAATTTTTTCAATGGTTTTGAAATTATATGTCTTTCAAGAAGTTTTCTAAAAATAATATTAAATATTTTCATAACTAGAAATATTAAATTTTTATATATGTCTTTATTTTGTTTTATTTTAATAAATTCAAATATATCTTTAGCTTAAAATTTAACGTAGGTTTTCTTTTAACAATTATTTCAAACATTTGAAACTAAACTTTTTTTACTAAAGTCTAAAAATATATGAGTAGTTAGTTTAAATTTCAGTTTGAAGTGAAATATAATGAACCCGTTTTTCAAAAATTCTCAACCATTCATTCCACCATTCCAAAGATGCCCAAACTTTGCTCAACTTCCCAACGCTTTTCCTTTTCCTCCACCAAACTATGTCGCAAATGATTTTATTAGAAATACCCCAGCTTTTCAACAAAATTTCCCATTTCTTTCTCCTCCAAACCTTTTCAACACAAACTTTCAAACAGATTTTGTTCCAAAGAATTTTTCTCAAGACAATTCAATAAACGAAAATAATTATCAGGATATTCCAATCTATCCAAAATTGAACAGAACAAATGGCATAGAAGCAGTTTCAAATACAGAAAATTTAAATTGGATTCATAAATGGGTTGAAATAAATAAAGTACAATTGTTTCAACCACAAAAACAATCTTTCTTAACAGTATGATACATTTCTTATAATATAATTATTAATTATCAGAATTTGAACTGGTTTAAAATCACCCAGATATTACAATTTCGAAAAATTATCAAAGCAATCTTCAAAATCAATCAAGCTTGTGAAACAATTCAGTCATGTTTGTCTAGGCAACAACTAAAGAACATAACAAAAAAAACTTCACAAAAAAATGAAAATGATGAAAAAATAAATGAATGTGTTTGTTATACATTGGGTGAATGCAAATATAATGATGTTAAAAATAAAATTGTTATAACTGTTGAACTGAGTCTCAGTCATTTAGATGGCTCCACTAAGGATGAAGGTTGTTCTATGCATCTACACGAGACAAAGTTAAAGGACCTGGAAGCAAAAATGTATGGACTGAAGGACTTAGTTAATGATGATGCTATTAAGGATGTTAAAAAAAAGATTGGAAAAAGATTTCTTCAAAAGGTTAGATATTGTATAAAATATCCTTTTATATTTTCTTCATATGAGGCTTTCATTTTTTATATTTAAATTTTTTTATAATTATTTATTTTTTTAAAAATTATTTTATTCAAAATTATTTTTTAGATTATTGATTTCACAAATTAAAACGTATTTTCAGAAAAGAAAAAAGTTAAAAAAACAAGAGAAAATAACCAACATCAGAATAAAAAATGAAAAAGTTGACATGTGGTTAGAAAAATTGCAAAAAGCTGAAGAGGTAAAGAAAAAGGTATCTATTTTGTTTTTATCATGTAATTCATTTTTCAAATGTAAAATAAAAAAATTTTATTATAAAATTTTTTTAAACTAAATACTGACAAAAATCAACAAAGAAAATAGAATATATGGTATTATGCCAAAAAGCTTTGTATTCTATTTCAATATCATAATAACTAATTTTTTTTGAACCACATACCTTGAAACTCTTACATTCATCACACGAGAAAAGCTTCATAAAACTCAATAAACTGAAAATATTGTTTTGAACCTCCATCTGAGGCTTTCCAAATCATACTCTTACCATACTTCTAAACAACGTCAATACTAATTATATTCATCTATACTCACCAAATCATTATAACAGATTCACTTCAACTATAACTCCACACAACACTTACACTAATTATATTACTCCAAAACCTCAACAACACTACCTCAAGCAAAGGGAAGTGAAAGAAAAGGCAGATGAAGTGATGTTGGAAGTGAGGAAAAAGATAAACGATGTAAGAAGGTGTATGAAGGTGGTGAAGGGATTGAGGAAAGTCAGGTCACTGAGGGTCAAGAATCGAGCTGGTATGTAAATACCATTGTTTTGATTGGTGTTAAGAGTTTTTGCAGCACACCTAGTTTCCAAGTTATGTGTCTTAATAAATTAATAATATTTATAATTCATATTAAAATAAAAGATGCTCTTCAATCAAAGGATATTTATAAACTGGTTTTGAGTAAGACTTTGATCAATATCACACACAGTTTCTTTCTTGGCGCTATACAAATAGACATGTATATGACAAGCATGCCGCTAATGATTATTATTATTATTCTAGCATGATACATTTGAGATTAAATCCATTTGATCTCAACTTTATACACATAGCGGTCTTTAAAAATTTTTTGAATACATATATCTTTAACCTCATTTGAGGACATTACCTTTCAACCAATAAGCCATCGAAGCTCACAAGCAAACAAGATTTGATAAGCAGATGAACTCTTTGGATGAGATGATGAGAGACCAGCTTGATAGTTATAAACTCGAAGAAAAAACTCTACAGGTCGTCTGTGTTGCTTATTTTTGTTGTTTTTTATTATTAATATTTTTTCGGATTTTTTATTTGTTCAAGAGATTTGTAAATTTCCATGAGATTAGGTTTCATTTTAAATGATGGTTAGAAGATCATTTAAAATTTTAATATTAAAAAATTGTTTAACTTTCTAAACTTCAAAATCGGTTAGTTTCTAAATACGTTTTTTAAAAAACTTCATTTGGTTAAGTACCGCCACAATCGTGCAAAATTATTGAAAGCATTGACTGATTGATTTATTAATAGTCTTTGATAAACACCCATTAAATGTACACTGACCGGGTATTAACTCGTTTCAGGTTATGATGGAAAGTGAAGATAGAGAGAATGAGAAAAAAGAAGAAAAAACAACATTGAGCAATATGAAGCTTGAAATGGAAACCTACAGACAAACTTTGAAGCAGCACCTATTCGGTGCTAAAGGTGATTTTTATTCCAATCTTAAGCACATCAGTTGCTTTTCACGTAAATAAATCAATTACAATATTGAATCTATTGTTTCTCAATGGAAACCTTAATCATTTTTTAAGGAAGAAAAGCTTCGTGTTATTATTCAGTTAATTAAAGTGTTTGATAAAATCGTTTTTGTTTATTTATTGGTTATTATTTCAATGAATTATTTTTAAATGTTAGAATTTACAATCGACTAATTTTTTTAATTAATTAGAACAGCTTAAATCAAATAGTAAGGTCAACAAATTATTTATTCAAAAAAAAAACACGAAGTCTAGCTTACATAATTAAGTGCTCAATAAATAATAATGCGATTCACTTGGTAATGTAAGTTAGACTTACGAAAAGCTTCTTGCCTTTTTTTGAATAAACACTTGGTGTTTGTTGGTCTTACTATTTTTATAATTACCTGTCAAATTTTCACACGTATGCTTGTCAGAAAATATTTTTCAAAAAATAACAGTGCCTAATACAAAATATAACTTCTACTTCAAAAAAAATTCTTTTTAAAACACTTGATACCACTACAATAAAGTCCTTACATCATCATTACTATAAGGGAGTGAAGTGGAAGGTTTCCTTCAGTGTTACTCACACAACGGTGATGTATCCACTCTCATCCGTATCAGGTTCAACATATAAACAATTGTTAAAAGTTATGTCTACAAAACACGGATGATGCCGCATCAATTAAATTCACCTAAACACAGGAGGGGAACTTGAACTTTGTTAAATTATAATTATTTAAAAACTTAAATTTTTACAAAAAAATTTCAAACTAGATTTCGTCATTTTAAAATTTTTTAATCATTATCATCATCGTCATTTTTGCCTTTTCAAGAGGGGTTTGACGAAATTTTAAGTTTCCATAAATCTCTTTCGAAAGCCTGGATCTCTTCTAACCCCAGTATTTCTAAATCTTCTTCCACGCATTTCTTTTATGTCTTCTTTGGCTTACTGATTCGTTTACACCCCTCGAGGTTCATATTGTACACTCTCAGTGTTTAGCTGTCTTGGCTTTCTCACTATATGGCCAAACCACCTCAATCTTTGATTTCTTAGTCTGGTCTCCAGCCGTGGTATACCACATATTTCCACCAATTGATTACCTCGTTGGCCGCTAAACATTTGCTTTTTTAAAACTTTCGCGAAAAATGTTTAAACTCTGAAGAATTTTTTGTTTTTAATGCCATGTAGTGGGTGTCTACTTTGGAATTCATCATGGATGCATGCCATTACAAAGCTCTTTTCTGCTTGCCACTTTATTTCGCGATAACCACTAACTTTTATTTTATATTTCTCTCAATTCATAATGTAGTTAAAAAAAAAGGTTTTTAAATTAAGAGAAAATTTTTCATACAAGTTTTCACCCTGTGGAATAACATGAGAAAGTTTGTATTCATCTTCAAAAGATAACTTTCACTGGTATCACCCTTTTACCAACATACCTTAATAGACTTGTTCCCGTCCTCCGGTGCGCACCACTGAATAGTCATATCACTATTTGGTGGTCTTATTGGCTCAATACCTTTTATTTTGACATAGTTTCACTTTTAAATAAAAACTCTATACAAAAGATCTTTCGGTCTATATATTCAAAGGTGAATATACGCGAGCATTCTTAAATTTGATGAAATGCAAGGGCATTTTTATGATCGCAGACAAAAGTTTAAATTTCTATTCACTAAATATATACATTTATTTAAAAATATTTTGATGAAGTATAATAGCCTGAATCAAGTTGTAAGGTCAACAAATACAAAGTATTTATTTTAAAAAAAGACACGAAGCTTTTCGTAAGACTAACTTACATTATCAAGTGATAATCTTTTTTAAAATGAATTCTGTTTGTTGACCTTACAATTAAAAATATTATTTTTCAACTTTGAACTTCAAAATCTTTCTTTTGATGTCATCCAACTAAGATTTCCTTTTCATTTTTGGAATTAATATTTTATTATTTAAAAAATTATTTTTATTAATAACCTGGCGCTTTAGAAAATATTCAAAATTTGATGTGAAATTTGGTCCGCATTACTAATGGGTCCAGATTTCCGACATCCGGATTTTTGAGGGTTCAACCTGACAATAATAATTTAATGTTATGATTAACCTCTATAGTTTTGAATAAATTTTCATTTTTGTTTCATATATTTGAAATTTGTGTGAAAAATACAGAATAATAAAATTTAAAGTTTTAAAAATATTCACATATGATTATTATAAATACAATTGTTACTTTTTAGAGACATTGTATGTTGTTTTTTTCAATATTTTGTAATGGAGAACATCAATTAAAAAGGATTTTTTAATAAATTTATTGAAAATCAAAAGCTAGCTGCGATTCAATTTTTTTCGCTAACGTTTTAGGATAAGGCTGAACTTATCGAAAATTATAGCTTTTGATTCTCAATAAATGTATTAAAAAATTCTTCTCAATTGTTTGTTAGTATTATATATATGTATATAAAACAAATAAAAAGTATTAATCAAACTAAATCAACTAAGCTTTTCGTGCGAAAAGCTTACATTCTCAAGTGATTATTTGCTGAGGAGAACTTTTAGTTTCTAATCAATAAAATCTTAGAGATCCTAAGGTCACTATCATTTCTGGTCCACGAGCTAGAATTGCACTTTTCTATTTTTTCAGTCGTCCAGCTTTATATGTAAGTATGTAAGTCGACTATCATTCGCTCTCATTTGGGGTTTGCTAAGGCAATAGATGCGTTTCACTAGGCTTTATAACTTTCATAGCTTATCCATAAACATAACACCATGATATATACCACAGGAGAGAATGGGACGAGTACTTAACAGAGAAATGGAAGGAGGGGTACACGGAGCCATCTTCCCTTCCACCTTCATGGGTCACCCCATCACCACCTTGTAATCAGGCTTGGAAACAATTCTTAACGAAACAATCGACGTAGTCTTCGGCTCGTTTTGTCTATTTGTGTTCAATAAATATTTTTTTTTAAATTATTAGGCTAAAGATCAAAGAAATTATTTTTGGATGTTTCATAGTTTTGTTGCCTAGCCATTGACACATACAAACGGAATTCAAGCTGTTCTGTCAGCACATCAAGTGTTTATAAAAGGACAAACTCCAAAAAATTTAGAATAAATTTAATTAAAATGAAAAAATGCAAAAATTGAAACTCAATTCATTAATGTAACTGAGCACGTTAACATTTACAAAGCAATGTACTGCGTTTAAAATTTCAAAATACAAGCAGTAAATCATCTTCAAACTGAACCCCGTCATTTTTGGGACTTAGTTGAAAGTTAGCCTTAAAGCACATCTGCTGTCAACTTAAAGGTCGCACTCAGTTACTTTCTCATCGTACGTTACAAAGCATTCGTAAATTTAATGCAAGTTTGTATCCATGCAATCCAAATACTAATCGACCCCTGGATGCATTGTTTGGTGAACTATTTGGTAAACTCACAAAAGAACAATTGAATAAAAGCGTGTGAAAGTAGGACACTGGAAAGTTCCGTCCTAGATTGAACTGAAAGGGTCCAAGGGGCAACGAACTGAGTATATATAAGGAGTTTCTATCCATCAATTCGATAAATAACTTCCAAAGGTGAATGATTTTGGACTATTTTTAATGAAACTTTCTAGTTTTTATGAATAACTTTTTAAATTCAATTTTTAAGTTTTAATTCTTTCAGATGAGATTCTTCGTTCTTCTCTTTGTGCTCGCCTCTGTAAGTAGAATCTTAAATTTTAAATAGTCGAAAAATTGTTTGAATTTTTACTATAATCTTATACTAACTTCTACCACAAACATCCATTTCCTCCACAAACACCCACTTCTACCCCAACTCTCTAAGGCTGCTTGCTGTTTTGCAAGTCATGTCGACTCCTCAAGACTCCACTCTAAAGTGCTCGAGTCTTACGACAAAGAAGTTATTCCTGACCACGCTAACGTTACTTTTGGCTTGAACATCCATTGTGGAAGATATTGCACCCACACCAAAAGATTCTTCACCTCCGTTTGGGAGAGATACGTAAGGATATTATCCAATAAATCAAATACAATAATCCATTGTTATCACCTACTTATATCTTATACCATTTACCTACTATTTATTTACTCCCATGTTTTGCAATCCTCCATATAGATTCTTATTCACATATCCTTATGTACTGCCATACAGACCTGGTTCGACAGCCGTTTGACTTTTAACCCCGAAGACTATGGTGGCGTTAAGGTTCTCAGGGTGTGCCCCGATGAAATATGGACCCCAGACTTCAGGCTGTACTTCCCGTCGGTTTAATTAATATTCATTATATATATTAATAAATTGCTATCACATTTAACTTATTAATGAAATTTTTCGAAATCAGCAAATGTAAATCACGCGAAACACTTTTTGCACAAAACAATATTACATCGCCTCACATTAAGACACACCACACCATCACATTAAACCTTACTAAAACACCACCCCACCACACCACCCCACTATACCACATCCCTACACACCCCACCATATCATAGACTACACCACCACACCACACCCTACTCCCGTGGCATATCATACCCCACCGAATATCACCACACTACATCATAGGCCACCTCACCATTCCCCCTACAGCTCAAGCCCAAAAACCGAGAGAGGCCACGTAAGAGCTGTGGTGAAACCCGATGGTGAAGTAACATGGATTGTGCCTGCTTTGTATGAAACCTTCTGTGACATTGATGGAGACAAGGCTCACTGTGACTACAAGTTGGTTCAATATGTAGTTTAGGGTATATTGAAATGTGTCTCAATAAATATGCAAAATTTGAATTAAAAAATTTTTTAAATATAGATTAAACTGAATGCCCAAGAATTTTTGAAATTTTTATTTCACATTTTTTATTATCTCTCAAAATATAGGGTTTTAAAGATGCATTCATTTTCAAAAAAAATTCAAAAGCTCATTTTCACGTAGTTTTTTAAAGGCATGAAACCAAAAAGTATTTAGCAAAAGATCATTTAGGGAGAATATTCCAAACATCTTTCGTCACCAAAAATAAAATTGAAAAATTTTTTTTGCGGTTTCAGATTATCATTCAGTATTAAAACATTAATATATCAAATCAACAATGTACTAAAACACCATCTAATACAACGACTTTAATACAAAAAATAAAACAACTGAAACTTATACATTGAACCTCATCTCACACTGAATATAACACTTGAAACATTCCATTACAAACAGCATCGGATCATGGGTCTACTCTGACTCGGACTTGGACTTGACTACCCACCAATTGGGAGTTGGAACTGAGTTCTACGATTCTCACTGTCCCTACACTGCTTCTGTTAGCTTTAAAACTTGTTTTTCTCTTATATGAACTGATTATATACTCGCTTATTGGTTATATCAAATCATGTGAATGGTTATAAACTTGATTATAATTTCAGAACACTAGTAAGTTTATTAAGATACGAAGCTTTTCGTATAAATTTTCCATGAGGATTTTTGAAAATGAACATATATTAATTTCTAGCCTATCTTTTTGTTTCTACATATCTTAGTTTAATCTAGACACAATAAAATAAAACTACGAATGTAATATAATGACATAAACTACAGAATACTTTGTAAAATATATAGCAAAAACAAAACACTAAGCGTTTCTAATATAAGTTCCATTACAATGACCAATCTATCAAAATGAGCACACATTTAGGTATATTTTTAAACACTCAAAGGTGGTTTCTTCTGAGTTGCAGAAGAAGAAGTATCCATGCTGCGAAGACACATACAGCCACTTGCACGTCACTGTTGACTACACTAAAAGTCATTAAAGATTGACGCCTTTTGAGCGATGAATAGCCTATAATTATAAACTATTTCTTATAAATGGACTTTTTTAAAAAATAAACTTTTTAAAAATTTTTTGCGAATGGGGTCTAAATATTAAATCAAAAAAACGTGAAAGTCGACAAGTTTTTGAGAGTTTAAAGTATTTGAATGGATGAAAATATAAGAATGAGTATTGAGTAATATAAAGAATAGTGGAGGAAACAAACAAAATAATTAATATTTTACTAAATAAAATAAGTTCGCCAACGAAAAGCTTCGTGATTTAAATTAATAAAGGCTGTTTCTCTGCTGTTTGATTTAGGTTATTCTGCGACATTGATATAGAGAATATTTGTAAAGATTCGTTTAGATAAGGTACATCAAATCGAGTTTTTTTAGTGTTTATATATTTATAGATAGTTCTATAAGTTTTTAGCAACGCTATCTGCCATTCCGACGTTGGTCTAGTGATCGTAGGAAGCTAAGTCGGCTTGATGTTATTGAAAATTTTGTCACCAATCTCTTTTAAAAATTAATTTAACAATCAAATATTTTTCAAATTATTTTTTTCAAAAAAATTTACTTTTTTTGCGCAAAAAAATATTATTATAATAAATTAGCTATAAATTAAAAAAATACCCAAAAAGTGTGCCCTTTAATTAGAATAGATATACATAATACAGAGAAATTAACAATATCTTTATATAGACATAACACACATAAATAACTAAAACATAAAACAGTTGGTCAAAAAGATAATGCATAATGACGGCTTTACAGAAGGCCGTATGTATAAATGAAGCCATCTGCATACACACAAAGGCCTCCAAACCTATGGTGTGGGCCATTTAAATAACATGTAAATTAACGCTTGGGTTGGTATTTGTATTATAAAAAATTATGCGTTGGTTGAGTTGTTTTGCGAGTTTTTCTGCTGTTTTTTTTTGGATGTTTTGGGTTGTTTCATGCTGAAGATTTGGAGTTTTGCTGGTGAAATAGTTTTCAACGTTGTAAACAGCTTGGAGAAAATGTTGGAAAACTTGCCATAATCGGACAAAGATTTGCACGAGAAATAATTTAAACACATGAGAAATTTCAAAACAAATAAAAACAATCGAAATAATTTAAATAAAAAACCTAAATACAACCATTAAATAATATCATAAAAAATCAATGATAAAATTGTTAAAAAAATCTAAAAAGTAAATAAAAAAAATTAACAAGGCTAAACTCCAAGTGGTAACTTGCGCTAAGAAAAAATGCAACCGGCATCAACGTTAATTAAAAATCATTGATATTTATTAAAGAAATATCACATTTTCAGACGTAAATCAACCCAAAACAACCCTCAATAAAACAAATTATTCTCCTCCATTAATCATTTAAGTATGGGGAACTTTTCGCACATTTTTTTCCGTCAAGATTTTTCTTGCCAGTAGCATCCCTCGACGCTGTATGAATTGATTTTTAAACATAGAAATTAAAAGATTTTGCTATGTGTTCTCGAGGGGGTTTGTCTAAAAATAGAATAAAAAAACAAGTATGCTTAATAACAGTCATAATAATCCACCTGTCTACTGCCCAGGTCAATTTCACTATAGGTGGGAGTTTAACTTATTATTATTATTGTTATTATTATTATTGTTAAAAATGTTATAGCGCACAATTTTCAAAAAAATTTGCTTCAAAAGTTATCACTATACATTAAGCAGTTTGAGGGTAATTCATTTGTATATAGCGCTTTTCACTGTTTTTATTTTTTTTTATTATACTGATTTTATTTTTAAATTTTTGGAGTATTTTTTTTTATTTAATGATTTATAGCTTAATTTAAATGTCAATATTTTCTCAAAAAAATTTAGATATTGGATAATAAAAAAAATTAATAAAAATAAAATGAAAAAATAAACATTTGATACATACATTTATAACAAATATTTTGTTACACAATGTTTTGAACCATTATTTTATTTAATTGGCCATTTTGCCGTCTTAATCACAGTGATTTATTTTATGAAGAAGAATAAAAAGAACAGGAAAAGTGATTTATAAAAAATAATTCATGTCTTTTTTTGTTTTTTAGGTTGTTATTTAATTCAATGTTACAATTTTGATGTTAGAATCTAAACGTTATAAGGCTAATGTGATTTGAATGATTATGAAATCCATTGTTGATTTTTTCTAAAAAATATTTTTGAAAATTTATAAAAAGAAACTCAAAAACTTTTTTGCTTTCAAAAACCTCTCAAAAAAATTCAACACATTTCTCTAATTACTTCCTTTTTTCTAATTACCCCTGTTAAAACCATACGTGAAAATTTAGAAACTTCATGCAGCCAAGATTGCCATTGATAATGGAAAAAATTTATTACTCTACTAGGTTAAAATTTTAATACTTGCAAAATAGATTTCTATACTCATGGCACCATGGTTAAATAGGGTTTTGACTTTTATTATTAGCTTGATGGTTATAAAAAATAAATAACATCACAAAATAAAAAATGAATTTATAATTTGAAAATTTTTTTAAATAAATGATGAATAATCTAAATTTAAAATAGAAGTGATAAAAATAAAAGTAATAACAATAATAAAAACAATAAGAATGATCCAAAAAATAGCAAAAAATAACATAAAAATTGAATGATAATCATAATAATAATAAAAAGTAACAATAATTAAATCAATAGAAAAAAAGCAAAAACAAAAAAAAATAAAAGTAGCATGGTTAACTTCATCCAAGCTCACTGGAGCAAAAGGCTAGGAATTAAATATAAGATTGATACATGAATAATTAAAACCGAAATGGGAAACAAATAGAAAAAATCATTAAATTTATGGCGTTTTAACCCTCAATTTAAATCTTATAATTATCAACAATTTTGTCTCAAGAGTTTTTAGTTTAAATCCGAACAATAGACAAAAATTACTCAAGAAAATGGTAAAATGATTTTTCTATTATCATCCTGTTTGAAACAGAAGACTTCTTCGAAAAAACTAAAACAAAACTTCAAATTTGATCATTTGTAGAGTTTTTAATAAGCATACGATGAAATAAACCTTAACAACACAATTGATCTACACAGGCGATAGTGCTATATTCCGTATCTCAACAGTATCTTTCTTGATACTTCTTACTCCTGTTTTCTTCACCGTCCAAAAAACGCAGTTTTTTCATGGATTAACGCAATTGTTTTGAAACAAAGTGTGATTTTACGAATGTTTTTTTTGTTTTTATTATTCTTTGTTTTTTTTTCAAAGAAGTTTATGTCGTGCATCTAATATGACATTATCTTAAAAACTGAATTAGATTTTAAAATGATGCAAAGTGAACTTAACTTCAAAGAACGTTGAAATTTTTCGAAGTATTTTTGTTTTTTATCTCCATCGGTAAGTTTCATTTTAAATCATTAAACAAAGTAATTGCTTATTTAAATTTAATTCTTTTCTAAACTACTAGTAGCATTTCCTTGTTAAACTGAAACCTGTCCGATAATTGAACATTTTTTCAAATACATGCATTCAATTTCTATTGATTAGTGTCGTAATCTTTCAGCTCGTATAGCTCATTGGTAGACCGTTAAACTAGTTAACAAAAGGTCTAATGTTCGATTCTGTGCCGAAACCAAAACTAAGCCCTTGTTTCCTTGTGTTTAACTTGATTTTTATTTCTGCTTTGACGACACGATGAGAAATAATAAGTAAACTCAACTTCATTTCACCTTATTTAGGAAAAGTGATAAACTCTTAAGATATCAGACATTACGAAAAAATTATTAATATATCAACTTCAACCTTAGAATTATTTTATAGCTCAGTGGTTGAGCATTAGACTAATTATCTAAAGTTACTGGGTTCGATCCTGCGTGGGCCGACAATTAGCACCTATTCCACAGTGTGTTTTTGCTACATTAAATTTGTAGCAAGCATTGAACTACAAGGAAAAGCGTTTTTTAAATACCACACTGCATTATATTACATAAAGTCAAACAAAATTCTCACCCTGGTCTTCATCATTTATTATTAAACCTCCCCCACTTCCTCTTTCAACTCTATCATTATCTAATATCAAGAAACCAAGAAAATTTTTTGCCCTTTATTATAGCAAAAACTCACCATTTCCTACATAGGAGCAGTGTTCGATGAGAATGCTGGAGGGTTCCTCGAAGTGTGGCAACAGGCCATACAAGAATTCAACTCACACGATAACAACTTTAGGAATTTTAACATAGGAAAACGATACAACAAAATGTCTAGAAAGAACAGCAATTGGAAAGAAGAGAAAGGATACGATGAGAAACGTATCAGACTGGTATCTGGGGAAGTGGAGGTGGATATGTCGAGCTATTACCATGCAACTAAAAAACGTGAGTTTCGTTTCTTCCGTAAAAAAATTTTAACAATTTTTAGTTTGAGAAAAATGCGTTAAAATTTTTTTTTTTTAAATTTTGAAATGTATTTTGAATAAATAAAAATAATTATTTGAGTAAACAACTCTGAAATTAAGTTAAAATTTTCGCTTCAACACCGCGCGAGGAACTTTAAGCTGAATATAAAAGCATTATGGGCACAAAGGCATCAAGGGAAAGCTGTTTATTCATTAAGATAAATTAAAATTTTTTTATAGTGCAATAACTTTGTGTTTTTTCATATTTTTTGTTTATTGAATGTTTGTTGAATTTTGTTAGATGCATGCATTTTTTTACGTTGATTTTGTTGAAGTTTTCATAAAATTAGAATAAAAATAAAAAAATTAACTTTGAAACTATAGAAAAATAAAAGTAAAAATAATGAGAAATTACAAAAAAATTGGTTTCAACGAAAGAATTAGAAAACTAAAGAAGTTTAAAGTCAAAACATTGTGGTGTGTAATTGAAATTTCAAGTGACTCAAACTTTTTGAAAAGTTAAAACATTTAAAATAATCAAAAAAAATAAATTTCAAGCATTAAAAACAATTATCAAAAACTAAATTCAACTAATGTAATGATTAAAAAGCATG
Source organism: Pterobdella sp. o SKG-2022 (assembly GCA_964035795.1). Classification (NCBI taxonomy): domain Eukaryota; kingdom Metazoa; phylum Annelida; class Clitellata; order Hirudinida; family Piscicolidae; genus Pterobdella; species Pterobdella occidentalis. The sequence continues at coordinate 7,473,652 of OZ038323.1, read as the reverse complement.
AAAAATAAACTCCGAATCAAAAAAACAAAAATATTTTATAAAAAATGTTCAAAAAATAATATAAATGCATTAACTAAAGCAAATGATTTCAATCGTCTTTTCCCTATTCCCATCAATAAATCACACCACACAGCAATTTTCAGAGACATTTCTCAAAACAAAAATTACGAATCTTTAAGTATTAGAGTGTCAAAAAAATTGGAGAAAATTGAAAAATGATGGCTCGATTGGATGTGCTTAGACCTTGAATATGACTCGAGAGAGCTTGAAAGTGGTTGCAGAGGTACTTGAGTTGTGTTCATACATAACCATCATGATTAAGTTGAATTTTTCGAAAATTTCAGTTAAATAAAAAACTATTTAAAAAAATGCTTTATTTTGTGGAGTTATTTTTTAAGACATTATTTCAATATTTGAGTTTACTCATAACGCTTTGCTTGTGGTTTCTTATTATTTATACTTAATTAGTGTAACTAGTATTGGTTGAGTGGTTGTTGATATGATGCACCTTCGAGGTAACCAGTGAGAAGATTCAATTGATAGTTAATGATGAGTTTGGTGATTATGTTGTTGAACATAACGATGAAAAGATAGTGAGAACAAAAGTAAAAAAAATGCAATTCGAAAAAAAAAATTTATTACTGAAAATGAAGGTGATAGTAGATAGGAATTAACTGATAAAAAAACACCCATCACTATATCACGAATAAAAATGTTTTTCGAAAAATTTTACTCACAAAACACAACTAGAGCGCAAAAAACTAAACGACTGTAGATAGCAACGTTTAATCCACAATATAATGTGCTATCAACCCAATAAACCGTTTGTGTTGCTGAGGTATATTGTGTCAATGCATTTTGCACCTGATATTGTTTTAAGGGGCTTTATTGGATGCAAACCGTATTTTGTAGGGAAATTTTTAATTTACTCAGACACAATTGGGAATTTTTTAAAACTTTAAGTTTTATTTTTTAGTGCCTACAAGTTTAGTTTTCGAGAAAAAAGCTAAAAGGATTTTGAATTTTGAATGAAAAGATATTTTTTAGAAGTATTGGAATGCTTATTTATTTAGAACTGAATACAAAAATAAACTTGAAACTAAATCAGTTTTTTTAGGCTCTTTTAAATAGATTCTAAAGCTTTTTTTCGCTTATATTTAGCGCTCATTAAAACAAAGAAGAATTTGAAATTTATTCTAGTACTAAAAAAAAACATTGCCTTTAAATCTGAAGTGGTTTATTCATGAATATATACAGTCCTAAAAAGATGAAACAAGAAAAGGAATTATTAGGGGAAAAGCTTAATTTTCTAAAAATATTTTGATATTTTTGTAAAAAAAAGCAATTTTACAATAAAAATACCTAATCATAAAATCAAAAAAAACTAAAAATATTTGAAAAAACATTTTGAAAAAACAAAATGGAAAAAAAAAACTGAGAGGTAAAACTAAACTGAGTTTTAAGCCAAGACTATAAGACTTCATTCTGCCATGTTGATTCATGTTCTATTACTCATAACATTCAATTTTTTTCATTCTTCACCATATTTTCACTTTTAATTTTTCGGTTGTTGGTCTTTGGTTTCAATGGTGGCTTTGCTACTTGGCTATTTTACTTAAATATTTCATATATCACCTTATAACTCTCAATAGTCTACATTCGAAGTATAAAAAATTCACAACTTTTTTTCAAAGTTAACACTTTTACCATAAAAACAAAACAGTGCTCACCTACTTAATCTTCTTCCTTTTTTGATATAAAATGAATGCACAAAGCACCAGTTTAAATTGTGATGATAGAAAAGTAAGTCGACCATTGATTGGGTCAGTCAATGATGGGGAAACCCTTCCAAAGAGTATACCATTATTATTCAATGAAAAGGCCACGCAATTATGGTTTCGATGCGCTGCAAGCTAATACAATTATATCAGAATTTTGCTAATAAATATTTATACTAAACAATAATGACTATAAAAAAATAATACTAATAAAAAATAATAATACTAATAATAAAAATAATAATAAGGTGATATACTCTTCACTTTCGCTAGTGGTTGTGAAAGATGGTTGTTATGATCCGAATGCACCAAAGATGCAAATACATCGATAAAATTATTTTTATAAAGTTTCCTTGAATTTTGCATTTGGCAGATTACATAGTTCTTAGTTGACATCTTAATTCTTTATTTTTTTTCGCGTTTTTCTAGCACATAGTTTCTTCAATGTTCAGTTTTCCATCTTTAGTTTATGAAACATTAGTTTGGCTGTTTCAACTGCAAAAAAAACTCTTTCTTTTTAGATTTAAATCATTTTTCAACTAACATTAGGTTCATTTGTTTTTCTTAATTGAAAGTATAATGTCTATACGCATACACATATTGAAATAATTATTAGTAATAACTACAATACGTAGCCATTACTAACCGTTTTTTTTTCATCATTATTATTGCCTCTTTTGGCTCATTAGGACCAACTCCGTGTTTGAGTCGAACCTTTTTTTGACGTGGAAATTTATGAAGTTAATGCCTCTGCCCCAAAAATCTAGTTAACTATTTGATATGGTGTACAGGAAGCCTACTATACACAACATTTTATAATTACTATAAACTATGATTTTCTTATTGTTGTATAATTACTAAAAAGTTCGAAAACATTTATAATTGTAACAGCTTTATGTTATAATTACCAAAAGATTAGAATACTTCATATATTGCTAGCTTGTTCGTAGTTTCCGAAATATTTAAAATTTCTAAACCTTTCAAATAGCTGGTATATAAAAATTTTGTAATGGCTGTTATTACATAATGATTATTATCGTTAACGAAATTTGAAGTCAAGATTGTGCATACCTTTTCGCTGTTGTTGTTGAAATAAAGTTGTGAGGATTAAAGACTATTTCGGTTGAATAATATCGAGTTATCGCGTTTTTAAATCTTGTATCAAAAACCAAGTGCTACAAAAAACCTATGGTGACCATAAGCCTAACTCCATTGTATCATTTCTATTGAAATATAACTATATGCACATCACTTGTTGGGAATGTTGCAAAAGTATAATTATTTATACTAAATTACATCATATCAATGCTGAATATATCTATTAAAAGTTTACTTATCAACACCTCCCCCCTCCAAAAAGTATGCGCTTTCATCCGTTTCTTCGAGCCCTCTCTCCTCTTCACACCACACTTCCACCCGATCATCTCTGAAGTCACCAAACACCTTGGGATCCCCGTGGTCTCTATATACGACCACCGAAGCAATAAGTCATATCAGACACAAAAGATTTCCGATAAAAAAAAAACCGATTCAAGGGCGTATGGTTACGCTGATGGGGGTTACGTGGGAAAAGAGGGTGCTAAGTTGGAAGAGAGAGATTTGCTGTTGATGTGGCCGGTGGTAGAGGAAGCAGCCTTTGAAGTTATTGCTAAGCATTACAAGTAATTTTATGTCATAATTAATGATTTAATTATATTAAATCTTTCGCGTTTCAAGGAATTTTTTAATAGTTTTATTGAGATTATAAATGCATCAATGAAGAATCTATAGCTAATATTTATTTAAAGTGGTTTATTATAGGATGAATTAAAACTTGTATGAAGTATGAACTGCATTTATTTCAGGTGGACCGAGGTATACTACGTATTCACAGAGCCTCAAGGTAAGGACTTCTCCCAGCTTTACCTCCATCATTATTATCACTATCATCATCATCATTCTCATCACCATCATCATCATCATCATCATCATCATCATCATCATCATCATCATCATCATCATCATCATCATCATCACCATCATCAATTATTTCAACTTATCGCCCTTAATATCATCATAAATTGATCAAACGACCGCTTATCACCATGCATTCATCAAGTCTTCTTTCTCTTTGTAAACGCACCCATGAAGCAGTGTTTTTAAACTGAGTAAAAACTAAAAAAATTATATAAAACCTTGAGATACGTAAATATTTTTTTGCATCAATACTAAGCATTAATAATCCTCATTTGAATCTTTTATGGCTATGATTTAGTGATTTTCAACACTGCGTCTACAACTTGAAGCAGCGTGTAATGAAACTAGACATATGCTCCCAAGCGTGTTGCCACGTTCCAACATCACTCCGCATCGCTCATAACTGATTGGATCTAAATTGATTTATTGCTGAGTGTTTCCATGGTGAAATTCGTAGTTTGGTATTAACTGTGGTTTAGTTTTGTAGCATAAACTTTATATTTGTTCATTTATATTCTGGTTGTTTGGCTCATTGTAAGGTGACACGTTTTGAATTGGCGCTGATGAAGTGCAGCTAATAAAGCAATATTTGATCGAATCTGAGATCTATTGATTAAGCATGGATGCTAATGAAGGTATGAAAACTTCAACAACGTTGCTTCGTAGCATGGCACAATGAAACTGGCTCATGAACTGAATGCAAATGTTTAATATGTTTGACTGTACCCGTTGGAGCTTAATCTTCAATACAGTTTTTTGTAGTTGTTTTTTGTCCATCCTTCCGTCATCCTCTGTTGAAATATTTTTTTGAGTTTCATCTTCAAATTTGGCTAAATGAAGATTGTATAAAGACTGATGTTATTGGCTCTGCTTTTATTGATTACTTTAAGCTGCCTTTCAAATGAAATTAAAGTGGCAACGAGAAGAGGTTTTTGAAGTGGCGTCAAATTGACAGTTTTATCTCAAGTTTAATTTTGAAACAATTTTTCACGAATATTTCTTCTTGAGGGAAAAACTTTTGATAGCATTCATCCATTAATAATTTATTCAGCCTATATCATTCCTTCTTTGTTCAAAACTGAGAATGAAACCACAAAAAATTAAACTTTTAACTTGACATATCTTACATATGTTTCCAAGTTGAAAGTTATGAAAAATCTAAATTATAAGACCGATAAGATGAAATCCCCCTTTCTGGGTTGGTGTGGTTGAGGATAATTTCACATCATCTTTCATGTCATAGTAATTAAGCCCTTACTACATTGCGCAGTGTAAAACGTCAGTTTCTTAATATTTATTGAGTCTGTTTGTGGCATAAATGAACAGCACTGAGCAACAATTTGTATTGCAAGTACAAAGCTTTATGTATTGTAAAATTAAATTATTGGAAACGAACTTAGTTTCTTATTTACATAGTATTATTGCAAGATTCTTTTAATTTCAGCGTGTCTATTGCGTGTTTGATGAACTTTGGAGCTTTACCATTTGGAGATCGCCTAGGAATAAACTATTCACGCAAACGTCGTTCAGTCCATGAGTCAACAAAGCAACACCATGTCAAACCTCACAACATACCTCAAGCTCCATCATCGGGATATTTGACTCAAGCAAATTCAATATGCTAGTTTCAAAGTAAAAAAATCCCGTGAGCTCATCTAAAAATTACCTGAAATCACAGATGTTATCGTTAGGTTCACATGTGAAGTTTCACACTTTTTGTTCATGATGAACAGCTATGTTTTTCGAAAAAGTTTCAGAAACTCCAAAACTCCTTACTGCTTTGTTTTCAACAATTACTGCGCAGCTAAACTTTCCAGCCGAGTTTCCAACAAATGTTGAACCAAAATGAAAAACTTACGGTGAACATGTTAAAAAGAAAAGAACCAAAGTTTGAAAAAACAATTGAAGCTTGATTATATTCCAAACCATTTTCAAAACTTCCCTATTCATAATCGCTACAACTCCTTTTAGGTTGTTACACCTAATAATGTCACCAACTCTCGTCTGTTGAAAATATCAAAATGAAACTTATTCAAAAATTCTTAGCTATATTTTCAAAAATTCTTCTATTTAACCTAGATATTTTGAAGAAAATTGATTGGATGATATTGCTGTGCCGCAAATTAATAAATTATTAGCAACGAAGGCTCCGAGAGCTTTTGTCATTTTAACAAAAAAAACCCTAAAAAGCCTATCAAAATTTTTTGAAGTTTTGATTTTTATTCCAGTTATTTAAAATACAGTAGTTATTTTTATTAATTCATTCATTAAACTAGTTTTATCATCATATTTTGGGTAAAACTTTAAAAGCTGCGAAAACTTCAAAACAATCTGTATACAATTATGAAATTTTATTGGTTAAAGTTGTAATGTTCGAAGAATCAATGATCCAGACCTACTTTTATTAAAACCCATTTGTCATCATCAATTATACTCAAATCCTGTTGGTCACCATTAACTGCGCTTAAAGCTCACTGGTCGTTATTTAGGTCTATCTATAATACATTGTAACATTTACCCACTTCACATTACAAGCATGCGTATATTCTTTCATTAGCAATATATACACTTTTAACATCTAATTCCAACTAGGTGTCATAAAAATGGAGGAACTACAACAGTTGACCTATTTAAACGACCTCACATTGGATTTCAAAGCTGTTCACGTGACGAACATAAGTGATTCTTATAGGTTGTTTAGAAAGTTTGATAGTTTCGTGCCAGATGGAAAAAAGAAGAATTTTATAATTGATATGAGAAATGAAGATGATGTTGCGAAACTTCTCATTATTGTGAGTGGTGTGGTGAGGTGTGGTGGAGTGATGTGGCGTTACGGTGGAGTGGTATGGTGAGGTTTGAGAGGATGTGGTTGGTTATGATGAAGTTTATAGCTTGGTTGATGTGGTTGTTTGTGTAAAAGAATGGTACAGATCAAAAAAAAATAAAAACGCTGTAAAGCAAGAACGAGTGCAATGTGATGAGTGGTGTGGTGAGTGAAAAGAGAAGATGGTGATGAATAAAATTTGAAGTTGAGGGTTGAGTGGTGGGTAAGTTTCATGGTGTGCTAAGGCTGATTTTGATGTGATTGTTGAAAAATTCCGGGTGCTTTGTACTTGTTTTATAATTAAATTATGCAAATAGCGTAATATAAAATAAAATCAATTTAAAGCTTTTACTAAAAATTGTTTTTAGATCAAATTTTTAGTATTCATAACACAAACACACAAAATGTCAAAATCAATAACAAAGTATAAAAAAATTAATTTGAACTTTTAAACGCCCATAAAAAAATTAAATAAACGCTGGGTTGGCTGTTAAATTAAATTCAAGTTGAGCTAAACACCGTAATTAAATTCGCCTCTTTGTCCCATTTGATTGGCTCCTAATTCAATAAGTTGCATCTAATTTTAATTTTCAAAAGTTATAGAAGATTTTTAGTGTTGTGAGTGTTTGTTTTTTAGTATTGTTTAAGTCTTTTTTATGACCAAAAGGGTCTTTTTTTGAATTTTTATGTAAAAGAATAAATGGATTATAAATATTCGTTTTAAAATTTTTAATTATTTATCAATAAATTAATTATATATTTTTTATAACCGAAAAAACGATAAAAAATAAAAAAATAATAAACACTAAGTGATATTTTAAACAGCAAAGCTCTTATTCCCTCAAAGCACCAACCACATACAGTAAAATTGAAACAACTTCAAAGCATAAAACCCCTGCAGTTACAGAAGTTAGGCATGAACCGGGGAACCTACGGATATTTTCTGGTTGGGTTGGTTAGTTGTTACATTCAATTTCATCTAGATACTAAATTTTATTTAATGTTAGCTAATAGTGTTATCTAACACTGTATGTAATCTGATTATAATCATTAGTTTTATTCATTAAAATATTTGTAGAAGATTTATTTTATATTCTTCAGTTTTTAGCTGTTAGAAGCTTTAATCTAATTTACTTCCTTATTTGAATTTTTCAATGATTTTATATTAAATTATTATTATTATCTATTTTATTTACAGAAATACATAATTTTATTCACCGGAATGTTTTACTTAGTTTTACTAAACTCATCCATTGAAATATGTAACTTAATTCAATTCTTTAATCCGATTTTCTGAAATATTCTTTCAGAATACATAATTAAAAAATATTAGATTGATTTATTGAGGAAGAGACAAGAACAAAGTTTCCCATGTACAACAAAAAAACTGTAACAACGACATGAAATAAATAAAATGGCAGCCTTCTAAAAATATTTTTAAAAATGAATTCATATGTATATTATGAATATATTTTATTTCTTGAATCAAGCTGAAATATTAGTGGTTAAAAAAATTATTTTTGGAATAAAAATTTTGAAAAATTATTTTAGAAGGTTGAAAAGTTATATTTATGAAGTAGTAATTAGAAAGATTTAGAAAAAATTCATAAAACAGTGGCAACAAAACCTTTCTGATTTATTAATAATTAGAATATTTATTCACCTTACTTATTTGTTCTAAGTCAAATTACAGCTTAATAAACTTTTCGAACTTTTGTGGAAATTGTAGTATTTTTTAATTAAACGATTTGTTTATTATAATGATTCAACACAATTAACCTAAAAAACGTATAAATTTCTTATTTAAATTTGAGTAGAAATTTTGTATCTTCGCGTTATTTTTTAAAAAAACGTGCTATACAATTGAAATGAATGAAAAAAGAATGGAGGAAAAGGACTTTAGAATTAGGATACTCGCCATTTTATGCACAATTAACTCGAGATTGTATTAAATGCCAAAATTGCGTCATAGCATGAGGTTGAAAAATTTTGAACAAAATGAAAAGAAAATAATTTTTTTAATAAAAACATAGAAATGAAAACAATTTTAGAGTTTATTTCCACAAAGCTTTTTGTAAGTTGAACTTACATTATAAAATGGAGATTTCTATAAAACATTTTGACAGTATAATTTAGAATCTTCATCGTCATCATTGTTTTGAAGCGGAAATTGAATTACAAAAAACAATATATCCATCATTTCCAATTCTAAAAACATGAAAAATGTATAATTGCAAAATATATAAAAATTTTATTCCAAAAAATGTTTAATAACACCACTAGACCCTGAACATCAAAATCTATCAACTTGCATAAAACTAAAAAAGCAAAAACAAATGGAAATAGCATCAAAATCCCATCACTAATTTATAAGTTCAACTTAAAATCAAGCTAAACAACCAAATACAACCTCAACGTTCCGCCATCACCCACTACCCCACACCCTTGTATACTAACATTATTAACCACCAATAAACACTTCTAAAACTGAGAATTAAAACCATTATATTTCACTTTCACTAACTTTAACTAATTTTTTATTACCACCACCACCCTCAGACTACACATCAGCCAATTACAACCAATCTACTTCTATTTATCGCCACCAACCACCACACACCTCCATCCGAAAAATCAAGCTCCTTTCTTTCTATTCTCACATCTTTAGTCTATTATATCCTCATCACATTTTAAACTTACACCACTACACCAACACCCACCACACCATTACCCATCACACGCCAAAAACTACCCCACAACACCACTGCATTATGTCAATAGACATAACGCCATCTTCTTTCCTACCCACACCCTCACCACATATCACTACACGACTAACCACCACACTACTACCCACTTCTCCTATTTCCTCCTTCAGTACACCTCCTCCTTAGACTTGAGCGCATTCATTGTGGGAGGAGCTAACGTCACTCAATTTGATTGGTCCTCGACCTCTCAAACTTCTCGTTACCAAGACAACCATTACATTAATCTTTCCCGCCATCATGATGATGATTCTGAAAAGAATAAAAATAAAAATAACTACAACAAAAACATCTACAAAAATATCGCCAACAATAATAAAATTAACATTAAAAACAACAAAAAAAGACAATTAAAAGCAAGGGAGAAGCCTGAAAAGAGTAAAGTAAGTGAATGGTTTGGTACAAACAATATTGAAGTGCTATTCATTCAATTCTGTGCAGTTAATATATAAAGTTTATACATATATTTAAATTTCAAAAAAACTATCTATTATTATTTTTGTCGCAGTAGAATGTTATGGTTTTATTTTCAAGATATATGCAATAAAGAACCATTGAAGTTCAATTTATATTTTACGCACTATTTAACTTTCGGTTTTGCTCTCTAATTGATGGTATTCTCCCAAAAAATCTAAAAAAACTTAATAGTTAAATAGAATTAGTCGATAAAAGCGGCCTAGTTTCACAAACGAGCTAAAAGCTGACGATTATAGATTCAATAGGACCTTTATCATTTTATGTCACAGTATTGTGTATTTAGTGCTTCAAATATTTTTATTCTTTTACTGCTACATTACTGGAGATATCTTTTAATATTTTTCTGAAATTATTTCAATGTCTTCTGCCTGGAAGTAGATTGAAGACGAGAGCTCATGTGAAGTTTTTGAATAGTATTTTCATGAAACTTTTTTGAGAATTTTGAAGTTTCATGATTTTTGAATGATATGATTTTGTATATTAAATTTTTCAAAATTTTTTTTCAAAAGTTTATTTTATAATGTCAAAGGTGTATAGATTTGTAAGAGATTTATAGTTTTAAAAATAAACTTTCTTTACCAAATATATTAAAAAACACATAGTACGAATCTAAAAAGTTTTCATGCATTAGAATATTTATGATTTTTTGTCCAATTACATCAGCTCTATGAATTTTTCTAATTGATGGTTTGAAAAATTTCACAAAGAAATCTTCAGCACCCTCTTCACGTTAAACTCATCTTTTTCTTTTTTTCAGCTTGATATGTAGCTACCTTAAGGGTAACAACTTATCTCCTTGCTTAATCTTTATCTACTTCCTTTCTTAACTACTATTTCCGCCATTAATAGAAAAAGTTAATTGAAAAGTTTTCAAAAATTCGATTAATATTATATTACACTGTTTAAAAAATTGGTTTTTTCAAAAACTGATGAAAAGGGTTTGAAACTAATTAAAATAATCACCTAAAGGGAAAGACGAGTGAGCTGGAAGAGATGTTGGTGTATGATGCTATTACAGTGATTTCAGAAGGGTTGAGAGCAGCACACTCAGATGCCAGGAAGCACATAGAACGAGTTGAAATACATCAACGTCACAAAAGGAGTTTCGCGCCTCTAAGCAAATCCCCACCACACATTTTAACGAAAAATAAAGAAACTAATCAGACAAATTTAATTACCAAAAAATTTTTTTTCAAAAATTTTTCAAATTCTTTCAAGATCCATCTTCAAAGTTTTGAAATTCTTCTAAGAAAAAAACAAAATAATAGTAAAACCCAAAACAAGAATTATTTGAAGGGTACTACACGTTCGAGAAAAAGAAAAATTTGGAATCAAAATCTGAAAAATGACCCGGCAGTAGAGTTTATGCATGGGAAGCCCATAAATACAAATTACGTCTTCAAACTTAAGTCCTGGTCTACCAATTACGACCAGTCTGCAAGATTTGCAGTGTCACAAACACCGCCACAATACACGTTACAGGCCATAAAAAGACCGTTTGGAGCTCTAATTGTACCAGACTCAAACCAACGTTTATCATCATTTCAAGAAAATTTTTTCAACGTATCTTCATTTTTTCCACAGAATAAAATTTCAAATATTTCTGAACTTTTTATTTCACTTCTTATCCCCCCCACATATCAACACAGTACATTCACACTTCGTCTCAAATCCTTTGATATATCAACCCCATCATCAACCTTATCTCCTACAAAATCTTTCCTAGCTTCATTTTTATTACATCCATTATTTCAACGCACACACAAATACATGCAACTAACAACTAAAATCCTATTAATTTCTTCCTCAAACACCGTTCCTCCCACGACATTCCAATGTTTGGCAGTGTTTGAAAAACGCAGTGTCTTCTTCCAAGTGAATCTGTTGGCTTCCTGTAGTTTCCCAAAAAGTCATTTTTTGTGCTTTTATAAGAACCGCTGTAATTCATCTTCACTTTCAAAGAAAAAGAAAATTAAATATTTACTATCATTAGAAACTTTTGTGACAGCAAGTTTTGCAAAAAAAAGTATTTTTAAGAATTACCTTAACTTTTATAACACACACCAAACTTGTTTGCTGTATCGAATTTACTTCAAAGACCCAATCATACACATGAAAACACCACTTTTTCTCGTTCATGGCAAACGATTTGATCGCCAAACAAATGTATTTGGAAAGTTTCGCAAAAATATTAATGACATATTTTTTTCTGGGCTTTCTGTTATATTCTTGCCAGAGCTCTCCACACACAAAAATTATACTTCAAAACAGTGCTTTTTACTTTTTACCAAAAAGAGTTTTAAATTACGCGCGAAAAAGAATAACACTAATATATTTAGTGAGAAAGTCTCTAAAAAAAGATTTAAAAGAGAAACTTTTTTATCTCCAAAACTATCTCATTTCTCTCTCAATAAATCCCCACTGACCAATTCTGAAGCATCATTATTATCATTCCAATCATCATCTACCTTATCTACATCACCACAAAAACAAAAATCCCTTCCTTTCATCAGCCACTACAAGCAATCATACCATCTCTGTAAAACTTCAATGCACAACAGAGAAAACAGCATCAAAGACAACCAAAGGAAACCTTCATACTACAGTCATTACAGATACTCTAAACCCCCTGACAAATCACATTTCGACTCAGTCATCCGGTCCTCTGTGGGCCCCCATTTAAAACAGGTTTTTTCCAGTTATTTTTTTGACATACTTTTTTTTATTTTTGTTATTAACTTTTTTTATTTTCTTTAGTTATTTTTTCATTATTTATTATTTTTTATTATTATTTATTTTTTTTGGTTTTTTCCCTTTTTATTAAGGCGGTTATTTTAATATTCACAAATAATAAAAGTTACGAACTCCATCTAAAACTTCACGATTCCAATTAATAGTTTTTTTGTAGTTTTGAATGTCAAAAAATAAAGCTTTTAATTTACATTAAATCAACTTTAATTGAATTCCGTCCATTGTCGCAAATCAATATATAAATGAAAACCAAACTGTTATTAGTCGTTAGTTAATTTCAAAGAGATAAAACAGATAAAAATTCAATCGAAAAAATTTTTAAACACTTTAAACCCTTTAATTTGATCTTACACAAGCCACTTCTCCGTGCAGATTAATTATAACCAAACAAGTTATTAACCGGTTTAAAAGGCTCGGTTCCGACAAGATTTTATTCTACAGACCCCGATAAAAGGGCCCTAAACACCATTTTTTCCATTATTTTTTGGAGCTTCCTCCTCCCAAAATGATTATCTCAAATCTTTATCTCCACAACGCAATAATTCTTAAACAATTTTTATTTATATAATTATTTTGAATTAGCTTTTCATGCTGCAATTACTGTTGATAAACTTTTTCCATGATGAAACTACTTGGAAGGAGTTCTTTATCGAATAAATAATTCAAAACGAGATTGGTATAACGAAATAGTTTGTTTTCAAAAAATCAAATATTTATTTTATATTTATTTCAGTTTTTTTTCATTTATTTAATGCATTTTTTCAAAAAAACTTTTTTCCAGTGTTTACCAATTATTTTATTCATCCATTATTATCCATTTCCAACATTCCTCCCAAACCTGCTTTATTTATTAAATAAACTTGAAAAGTTCGTTTCATCTCACTGTCATTCTTGTCATTTTATTCAAAATACCTGTCATAGCTCTTATCATCCACCCAAAGACTTGAGGCTTTCAAGAATGTTCGATATACATTACACGTATGTGATCATTCATAGAATTTGCATTGTTTCACTATTCTGTAAAGGTTTCAGATTGCATTCAATATTTTATCATTTTGAATGATGTTTTATCGCAGCTTGTTCAAGAGAATTTTTGTTAATAAGTTCATAAAACATTATCATTATTGAGAAAAATATCGCAGCTTGAACTCATTTGAAAGGTTTTTTGTTGATAAGTTCATAAGAAATGGTCACTACTGAAAAAGCATCATATAATTGCAATTTTAAGGAAGAATGCTTGTTTTTGAGTTTTTTATAAATTGCAAAAGCTAAGTATTTCATTATTTTGAAGCAGTCTTTTTGCTTCATTACACCTTAAAATACTGCTAAGAGAATCTAAGTCGAATTGATCTTATTTCAAAATCAAAATTTATTTATTTAAAAATTATTTCAAAAAATTAAAAAAAATTTTTTTAATTTGTAAAATTTGCTAATAATTTTTTCAATTATTAGCTCATTTATTATATATTAAATTAGGGGTTTTGATTATGGAAGGTTAGAATAGCTTTCATCCACTCAACCTCTGTTTTACGGCTGTATTGAGTCCAACCTGCAATGAATTATAGTGAAAAAAAACTTAAATTTTCACTTTAATTTTTCAACACTCCCCTTGCATAATTCATGTTAAAATTGGTATTTTTATATACTGATTTCCAAAACTTCCAAGAAACTCTTTTGAATTTAAACAAAAAGTTTGAAAACATTCACAAATCTTTTGTGTTACTGTTATGAAATTTAGTTGAAAAACTTGGATTCAAGGCGTTAAAGTTTTTTGAAAAGTTTTAAATAAACTTTTGGAGAAAAAAATCTACAAAAAAGCCTCCGAAAAAAATACTTGAGAATGAATTTTAAAACCTTCCAAACAAAAAAACCATACTTAATTTTGAAAAATTTATTGAAAATTTAGCTCAAAACTCGAAATAATGGTAATTTTTTTTCTCAAGATCAGTGTTATGGGCTACAGTGGTATGTTGTCTTTCGGCAAGGATGGTAGAAGGAACGAGTTTTCACTCTCCCTTCTTCAAACTAACGTCTACACGGGCACACGAAAAGTTAATATTTAAAAAACGACTTTGTTTTTTTATTGACGAATGATTGAAATTTATTCTCTCTTTTGAATATTTAATTTCAAACATTAATATAATCTTTTGATGTGTATTATTAAATTATCAGTGACATTATTTCTAAGTTGATTTAATCTTATGGCTTGAAAGTTTGGAGAACTTTTTTAAATTTATAAAGGAGATTTCATTTTACTTCAGACTTATATTAATCTTTAACGAAGCTTCACAGCTTTGAGCTTCAGATAACAAATCAGCCGATCTGACCTCAAGAAAAGTATTTTAAAAACTACTTTCTTAACCGTCTGATTTTCCATATTTGACATGTCAAATCCTTGAATCGAGGTTTTAATCATCACAAACCCAATCACAAACCGCATTGAACCAGTGTACTTTTGAGCGTTTCAATTCTGCATGATTCAAACTTCTTTCTAGAACATTCTTTAATTTAAGGCTTTTAATTTTATCTCATAAATCCAGTGCCATTCGAGTTGATGTTTTTAATTAAAAATTCACTTTTTGAGTGTTTATGCGATTAAGACTTTCCTTGACTAAAACCTTTCGTTGTATAAGAAACAATCTCAAAACACTCAGCTCCTTTCTTGGGACGTTTGCATCAAACTAAAGTCTCATAAACCCTAAAATTTTTCTATATCAAAGAAAAATATTCAAATAAAAAATGATACAATCAGATAGCAGAATGGTCGGGTCAAAACGGAGTCATTTTCTACGATAAAGAAGTGGATGTAACCTCAATACCGAACGAAAACATAAAGTTGAATAGGACTTATATTGTCACAACAATCATGGTGACTGTTTGAATTGTTTTTATAACTTATGTGGTTCCCGAATTGCTTGTTTCAAATGTTTTTTATGTCTTTTAGAAGCAAAACATGCCAATATTTTGCAAGATTTTGATTTGATGTATTATTTTCCTATATTTTCAATGAATGTTGAATGTTTTAGGTAAGTATTTCTAAATGTTGGTTTTAAAATTTCAGAAACAGTATAAGCAATTGAGATTTTGGTGCTTGAAGCTCATTAATCAAATAAATACCAGTATTTACCAAATTGTCTTATCGCATTATAAATTGTCAATTATTTATGCTTGTATGAGAGCAATATGGTTTTAAAAGGAATTAAGTAAGTGAGGAATCTTTACACGGCCATGGCGGTCACTTTGGAAGCCATGCAAACGATGTGTGAATGTACTGATTTTATTCGAAATAAAAAAACTATTTGAAAATAAAAATTAAAACGAAAATTAAAAAATTTCATAATTTGTTTTAAATCCAACTTAAGCCCTTTTTTATAATTCCACGGCTATTTTTATCGCAGAAATAAAATCCTTTCATTATTAAATGTCTCAAAAAAGTATTTTTTTGGCAGACACCACCCTACATTATGAAGAACAAGAAAAAGCTCAATGTCCCTTCTGAAAACGAAAAGTACAATTATATTAATTATATAGCGTTTAGTTAACAACAAACGATTCTAAAGTTTTTATACGAATTTCATTATGTTTTGCTATTTGAAATGCTTCAAAAATATTTATTTTTTTTTTAAATACTTTTTAAAAAATAATTTATTTGAAATTTAGAATTAATTCCAACTAAAAGCAGATTTAAAAACACGCGAGTTTATTAAACTCAACAAAGAGCTTCTGCTTCAAATGGTTACACGAGCCACAGTTTTTAAAATCTTCTTTTGGCTTGTCTTACCGTAAAAACATAATTCCACCCAAGCTTGTTACAGCATAAAGATTAAAAATATTAAAGGTGTTTTATGGTCGTTGAAGGCCCCCATCTCGCAACAATTATATCATTCTATTTTTTGAATTAATTTATATAAGAACAATATCTAATATTTATTATTTGCTGGAAATACTTGGAATAGTTTTCTTTTTTATGGAGCAATCCTGATTGGGAGTTTTATTAGTTTCTCCCCAATCCATAAAATAACATTCATTTTTCATCATACACGTTCATGGAAAAGTATTCCATCTAAACCTCATTGAAAGCTTCAATTTCAAATTTGGAAGCTCTATTTCACACTCACAAAAATGAAATTTGACAATTTTCAACTCTGTATGAATAAAACATACAAATAAGGGTTTTTAGACGATGGAAACATTTTCGAACACACAAAAACCACATGACAAACAATACAACTGCAGGTTCGAAGGATACTGTGTTGACTTAGCGAGAAAATTATGCGAGAAAATAAAGATAATGTATAAGTTGAAATTAGTATCCGACAATAAATACGGTGCTAAAACCGAAAACGACTCGTTCAACGGAATGGTGGGTGAGCTGCTGCGGAAAGTTAGTGTTTCTTGAGTGTTTTACCCACTTTTCTCTCATCTTTTTGAATTTTTAAATTCTTTTAGAATACCTTAATTCAAAATTATGTTCTTTTAAGTTTTTCTTTGAACTTTCCGGTGTTCGTTTTGATTCTTTTTGTTGAAATAAATTTAAATTTTTGAGAAATAATTAATCATCTTTCATGTACGCAGTGTAAATATTTCCATACCAAGAGTTTTGTATAAATGTCAGCAGTTCATAAATTACAATTTATCAGTTTCGGGTTTTTCGATATACTTTGAAAATTTTTATCCCCTTCAGTAATCTTTTTCCTAAATTTTTATACTTTTTTTATATATCCTGAATCCGACGGCGCAATCTGAATTTCAATGTTTCGTGCTTTTAAATTTTTAAACCCCTCAACTTACTTGAAACACCTGCCGGCAAAAAATCAAAAAATTTTTTTATAAAAATTTTAAAACATGCCAAATATTTCTTTTAAAATATTTAAATTTCATTAAAAAAATTTTCTCAATTCAAAATTTTAAAAATCCTACCATAACAGTCACAAACTTCATTACAATTTCATAACATCTTTATATGTTTTCACCATATAAAACTCACATAACGATCATAGGAGGCGGACTTGGCAATTGCACCTTTAACAATCCTTTCTCAACGAGAGAGAGTCATTGACTTCTCCAAACCTTTTATGGACCTGGGCATTTCAATCATGATCAAGAAACCCGACAAGCAAAAGCCTGGCATTTTTGGCTTCACTCAGCCCCTCTCAGGGCAGTTCTGTGGTTGTTTTTAATATGGGTCGATGCTGTTTGTGAATCTCATGTCATTTTTGTTGGTTTGTGTATTTTTGATGTTGATTTTGTATGTTTATTTTTGATGCAATACTTGGTGTGGATTGGTATGTGGTTTGGTGGTGTTTTACTTGTTGTTGTTGGTCTTTATTACCTCAAGGTAGGTGGGGAAACAAACGTGCTCATTATGATTTGAGTGGTTTCAATTAGTTTCCATGTAGATTCATATGGTTGTACAGGAATAAATATTTGATATTGAATCGAAAGGATTACTTTTGAACTAATGTTTAATCATCTATTAAGAAAATTTGAAAAATAACTTTTTCTCTAACAATGGATGAAATTCTTTAATTTCTCTTAGTTAATTACACACAACAATGCAAAACCTCAAAAGATTTTTAAAGCTAAATAGCTACGAAGTGCACTATACTTGAAGAATTTTTCTTTTATTTTTCATCTTTAACATTTCAATTACTTTTTGAACAAAATTTTTAATTTTTTGAATTCAACTCATGCATTTTGATGTTTATTTCCATTTTGAGAATATATTGACATTAGGAAACATTCATATCCTCTCAAAAGTCACTAAAAACTAAATTAAGTTTTTAAAATATTTTATTTTGATATTTTTTTTACACGGTGAATATTTCACCCAAAAAAAAGATATCAGGTATTAGACCAGCTTCTTAAACCATTTTTACAGTTGGGTTTGGTTCTGCATAGGTGCTTCATATTTAACTGTCAGTCTCACGATGTTCCTTGTCAGTAGATTCAGTCCTTACGAGTGGCAGATTGGTGAGTGGGTGGATGGATGGTTTGGTGAAAGAGTTGGGTTGGTGGGTTGGTAGATAGGGGAGTTGGTGGGGAGGTAGATGGGTGGATTGGTAGATGGGTGAGTTGGTGGAAGAGTTTGGTTGGTGGGTTAGTAGATAGGTGAGTTGGTGGAGGAGTTGGGTTGGTGGTTTGGTAGGTAGATGAGTTGGTGGATGAATTAGTGGTAAACAGATTGGTGGTTGATGGATAGAGGGTAGTTAGTAGGGGAAATAATGGTGCATCTGTTGATTGATGGTTGTTTAAGTAACTGATTGGTAAAAGTGGCACATGTTTGAACTTTTGATAGAAAGGGGATGTTTGTGGGTTGTTGAAGGTTTATGGACTGGCGGGCAAACTGATGAATGATTTTTATGAGGTCTGACTTGTTGAATTTGGTGGTGATTAATGTTGAGGTGTTTTAATGAGTAGTGTTTTTGTTGTTTTTTTGAAAAATATGAAATGAATTATTTATTCTTGTGGGATTATATGGATGTTGATATACAGTTTTTTCTATGATTTAATTTGAAACTTTGAATTATTTTTCAAATTAAAATTATTTTTGAAATTCAAATTATATATTCTAAATCTTTTATTTTTCATTTTATAGGAGGTGAAAATAGTTAAATAAGATTGAAATTAATATTGAGGCTATGGGGCCAAACGTGTTTTATTCTGTTCCAAATCCATCATTCCGAACAAAAATTTATGCGAGACTAACTTCTCAAATTTATCAAAAGCTTTTTTCAAATGAAATTTTTTTGATAAAACAGTAATTAATTAGTTCTAATTAATTTTGGTCAAAATTTTATATAAAAAAAACTTTTTATTTGTTTTTTATCGAAAAACTCAACTTTTTGCTGTGTTTCAGTCAATATTAAAGAAGGCTTAGCTAAAATTTCTGCAGCATTCCAAACTGAATCTGAATGACTTGAAGATTGTTCAAAGCAGCATTTTTTTAGACCTCAAAAACCTTCATAATAAAACAATTCAGACTTGTTTAAGTCGGCATTAAATCCCGATTTATTTCAAAATAAATATTTTTGATAAATTCATTAGTTCGTTTCTTAGCATTTGTAATAGAAAACTGTCAAAAATTCATTTGAAAAATTAATATGCTGGAAATGATCAGTGCAGAAAAACAGTGAAAAACGATTAATTTTATTCCTCATATCAATATCATTCTTTTTTTCATAACTAAAACAATAAGAATAACACCACACTCCCATCCTCGATGTTTTTCCATCCCCCCACCACCTCACAGAGGACTCAAAGAAAACCGGTCCCATCTTCTCTAACGACTTCACCTTCCTCAACAGCCTGTGGTTCGCATTGGGACCCGTGATGAGACAGGGATGCGACATATCGCCCAGGTTCCGTCTCCATCCATCACACCACGTCACCATCATATATGAACGCTTGAGAATTTTTTTAATTTAATTTTGTAATTGTTTGCATCATTTCTTTTTATTGCGTACAGTCTGCAAATATGGTGTGCTGCGAAGATGCTGTTTTTTATTTTTTGAATTTTTTGTTCTATATAAACTTAGCAACTTAATGGGGGCTTTCAAGCCAAAGACGCCATTGTTTGAAGAGAAATTGCCAAAAAATTATTGAGTAGAAAAATAGTGGCAAACTAAAAATAAATCTTCAGTAAAATGAAAGGATTTAGTATATGAAACTTGAAATAGAAATACAAAACAAATATATAATTCCACCTCTTCCACCAATTCGAACCCATGCGAACGTTGAGTCCTTGAGATTGCCATTTGAAGGCGTGCATTTTATATATCCCGAAAAAATAATGAAAAAATTACCAAGTGCAATTTTTGAGTATGAGTTTGAGTGGCGTTACTGTCGAAAAGTGTTTTCGACAGATTCAAGTGGTTGAAGGGTAAAATCGAGTTGGTTAATGGGAGCTAGCGGTTAAATGTTTACAAAATTCATATATATATCTTTTTTATAATGTATGTCATCAAATAAATCAACTTTTCCCAAAATAATAATTTGAATAGGAAGAATTATAGCATCACATTTTGCTTTTTGTGCATTTAAACATTTCATAAATGGGTTTTAATTTAATACCTAACGTGATTTTGAATACAACAAATTAAATGGATCTCAACCTTCAAAACCCAAAAATATCCCCATAATAATTGTTTAAAAAAACTGAAAAAACTTTCTCAGATCCTTATCAGGACGGATTGTAGGTGGTGCGTGGTGGTTTTTTACCCTCATCATTATCTCCACGTACACAGCCAACTTGGCGGCCTTTCTCGCCATTGAGCGCATGCTTATCCCCATAGGAAACGCTGACGACCTGGCCAAGCAGACTGAGATCCAATATGGCACGTTGGAAGGCGGTTCTACTAGAGAATTTTTCAAAGTCTGTATTTAATCTGTTATGGTTTTCTTTATAAATATATGCCGTTGTTTATTGCTAGGGATTAATGATAAGTTGAATTCGTTGAAAGTTAAATCCTTGGTCTCATATAAATGTATATGACATTCTGACTCTAGGCTTCAAAAATCCCCGTGTACCAGCACTTATGGTCTGGTATGATGATGCATGAAGATCAAGTGATGATGAAGACAACGGAGGAAGGAGTGAAGAAGGTCAGAGAGTCTAAAGGCAAGTATGCATTCTTTCTGGAGTCGACCATGAACGACTACTACAACCAGAAACAGCCGTGTAATACAATCAAGGTGGGTCAGAACCTCGATGCTAAAGGATATGGTGTGGCTACTCCTATCGGATCTGAGCTCAAGTATGCGCTCAATTTGTTTGATTTTAAGTTTAATTTGGAAACTTTATTTGATGATGATTTAGATGAAAAATTTTTTAAAATGAAAGAAAAAATAAAAAGCTAAAAAACCTTGATATAAAATATCCACCAAAGATGCAGATGATCTTACCGATGTTGAATCACTGGCTCATTTTTATTTGCAATAATCAATATTTAAAAGGGATTAGAGTTTTATGAGGTTTTCGAGAATTGAAAATAACTTTGTTTTAGGCACCATCTAGCTTATGTACTCCTGTATCTGTTTATGAAAAATATACAAAAGGTTTAACAAAGCCTTTAATATTTAAAGCGGGAATCAGTTGAGGACTGTATGTTGAAATATTTTGATGTTTTAATTTGAATTTTTTTTGGTAGTTCTATACATATTTTTGCAAAAAAATGAGTTTAGAAAGGTATAAATATTGAGCTGCACGTCACATTGGAAGCGATGTTTTGACTTCATGAAGATTCGACACGAAATATTTCAACTGAAATTAATAAAAAAAAATAAATGAAAAACCCAATTATAACTGATTTTCAACGAAAAGAATTTATAGGTGGAAATTAAATTTTTCGCATTAGCATTTGAAGGGTGAGCATGCCGGAGTACGTAATTTCGAAGATTAATTGTAGGCGTCTTTTGAAAAGTTTACCGAGTTATAAGAGGAATTTAAAATTCTCAAAAGTCACGTCGTGGTCATTTTCAAGTGTGTGAAAACTGCACTCTGCATTTTAAATTTTCTTTTGAGGTCAAAAAATAAAAAGTGCCATGAAAACTTGAAAGGAATGCATTGTGATAACTCGCCCGGTTCTTTCAGTTCAGTGTTTCAGTTTTTAGGATTTATTTTTACATTTAACTTTTATTCTAATTTTTCATTTTTTTATTATTTAAAAATATTTTAATATGAAAATCAAAAAAACATTTCATGACAGCTCTTAATCTTTTGATTCGTCATTTTATATATTTTAGCTCGTTTAAAATACCTTTACGATTCAAGCTATTTTTCCTCTACTTTAATTATATAATTTTTTCAATTTAAAAAACAAATTAAAATTTAATAAAATTTCCAAACTATAAAAACTTCAAAAATCTATTTATAATTAGTGATAAATTGACACTAGATATTGTAAGATACTCTTACGAAAAGCTTAGTGTATTAAGTTTCTAAATAAACCTTGGTGTTTGTTTCTATTATATTAGTGATAAATTGTTTAGACATTTTATCTTAACTTGCAGTGTCTTTGGTAGCATTTAACTCCATATATTAATTCTTTGGCCTTTCCTTTGAATTGCTTTATCACCCAGTTTCATGTATTTTGGCGGTCTACCAAACTTTTTGAAATTCAGCATAACTCTTTTTCATTTTTTTAATTTTTATTTTATTTATTTTTATTTTTATTATTTGTAGGGCGCGCAGTTTGCAAACTAGGTTTGCTGCAGAGGCGCTGTTCTAATCAGAAGGGCTATGAGAAAGAAATTTGGCTATAAAGATGCGTTTTTAAACGCTTGCGAAAAATTTTAAGAGAAGGTGAAAGACGGACATTAAGTGGAAGAGAGTTCCATAAGTGAGGGGCGATATGCGAGAAGGAGCGATGTAAGAAAGGTTTAGAAGAGACAGGCTGATGTAGGCATAAACCAGAGTTGGAAGACCTGAGAGACTCAGGAGTCTGTCTAATGGAAAGACGGTCATATAAATAAGCCGGCTGATTAAAATATAAGATGTTAGCCGTGAGCCATAGCAACTTGAACTGGGCTCTTAGTACGACCGGCAGCCAATGGAGGCGATCGAGACAGGTGTGAGATGAAGAATAGTAGTCGGCTTGAAGAGCGGTTTTAGCAGCGCGATTTTGGAGAGATTGCAACTTAGAAATAAGACAGTTCGGGAGTCGACAAAGGAGAGAGTTACAGTAATCAATCCTTGAAAGAACTAAAGAGATGATCAGAGCAACGGCAGTGTCAGAGGGTAGGAACTTGCGTGCCTGTCTGATCGCATGGAGATGAAAGTTGGATGATTGTATGATCTGAGAGACAAAGTGTGTAAAGTTGAGTCTAGAATCAAGAGTTACACCTAGTATCTTTAGTTTGGACGTTACGGAGAGAGTAGTGCCGTCAAAGATTACTTCAGTGGGAAGATTGGATTTGGAAAGGAGTATGGGACTGCCGACAAACATCACTTCGCTTTTGTTAGGATTCAACATGAGGTGATTGTTAGAAAACCAAAGATTGAGCTCAGTGATGCATTCAGATATCTTAGTGAGGCTGGGATGAGGATCAAGGTAAGAGGCGCCTGTAAAGAGGGTAATATCATCAGCAAACTGATGATATAGAACGTCGTGCTTCTGTATGATCTCGCTAATAGGAGAAGTATAAAGAGAAAAGAGTATGGGCCCAAGAACAGAACCTTGAGGAACACCAAAACGAAGGGAGACAGGGGTAGAAGAAGAGCAGCTTATCTTAACAAATTGCTTGCGTTCGGAAAGATAGGACTGAAACCAGGATAAAGCAATGCCAGAAATGTGAAAGTAGACTTCAAGGATATGCAGCATATTTGGATGATTAATGGTGTCAAAAGCTGCTGAAATATCTAAAGACACTAAGACGGCCGCAGACCCGGTAGCACAGATATTGCGGAGGCTGTCAGTGATGTACAAAAGCGCAGTTTCCGTTGAGTGATGTGAGCGATACGCCGACTGGAAAAGGTTGAAGTTACGCAGTACAGAAACATGAGAGGATAATCTCTTGAGAACAACCCTTTCTAAGATCTTTGAGATGGTGCTGAGGTTTGAAATTGGACGATAATTGGATGGTTGCATGGGGTCTAGATTATATTTTTTCAGTAAAGGGGTTACCTGCGCCGTTTTGAATGAAGTTGGAAAAATACCCTGTGAAAAGGAAAGAGCCGAAAGTTTGCATATAATGGAGGCGAAGATGCCGGAAAACTGCTTCAACAGGAAAACAGGGATTATATCTAAAGGTGAGGATTTATTTGAGAGGGAGTTGATCAATTTGATGATTTCGTCAACACTAGGAGTTGAGAAAAATGAGAGATTTGATTGATCACTGTCAGTTAAGGAGGGCTGACGGGGAAGATTAGTGATCGGTAACGAGCTATGAATCAACTCAATCTTAGTCTTGAAAAAAGTGCTAAAGTTTTCAACAAAAAGATCATATTCCGCAGAAGTCCGTGGAGGAAGTGGAGGAGACCTGTGAAGTATGGAGTTCGCCGTTTTCCAAAAGGCTTTGGAGTTAGGTGTCGCTGAAGATAGCGATAGATTAAGATAATCAGCACGTGACTTGTTAATGGCGGCGCGGGCGAGTTTACGTGAAATACGGAATTCCTGTAAAAGATCATCAGGGACTTACACACAAAGCTTTTGGAGACTGGATATCTGTCTCTCGATTTTCCTTCTTCGGCGTTTGGCAGAGAGAGCATTTTCAGACAGATGAAAGTGTGAATGCAAGCTGGGGCGAAAAGTATGACTGCGTAAAGGAGCATGAGAATTCATCAGCGAAAGAAACAATTTGTCCATGGAACTAACAAAGTCATCAACCTTAGAGATTGGAGAATTAATAAGTAAATCGCTTATAAAATTGACATCCTTTCCAAAGCCGGCCAAGTTGAGATTCCTGAAAGACCGAGAAGTGACACAATGAGGTGAAAGGTGGGGCCGTACGAGGTTAAGACGGCACGAAATAAGGAAATGATCAGATTCAAAAATTTCGCTGACAGGGTCAGAAATAAGATGAGAGAGAAAAGCCGGTGTGATAACAAGATCGAGAGTATTGCCAAGCCTGTGAGTTGGAAAGTTAATATGCTGCGTCAAACCGTGCTCTCGCAAAAGAATATTAAGGGGATTATCAAGATGATGACAATTAGGGGTATTAAAATCTCCAGCCATTATGAAATGATTGAATGTCGAAGAAAGAAAATAAAGATGAGCTGTGAGTTCACGAATAAAATTACTTGAGTTAGGAGGGCGGTAAATAAGAGAAATGGTTAAGGAACGTGTTAGGAAAGAGGCTTGGGCAGTTAATGCTTCAAAGGAAGAGTGTATTTCAGATTTTACAAGTGTCAGTTTAACGGAGTTGGAGGAAATCAAAGAAATACCACCACCGCGCTTTCCACTAGAACGATGAGAATGTAGAACATGGTAACCTGGGGGAACAATGTCGTATTTTGTGACATTGTCAGCATCTTCCGGGATCCACGTTTCAGTCAATGCAAGGATATCGAAACAGTGAGTGGAGATCGCGTCCAGGATAAGAGTGGATTTGTTGCGAGTGGAACGGGGATTGAGAAGGCCAAACTTCACAAAAGGAGATGGATTTTGAGGGTGCATGAGTAAGGCAGGCCTTCATTGCCAGGCCGTACGCCCCATCTTAAGTCGCACTTGTTGCTTGTACACCGGACAAGAAGAGGATGTGGTGACATGGTCATGGCAAGGACGATTTGATCTAAAACAAGGAACACAGAAGGGAGGAGAAGATCTAGAGCAGTTGTCAGACGGATGGTCTTTGCCACAGTGCTCACATACTCTAGGGTTGTGGCATTTAGCTATATTATGGCCATAAGTCTGGCAATTCAGACATCTAGTAGGGTGAATTCGGGAGTGGAAAGGAAATCTACCAAAAGGGAGGTGAATATTCTTGGACTTGATCAGAGTGGGAAAAACAGTGCTTGGAACTTGGATAAGCCAATCACGGGTAGAAGGATTTCGTGCGTTAGGCCTCTGTCTGAAGGCACGAAAAGCACTGGGATGAGCAGATGGAAAGAGAAGATTGAGAGAGGTTTCCAGTTCTTTATCCGAAACCCATGTCGGTAGACCCAGAACAGTAATTGTTGGGTTTAAAAGAATTGGGTCATGAAGGCGGATGTTGGGAAGAGAGGAAAGAAAAAGTTTGGCATCTTTGAGCAAATCAGCAGAGTCAGCTTCCCAGACAACGGCATCAGTAGACTCACGAACATGCTTGGGATAAGACTTAAAGGTCTGTTTAGAAAGGTTAATGGATGAAACCAATCTTCTGCAGAGCTCACTTGGAGCCTCACCTATGGTGGAAGTAATTTTAGTCAAATATTTAAATATTTTTTTGATAGGCTGGTTCATATGTTGGTTGGGGGGGAATGAGTGTGAGATTTTGTTAGTGGGTGGAGAGGAAAGGGTGTGCTTGTTTTTTGACTTAACAATAGTGCTGTAAGTAGGTTGAGGTGAGTTAGAAGTAAGAGTAGATGTGATTGTATTGATTGGTAAGAATGATTCTAGTGAAATTAATGATGGAAAATTATTAATTAAACTAAGAGATGAAGTAGTTGTTGTAGAAGCAAGAGATGGAGAAGTTGAAAATGATGCCATGCTTGTGGATGAAGTTGGAGAAGTGGTCATAGTTGTTGAAGTTGAGCTTGATGAAGAAGATGGAGTTGTTGAGGAGAGTGGGGTTATTGCATGGGATGAAGAGTTAGTTGAAGAAGATGTAGTTGTAGAAGCAGGAGATGGAGAAGTTGAAAATGATGTCACGCTTGTGGATGAAGTTGGAGAAGTGGTCATAGTTGTTGAGGTTGAGCTTGATGAAGAAGATGGAGTAGTTGAGAAGAGTGGAGTTATTGCATGGGATGAAGAGTTAGTTGAAGGAGATGTAGTGGTCAAGGAGATTGAGGCAGTCGAAGGAGATGTAGTGGTTAAGAAGATTGAAGTGCTTGAAGGAGATGTGGTAGTTGAAGTAAATGTAGTGGTCGAAGAAAGTGAAGTAGTTGAAGGATAAGAAGTAGTCAAAGAAGATGTGGTAGGCGAGAAAAGTGAAGGAGCTGAGGTGGTCATAGTCTTCGGCTTTCGCCCTCTTTTTTTTGGAACCGAAGGTTTCTGAGGCTTTATTAAGTTCAACACATTACTTTTTAACGTGTTGAGAGCTGCTTGAATAGAATCAATCTCGGAACAAATTATTTCGATGGCGGACATATTATCGACCATAGACATTTCTCATCACCTTTTCCAACATCCACCATGACGTCATGATAAAGAGCTTTGTATTGCATATTGTTGTATATTACCTATGTGTATTATAGATTTTTATGTATTTTATTTTTGATTACTTTTTTACTTGTATACTATTTACTTTTTATACTTGTTACTTGTATACTTTTTCAATGTTTTTTATTTTAATTAATTAATTTTATTTTAATTTATTTTTTTTATACTTTTTACTTGTATAATATTTTTTGTATACTTTTTAAAATATCTTTGTGTGTATTGTACCATAACATTTTTGTATATTTTTTTACCTACCGTTGTATTTTACCTTGGCGTGTA
>OZ038323.1:7419041-7445824 GCA_964035795.1 Pterobdella sp. o SKG-2022 | reverse complement strand
ATACCGTTGATATTACTTTAATAACTTTATCATCTTGCTGGTTGGAGTATTGGCTTACAATCAGTACTTAAAATCTTTTCAAGTTTACCGAGAGATGAAACTTTTTCATTAACTATCAAAATATGGTGGTATAATATGCATAGAAAAGCTTGGTGCAATAATGAATTTAAATTGAAATAAGCAATTGTGGTCAGTTTTGCCTTACTTCTACAAGTTACTATATTATGAAAATACTTCTATGTATCTTGTTGTTATTTTAATTAATTTCATAATTATTTAAAATTATATATATATTTTATAATTATTTATTTATATTTTATGATTATTTCAATATATTTTATAAAAATTTTAGTATAATTTATAGGTATATATATGTATTTTATAGTTATTCATATATATATTATAATTATTTTGATATATTAATAATTGTTTTTATACTTTTTCTCATACTTTTATAATTAAATATTTTTACATATTTATATTATTTTAAATATTAATATAGAGATATTATTAATTCACAATAAATCATTTAATTCTCTTATTACTTTTCAACTCCGGAAAAATTGAATTGAGTTATAACGGTCAGAATATGCTAAATTTTCAAATTCTACTTATTTTTTATTCATTAATGTTCTATTTTCATTGATTTATTTGTAATTTATTCTATTATTGTTTTCTTTGATATAACTACTTTTTCTGTTCTTCAATTTGAAGTTTCTTTTTTTGTATTCATCTATTTCGTTTTTTTGGTATTTCCTCCTGTTAGCAATTTTCAAAAGTTAAATCAAATTTTTTAATTTTCTTGATGTTTTCTCAATAATTTTTAATCATAGCCAATTTTATGTGTTTTTATAGCTTTCAATTTAATATTCTTTTTTTTGAATATTTTCAATGAGTTTTCAGATTTTTTCCAATACTTTCAGACCCTATTGAGTTAAGTTTGAAAGATAGTTTCGTAGTATAAGAAACAAACACAAAGTATTTATTAATCAAAAACCCAAATCTTTTCAAGTGATAAGCTCAGATCTTTCCACGAAAAGCTTCGTTTTGTATATAAAACTTAGTGTGGTTACTTTATCCCTTTTCGTTCAGCCATTAGTTATTTAATTCGATTAACAACTAAAAGTTCATTTTCTGGGTGAGACACTGTCTTTTTAAAATTTTGATTGCGATATTTTTGTTGTAATTAAACAAATATTTATATTTATTTAACTTGGAATATTTAATATTTAAAAAAAATAATTTGAAGCATTTATTCTGTCAAAATGGTAAAGTTTTGTAACTTGAGAAGAATTTCCAAACATGAAAAATATTCGCAATCTTTAAGGATTTCATTACGCACCACAAACGACTGAATTTATGTATTTTTCATATACAAGTAAACACTTAGCTCATTTTTCTTCATTATTTCATTGCAAAGCGTCCGAGTGGCTGTTTAACAAAGTGAGCTATGATATATTGGTCTCTAAAATGTATTTAACATCAATTTCTTCTCAAACTCTTTTCAGCGTTACACTCAATTACAAAAAAAGTTTGGAACTTTTTTTTTATCACCGGGTTTTTACTTTTTTTTTTGGAATGACTCAAGGGTAATCTAAAAAACTCTCTCAAATGTTTGCTTCCAGTTTTTGAAGCCCTAATTAAGATCGAAAAAAAATATATATACTATCAAAAATCACAAATAAACTAAAAAATAACAAAAAAATAAACATAACAAAAAAAAATTTTTCAAATAAAAAATGAAAATCACTTTTAACCCTTATTTTATCACTCTTCAAAAGGTTGCCAGTTAGCCTTGCAGTGTTGCAACTCTTGGAAACAAGTGAGTTACAGAGACTGCATAAGAGTTGGTGGTATGATAAGGGAGAGTGTGCTGTAGAAGACAAAAAAGTGAGGCTGATTCACAATCCCATAGTATATAAATATATGATAGGAGTATAATATATAACTATTATGGTAATAGTTAAAAAGAAATAGTTACATTTGTGGACAATAATTTAAATTTTTATCGGTTAAAAGTAGCTATAAAGTTGAATCCAACATTTACCCATAATAGATAGTTTAACCGCCCAAATAGATTCAATTAGGCTTGATCAAAATGTAATAGAATGAAAAAAAAACGTTAAGCACTGTTTAAACACAACTGTCAACAGTTTATAACTTAGTCGAATGTCAGGTTTAGTTATTGTATAGTTAGATATAATAGTATAGTAAAGATACAGATTAAAGTATTGTAAAGAGAATAGTTGTCAAAGGTTCTATTAGATGGCGAAGTTGCGTTTGTGACGACGAAAGCATATAAATAAGTTTAAAAATTTAGAATGCAATGATGAAACTTTTAGAATAATGAAAGCTTCAATGTTCGTGTCAAGGAGCCATGTGTCTGAAAAACATCAAAAATACCATCTCAAAAATCATATTAGGTTCAAAAAATGGAAGTGATATTTTAAATTATCGCGCACAAAAAATTTTCATTTTTTCATAATATCATGAAACACCCTACTCCAAAACAAACCCAACAACCAAAAATATATGAACGGTGACGCCCACATCGAGCTGAATGCTTGTAGCAGACCGTATAGGTCAGCCAGCCTAAACCAGCACCTAACTTCAACTCACCCTCAGAGCGGATCATCGAAACAGAGCTCCCTCATGTTGGTGAACGTAGCTGGGATCTTTTACATTCTTGTCTGCGGGCTTATATCTGCGCTGTGTGTTTCCTTGTTCGAGTACATTTGCAAGCATAGGCCACGCAAGTACAAACGAAAAGTTTGAATTTTTAATGATCCCAAATTTAATTTGTGTGTGTTTCGGGAATTTTACATAATGTGTATTAGTAGTATTAGTTTTTTTTTGTTTTTATGATGATTATTTGTAGGAGTAGTGGTTGTATTTTGTTTTTATAACAATTATTTGTATTAGTTATCTGTTACTTTTAATTATCAACTTTTTGGACTCATTTATATACTAAATTGTTAATTTATTATTTCATTTTTTATGAAATTTTTGCTGAAAAGATTTGAACTTTTTGCAAAACAAATTTGATTATTTTTAACCCAAACAAAACTAAATGGAAAAACAAACAACCACACACTACTACTAAAAACCAACACTAAATACAAAAAAGTAGTGGAAAAACAAACAAAAATAGAACACTAAACAACTTTGGAATTAGCTTGAAGCACTGTTTAATAAAAACACTCAAATAACTCAACCACACCTTAGCAACTAATATAACCTTTTTACAACAAAAAACAAGACTCAACAATACAGCGAAACCATGATGAAAAAACTGCATAAACATGAAAAAAAAGATAACACAAAGAACAAAAAAACAACTCTTGAAAAACGTCACAGCTCCACAGATTCAGCCTTAAACAACAACACCACACTCTTTTCAACACAACACAACAGCCTTTTCAACACAACACATCCCCCCCAAAAACCTCACATTACCACAACACCTTACACCACCAAAACAACAACAAATTACCACAACACAACACACCAAGACAACAAAACACCACCACAACACACAGCAACAAGACAGCATACAACCGATGTTTTTGGTGACACTATCTTCAGGCAGCATTGAACAAACCGCACCCAAACCACATTTTCAATTATGAAACAAACCATATCATTTGAAACGTTCTGTGTGTATTCATAATGCTTCTAGATTGTTTTTCAATTGTATTTTTTTCTCGTTTTGTTGGTTCATTTGATGTTTTTCAAAGTTTTTATTTTGTTTTTTTAAGTCCATTTTTGTTTGATGACTTTGGTTATTATCCTTAAATGCACTTTCCAGCGTTTTGAAGTTTTTTTTATCCTTAATTTAAGCTGCGATTTTTCCAAAGGTTTTTTTTATGGAATTTCTTAAAAATTTAAAAACCAACTTTAAATTAACTTTTCTCTTTTAATTGTGCAAGTTTGTTTCTTTTTAATCACATGCATTTGAGTTGGCATTACTTCATTAGTGAATCCAACCTATTGAATTTCTTAAGTAAAATTTAAACTCAATATCTAAGTTTCAGCTCAACCAAAAGTGTATATGTGAGAATTATTTTAAGCTGTTTTAGTTTTATAATGGTGTTGAATGACTTCAAACAATTTCTTATTGTGGGTTTCCTTGCAGTTGATTATGCATGGGTGAAAATGTGGGGGTAGTTTAGCCTTTGTTCTCTCTCAAAATTACTTGAAATAGACATTTTATATCGATAATTAAGGAATTGGATTTTTAGTTCAACATTTTAAGCACCGAATAATTTTGATTTTTTTTCAAATTTTTTGTTAATAAAACGAATTATTTCAAAGATTTATTCAATAAACTAATTCCACACAGTTGAAATATCAAAACACAAATGTCTCAAAACATGAAGTTTACATGCTTAGTAATCCAAATCGTTTGTTGATTGGACATCAGCATCAGTGATGGCAAACCTCTGTTTGAGTTCGTACATGCCGCAGTCGACAACCTTGACACTGTTGATGGGCCAGCTGCTGTCGGGCAGGGTTGCAGCCTCATTCACCTTCTGCACCACGTTCTGTGTGAAGTTTTGAGTAGTTTTTGTTTATAAAGAAGGGTTTATGAGATAAGAAGGGCTTATGAAATGAGCTAATATAATTGACTAAGTAACAGGTTTTTTTTAACAATTTTATAAAAATTTACCAATATTCAAACTATAACTCACCACAAAAACTAAAATCTCTAAAAAACAAAGACACTCACAAATCCCTTGATGACTTTTCCAAAAACCACGTGTTTGCCATCCATCCACCTAGCCTTGACCATGGTGATGAAAAACTGGGATCCATTCGTGTCTCTGCCTTTGTTCGCCATTGACACCATGCCAGGAGCTTTGTGGCTTAGAACGAAGTTCTCATCGTTGAATTTATCGCCGTAGATGCTGGTGCCTGTGAGGATTTGGAAGTTTTTTTCGTAGGTTTTTGGGAGTCTTGGTTGTTGTGAATGATTATAAAGGATATAAAGATGGGTGTGGGTAGTTTTTTAATGATTTTGAGTAATCTTCAGTGTTCAAAGTTTTTTTGGTTCTTCCTGAAGCTTTAATGGGTTTTTATAATGATAGTTTTGACCATATGTATGTTTTGGCAAGTTTCACTTTTTTCTGGTTTTTCCATTAATTTTTAACTGATTGGAATTTCAAGTCTTTTTTTCTCAATAAAATTTAATGAACGCATTTTTAAAGCCTTCGTTTGAGATAATGAAGTTTTGAAACAAATGATGTCTCTTTAAACTTTCGGATGCATTTTTTAAGTAGATTTGCTAGAGTATTTGTAGTATATATTTGTAACACAAAAAACAGCATTAGCTTCTGATACTGGTTAAGATGCCATGGGAGTAAAAAAAACTTTAAGAAGAAATCAATCAAAAATAATAATTAAAAAAAAAAAATTGAAATTTTTTTTTCAACGATCAAAGCTGAATTAAGTCAGCAAAACTGGATAATCTAACGAACTATATACTAAATGCCATACAACTATGCAACCAATCGAAGCTACACAGCCACAACTTCACAAATCACATCCTTAAAAATCACATCCACACAACAACATCTACATCAACCACTTTCACACAACTACATTCACACAGCAACATCCACATCAACCGCATTCACACAACCACATTCACACAACTACATCAACATTGAGCACAACCACACACAAATATCTTTCACCTCCAGTTCCATCTCCCTTGGTGACGTCACCCATCTGAACAACAAAGTCTTTGACGACCCTGTGGACGGATGTGTTCTTGTAGGTCAGGGTTTTCTGTGGGTTGAAAAAATAAGAATATTAAAAGTTTATTTAATTTTTCGGTTTTATTATTTTTTTTTCATTGTTTTTTTTTTCATTTATTTTTTTTTTAATTTCTTTCCATTATTGTTGTTCTTAATAATTATTTTTCAGACTGGTTGTTGATATCAATGTTTTATAATAAAGAATGGCGAAAAAAATTTTAGTTTTTATGATGCTAAATAATTCAACTGGTTTAAACCGATGAAGACGGCTCTTAAATAACCGTACACAAAACAACTTCTCAACAAGTTGATGAAGTTTTACTGTGACAACAACATTATGAAACAATGTTCACAACATTGCTCTCACTGCATATTCAAAACCGAAGCAGAAAAGCATCTTTTTCTAGAGCAATATATCACTTCTCTATTCATTAAAAATTGAAGCTTAATCGTGATAGCCTCACGGCGTTTGTATTTCTATTAAGTTTCTTATAATTAATACTACAAAAGATTGCAAATTAGTTTGGTTGATTCAAAAAAAGTATGAAAAAATTTATAATTTCTAGTGATGATTTCTTATGAAAACTATGCAAGTGACCATAAAAAACTCGGTTTGTTTTAATCTCACCAAAATGTCCCTTATGTATTGTATTTTTTATATCACTTCAAAATGAACTAATTTTTCTTACTATTAAATTCAACTAGAATTTTATGCAAGAACACTGAAACAACTAAAACTATCATAGCAACAACTCCCACAACAAACTAACACCATCAAAAAAGAATAGTATAAGCCTACCACAAAAACTACGTAATAGCCACAAATAACCACTACAACTACCAAAACAACCACAAGAAACTAAAAAATCTTACTATTCTAATAACCCCCATATAGACTGCCGCTACTAATCACCACAAGAACCACCCATCCCCTTACCTTTCCTCTTTTGTACCCCTTGACGAGATTGAAAAAGTTCATGACAGTCATGGGAGTAGTGAGACCAAACAAGGCAATCTCGAACCTGCCTGTATAGTCTTGACCGGGTCCGTTGCCGTTCTCAATCAGAATATCGAACCAGGCAACGTCAGTTACTGTGGGTTGGATGGGCGTGTGGTGAAGATTAGGGCTAGTTTTTTGTTGTTGTTGTTATTATTGTTATTTTTACGATACAATAGAATGCAGCTATAAATGTGATTATTGGAGCAAAAATTTCAAAAAGTTCTGGGTCATATTGTTAATTTTTTAAGGTTTTTATCGGGGTTTGAACCTGTGTAGTTGGGTTCTTCATCTGCAGCGCTAACACACACTGCCACACACAACAGTGCTAAGGCTTTCAACATCATCTTTGAGCTGGAATGTTATATTTATAATCATCAGTTGTTCATAATAATGTTTTAAATAGAATAATGTTAGATGAAATCAAATACTAAAAAATAAACATAACGATATAAATTAATAAAAATAGCACTTATAAAGGGTAAACTTAACTAATAAAAAAATAACGGATAAATTAGTTTAACAATAAAAAAATATACTAACAATGATGGGATAAAATTCAACACTTAATATTAAACGTTTCCAAACAACCTGTAGAGGGCTAGAGAGAGGGGGAAGAACACTTGAAGTCGAAGTAAAGTCGATTGTAACGCAGCCAGTCCAGAACTCCTTATATAGGCAAAGGGTACAGCTGTTATCACTGCAACGTGTTATCTGTTACAACTTACACCTCGTCACACAACGTTGCACTTATGATAATGATCCTCGTTGCAGGGTCGATCGTTATTGGTTGCTTATCGTTAACACTTGGCTGGTATTGATGTTAGTATTATCGTTGTTATTTATTTTTGTTGGTTTTATTAAGATTTTTATTATTATTATTAGTATTACTTTTGATATTATTATTATTGCTACTTTGGTTAATGATCTCTGATTGTGTTCGTGTGTATACCCAGTGATACTGTTACTATTACTATTAATAAGCTCAAAGATGTTGTTTATGATTATTAGTAATTTGATTGTTATTATTGTTGTTCTCAATATTATTCATGGAATTGCTACTGATATTATAATTATTTTTTTTATTATTGGTGTTAGTTTGTAAGTCTTGTTTTTAGTTTTTTAAATCATTAAGACTAGTTTTAATGTCATAGATGTCTATTGTTTTTTAAATTATTTTCGAAAGCATTTATTCAAGTTTTCTCTAATTTTACTAATTAAAAACCAAGGTTGAATGATATTGCACGCATATAAATGAAGTGAAAAATTAAGAAACTGACAACTTTTACTAGGAGTATCATAAAAATCAATAAAAGAATTGTGGTGTTAGAAAGACAGGTTTCTGAATGCAAAATGGGGCTTAGTACAAGGGGAATAAAATACCTTATTTGATTATGTTTTTATTTTTCTTTTTTCAAATGAATTGATTGAATTTTTTCCAACTTGCATCCACACTTATGTCTTTGTATAAGGTTTCACTCATCAAAGACTATTGTTCTTTAAACAAAAAAATTTCATAAAAATGTCTCACTTGATCAAATGAAGCAAAGCACAAAAATTATATTTTATTTCACCTAGAATACTTATAGACTAACACTTCAATAATTTAAATCCAAAAACCATAAAACAGCATAATAACAGCATAATAACAGCATCATACGTTCACACACACTTCCTCAAAAATTCTCCATTATACAAACACGCCAAAACGATGACCTTTATAATAAGAAGATGACCTGAATAACAATAAAAATTAATTTTAAAAGTTAATTCTGTGAGGAATATTAATTTTTTGCCAGTTTTAACTTTTGTTTAAGTAATATTATCAAAATACCCAATATTTCAAGTTAATAGATTGAAACTGTTTTTTTTCATCGTTTATTATTATTATTATTATTATTATTATTATTATTATTATTATTATTATTATTATTATTATTATTATTATTATTATTATTATTATTATTATTATTATTATCGTTTTTAATACTATTATTTTTTTCTTATAATTTTTTCATCATTAAAGTTTATTTTTTTAATTTTTTTTATTTTTTCTATTTTTTCCTTATCACTATATAAACAATTATTAAAAGTGAATCCCCACAGTTGTCATAGCAATATATCAATAGATATCAAATACCAACACAGCATATAAACTAGTATATAGCTTCAGTAGTATAACGCACCAAATCTTTGGTAATAAATTCTCTCAAATCCTTGTATGACCAGAATCACATATTACATACGTAAAATTGAAATATGAGTTTTTATATAACTAGTGAATCATAGATTTCATATAAGTAAAGCATTAAATAGTTTACAAATACTATACGAATGTAGTTATATATACCACACAAGTCATCATCATTATAACATCCCTTTAGATATACACGATATAATTGAAATAGGAATAGATTATAGAATATATATAGTAATAAAAAAAAAAGGATAATAATAATAATAATAATAATATTAATAATAATAATAATAATAATAATAATAATAATAATAATAATAATAATAATAATTATTATTATTATTATTATTATTATTAATATTATTATTATTATTATTATTATTATTATTATTATTATTATTATTATTATTATTATTATTATTATTATTATTATTATTATTATTATTATTATTATTATTATTATTATTATTATTATATTTAATAGGTATACTGAAAGCTACAAAACATTTTTACAGCTTTACATCTACTCTATATGGATGATCTCAAACTGTATGCCGAAACCGAGGAAGAACTCGACTCACTAGTACAGACAGTAAGAGTTTTTATTGAAGATATCGGCATGAAATTCAGTATCGAGAAGTGTTCAATGTTAGTAATGAAAAGAGGGAAAAAAGTAAAATCAGATGAAATTAAGCTACCCGAAGACACAGTAATGAAAGCATTGAGAGATGGAGAAGGATACAAGTACCTGGGTATATTACAAACTGACGATTTAAAGAAAAAACTGAATGGAAGGAATATTGTTAAGAGTATTAATACTTGGGCTATCCCTGTTTTGAGATATTCGGCGCCTCTCCTTAGTTGGACAAAGACTGAGCTTCAGTCAATAGATGGGAAAACTAGGAAACTCTTAACAATGCATAATGGACTGCACCCACGAAGTGATGTAGATAGGTTATATATACCAAGGAAAGATGACGGACGAGAACTGGCAAATGCTGAAGATACTGTTATCTTGGCCAAAATCAGCCTTGAGGATCACATCAAAAAAAGCGATGAAAGACTTTAATGTGCAGCTAGAAGTGATTTTGAAAATCTACTAATTGCCACAGTGAAAGATATGAAAAAAAATATTCTAGATGAGAGAATAAAAAAATTGAATAAAAAAAAAATGTATGGACAGTTCTTAAGGGATGCATCGGCAAAAGTAGACAAAAAGTTAAGTTGGAGATGGCTGAGAAAAGGCAATTTGAAAATCCAAACTGAGTCACTTGTATGTGCGACTCAAGAGCAAGCCTTGAAGACCAACTATCTTAAACTCCACATAGATAAAACAGCTAACAGCCCACTGTGTAGGATGTGCGGCAACAAAGGTGAAATCATTCAACACATAATCTGCGAATGTGAGAAGCTCGCTCAAAAAGAGTACAAGAGACGTCACAATAACGTTGCTAGACGACTCCATTGGGACTTGTGTAAGAAAAATGGATTAAAATGCGATGTAAAGTGGTAGGAACATGAGCCAGATAGTGTTATGGAGAATGATGACATAAAGTTGCTATGGGACTTCAATATACAATGTGACAATATGATAGAAGCCCGTCGACCTGAAATTGTCGTTTTACACAAGAAGGAGAAAAAATGCTTGATTGTGGATGTTGCTGTACCTGGAGACTGCAGAATAAATGAAAAAGAAAAAATTGATAAATATCAGGATCTACGAAGAGAAGTTAGCAGACTATGGCAGCAAAAGAAAGTGCATGTGGTAATGATTGTAATTGGAGCCCTTGGAAGTATAAGCAAAAACTTCATAGGCTTTTTCCACCAATTAGAAATTAATACAAATATGGGAGAGTTGCAAAAAGCGGCATTACTCGCTACCGCAAGAATTTTGAAGAAAGTTCTGGAGTTGTAGGCAGACTTAGTAGGACTCTGGTCATTAGTTATGATCCATCTTACTAAAATTTTCTTGGCAAAATGCTTGATATATTCCATAATAATATGTAATCGGTATAAAATTTGATTCAATTTGATTAAGAATATGATTATAGTGGCATTAACTTCAGGATTTTATAGACCACTGAGTATTATGAACTATGAATGCAAAATAACTGAACGCATTATAAATAGTATAGAAATACTATACAAATACTTTATGAACTGTTGAGATGCGCAAACCACGAAGTCTACATGAAGTTATTGATCAACTGAATTGTTAAACGTTGCAATGGTTCGTTGCAGTGTTTATTATGAGATGTGGTGTTTGCGTTGAGTTTGATATGGGACGTGGTGTTTTGGTTGAGTAGGATGTTGATGTTTTTCGTGTCGTTGATGGTGTTTTTGTTGTTTGGCTTGGGGAGGATTTTTTGTAGTTGTTTTTTTTTGTGTAGGTTGTGTCTGTGTTTTGTTTTTAAATCGTTTTATTTTTTGTGAAACGTGATTTTTAAATATCTAGTTTTTTTTTGTTTAAGTACTAACTGTTGTATTGTTTTACGCAGGATTTGATTGTTTTATTTGGTATCTTTTGTCTCAATAAAACTCGATCTAGCTCTCTGTATTCGCATCATAAAGTTGCCTTTATGTTGTTTGTTGTATGTATATAAAATTTAAACTTTTCCAAATTCAGTTTTTAAAATTTTGTCGTGTTTTGAATACAGTGTTAGTTTGTATTAATTTAGTTTCAGGCTTAGTGCACCTTAACTTAAATAGCTTTGTATTTCATAGCTTCGAATGGTTTCGTTGCTAGGTGTGAACACTTTAAAGACAAAAATTCAAAATAGAATAAGTAGATTATATAAAAAAAAACAAATTAATGGAATTATCTTGAAATAAATGACATTAATAATATATTATATAGCATTTTATTCGAAAAAACAAACAGAATATAACCAAATGATCGAAATAATATGAGGAATGAATAAAAAAATAATGCAAAAAAAAAAATACAAAAAAATACAAAAATAATACAAAAAAATAATACAAAAAAATATTAGAAAAACAAGTGGTAAGACTGGAATATATGTTGATTAATTTCTCAACAGCCTTTCCAGGTGGTCTCACCTGTATTATTTTCTTCTGACTCATTTCTATTTTTAGTTTTTTCTTGTTTTTTTGTATCTAATGAAGAACTTAGTTTTAATTAGCTTTTTTAATATGTGGAAAATCATTTTAAATTGAATTAATTAAATTAACTTAATTAGTGTTTTTAAAAGGTGTTAAAGAATGTAATATTTCCAGGAATTCTCATGTGATCCTTAAAGGCTTAACATTCTTTTTTTTCCAATTTTTTAGGCTTAGAAATTTTAACAAAATAATCATTAATTTAATTGATTAATTGCATAAATAAACCAATCCAAAAACACCTAGTTAAATAAAAAGGTTCTCAACCGCCAATATGTTAAAACACAGGTGCTTCTAAGCACAACACAACACAAAGCGATTGGAACAACCAGCAACAGAAAAAATCAACCATAAACTCTCTTCTCTCCTTTTTATCTAAAAACTTTAATGTGTCATTATTAAATCAATAATCTTCTCAAAACTGTATGTAATCCCCTCCTTTCGTCAACTTCTCCCTTGGATTGTGAATCAGAACAATTGAAACGCTCGCATGAGTTGACAGACATCGTTTGTGCACCTTATAATAAGAGTCTGATAACGATGTTGTGTGTGACTTGGTGTTTATTTTGAAGATTTGTACTTGAACTTTTGATGTTTGAAGATTTTTGAAAGTTACTGATTCATAAAAATCAATTTAAACGACTGTCTCCATACAGTTTAATCCGTTGGCCAAAAAAAGTTGTGAAAAACTCTTTCAAACTCTTTGAGAAAATTCATTTTTGATATTTTCTCATTTGAATTATACTGTTCAAATGGATTTGTTGATTGGCTTCGATCCTGGTTATCGAATCTCAGAAACAGAATTCAACGAAGGAAAGAAAACAAAAAAGGCTCAACACTCAAATGACCACAAGATGGAAGAGAAAAAAGAAACAAAAGATGACATTGACAGCATGTATTGCACGATTGTCGATAGAAACAGTGGGTTTTATGAAAACTTTGGCGAAGTTTTAAGGCAAAACCCCTCTAGTAAGACTGGTTCTCATGCCTCTGTTGTTATCAAGGTAATTTCACAATGCTCAAACAACCTAATAGTTTAAGACAACCTGGTAGTTTGAGCTATTGACTAGTATGTAAATAGTACAAGTGTTATTTTGTTTTTATGATTGTTAGGTTCGTAATAATACAGTAGTGATTAATTTGTGTTCATAACTAATCTTTATTACGTTGCTAAGGTGTTTTTTGCGTGATGACTCGAAATAAATTATGCTCATGAGTTTCTGGGCTTAATGGCAGTTTTGAGATTATAAAATAAAATATTATAACTGATATTGTATAAGCTATAAATATTTTTATAAACAAATCTTTAAAACTCGAATGCATTGATTAATATAAACCAATTAAACCATTAATGCTATTTTTTGGTTTATGGTCTGATAATAAAAGTATCAGTTTTAAAAAGCTCTGTTTTGAATAAAGCATACTTAAGCAAGTTTGATTTTTTAATCTATTTATAAATTATATTAATATAAAATTATTAAATTATATTATCCATTGAACAAAATCATTAAAAGCTTTTACTCATTTAATGAAAATATTGAAAAAATATTTTTATTATACATATATTATCCTTTATATCCTCAAACACCCGTACCCAAAGACATTCTCCGAAGATGGTTTCAACAGAAGCAGTTGTGAAACTGTGGTTTCCACCAGCAAATACATTACAAGCCTCTCCAGCGGCGATGTCTATGAGAACATTGAAAGCGGGCAATCAGTCGAAACAACGCCTGAAGAAGAATCTAACATATTATTTAAAAATGATGTTTATGCCAACGCAGGTGAAGTTGGTGCTCATGAAAACCAAAGAGAAATGTGCGGAAATTATAACAAAGATGAAGATTTTGAAGATACTTATGGTTTTAATAGTTATGCTTTTATAACTGAAAAAAATAATTATGATGTGATAAATGAGAGATCTGAGCAAACTGTGCCGAGTTGTGGTAATGATGATGGTGGGAGTGGTAACAATAACGGAAGTAATACTCAAAATGATGAAAGTCATGATTATAGTTTTGATAATGATGATGAGAACGACGATAATGAGGAAGGTCACGATGAGAATAATAATGATGGTAATGAGGAGAAAGAGGTTGAGAGTGATGAGGATAATGATTATGAGTATAATGATGATGATATTAACTGTGACGATAGTGATACCGATGAGGGTGGCAGAAGAGGAAATGAAATAAATATTATCAAAGAACAAGAAACCGATACAACAAAAAACCCAGAGAGTGAATTAATTGAGTCTTGTGAGAATGATGATGATTTATTAGAAGGAACTCCAAAGCAAACTGAACCAGATGATGAGAATGAGGGTGGTGATAGTGAATGGGA
Organism: Pterobdella sp. o SKG-2022; assembly: GCA_964035795.1. NCBI lineage: Eukaryota > Metazoa > Annelida > Clitellata > Hirudinida > Piscicolidae > Pterobdella > Pterobdella occidentalis. The sequence continues at coordinate 7,431,411 of OZ038323.1, read as the reverse complement.
TTGTAGCATTGATGATAATGATAATGAGGGTGGTAGTAAAGATGGAGATCTTGGCAATAATGTTGGCGATAACCCTGATGGTGGTGGTCGTAGGGATGATGAAGGTGAAAAATGTTTTTCTATTGTTGGTGGGAACGTTGAAGATAATTGTGATAGTGATGATAAGAATGAAGATCATCATGATATCGGGGAGAATAATAAAGATAATTTAAGTAATTCTAATGATAATGAAGATGAGGAATTAAATGTTGCCATACAGCAAAAACACAACGAGCAAGCAAATCCAGTTTGTATTGAAGTTTGTGACTTGCATTGTGAAGTGGGAAATGGTGATGATGATGATGATGATGGTGATGATGATGATGATGATGATGATGATGATGATGATGATGATGATGATGATGATGATGATGATGATGATGATGATGATGATGATGATGATGATGATGATGGGGTATACGTTGGTTTGAATGAAGAACACGAATATTATAATGTCATCAACCTACAAAAAGCCGGTGCAATTAATAGCACTGGAAGTAAACTTAACACAAACGAGGTTGACAAAGATATTGAGAACAATGAATTCAGTGAACGTGATGTGAATTCTGAATCAGAACTTAAAAGGGATAATGGCGGTCTGATTGAAGATGACTTCAACAAAGAAAATAGAGAAATTGGGCAGAAAAGTGATTCAGTTGAAGAAAAGAAAAGAACGAGTGAAGAGAAAGTTCCCATAGCTCCGTGTGAGAACTTCACTATTGATGAGCATGAGTTGAAAGTTCTTCATGATTACGTTAACCTGCCATTGAGTAATGAAGAAATTGAAAACTGTTTCAAAAATGAAAGAACTGAGACATTTTTACAAAATAGCAAGACTAAGAATAAAAAACCCAAAGAAAAACTGAGCAATCAAACTTCATCAACATCTTCTTACTCTTCCTCCTCTTCAAAGACAACCTCAACTGGAAGTGATCAAGAAGAAGAAAATGACTATGAGGAGTGTTATGGATACATAAACTCAAAAGCCAATCAAGAAAAATTAATTTTGACTGACGAAGAAGATGACGGATATGAAAACGATTATGAGAGTCTAAAAACTAAAGATATTAAAGAAATTATTGACTATGATAATGAAATACCCGAGGGTAAAGAAGAGGTTGTTGAAGAGATAATAACGTTCAAGGTTGAGCCAAAGTTGTTCATAGAAGATGAAACTGAAGCGATGCAGGTGAGTGAAGATGCACCAAAAAGAAGCACAGATTCATCAGTTATTCAAGAATATGAAGATAATGATATGAAAGAAAATATGGATGTTGGTGAAAACAAAAAAAATCAAAAACAAAAGAAAAGGAAGTTTGAAGACGACAATAATGATGATGAGTCGGAAGTGAAAAGGTTCAAAGAAAAAGAGTGTCTAAAAAATGTTGATAATGGAAATTCAAAAGATAATAACGATGGTGAAAGTACTAACGACGATAGTTCAATGATGTGTGAGGAAATCGAAGAGATATTAGATGACGATTTTGATAAAGATTTAAATAAACTGAAGAAATGGCCAGCAGAAGACTCAATTTTAAACGAATCATGTTTTGAAACTTGTGGTAACAATGTTGCAAACGAACAAACTTCTAATGAAATCATTGGTGAACCTTTGGAAGAAGTCAGTGTTGAAAAATCCAATGAAGATCATTCTGAAAGCAAAACCGACAAAGCTCAATTTATTGTGACCAGTGACAACGATGAGTTGGAAGAAGGGGCTGCACAGACGGTTTTTATAGTAGATAGTGCGTTAAACAGTCCCACAAACCTTTTCAATATCCCTGTGATCAACTCTTCTGTAAGCGCCAAACCAGTTCCTACAGAGGAAAGCGAGATGTCTCATTTAGATTTTACATTGGTGCACGATATAACCCTTGGAACCGAGGATTCTGATGAACTATCAAAAACTAAAGACAACTTCAGCAAGATCCTCAGATCGAAGTCGATGCCACGAAGAAAAGCGTCGAAAACTTCGACCTATTCCACAGGCTCTGATGGAGAGACCAAGAGGATAACCTTTGTTCCTGGTTTGTTTTATATGATATTAGTTTCAATATGTTTTTTAATGGTACTATTATGGTATAATTTATTTTCGACGTATGAGGATTTTAAAATACAAGCTGTGAGCTAAAATTTGGGACAAGTCTAGCTCCAACTTAAGTTATTGTTTTTGGTGAATTATGGTAATTAATTGTCGAAAAACGTGTTTTTTCTTTTTCAACCGTAAATTATGAAAAGTTCAAGTTTAAAAACTATAATTTTTCTACAAAATTCAAATTTTTAATTCTAAAATTGTACCTCGAATACTTGATTGATCTCCATTTAATATTTTATATTTCTCTCAAAGGTTTGATTTGCTGTGAGGCTGATGATGCTATAAAGATATTGAAAACACGTTATAAACTAGGTGGCGTTTTCAGCTATTTATTTTTTTCAAATATCGAGAAAATATATTATCTTTAAACAATATTTAATAAATACAGCTGATGTGAGCAAAAAGCCCATCAAATCTATATGTGAGTTATTATTTCTATTATTATTGAAAAACTATATATTTAAAAACTTACTCTAAATTTAAAAAAATTCTAGTAAATATTTCATCATAATCCAAAAATAATATAAAAATAGTTTTCAATACAAAAAACTCATTTTATCATTAGTATTCAAAACTGCAGGGTTCCAAAAAAGCAACACATTGGCCCCAAAGATGGAGACGCGCACATTTGAGATCAAAGACAAGGGGTTCAGTGCCACTGAGAAGCTAGCGGGTTGGTTTTTTGACTAAAAATACAATAAAGTACAAAAAAATATAATAAAATACAATATATTACAGTAAAATATCATATAATACAATGCAATACAACACAATACAATAAAGTATAATGAATAACAATTAAATATGAAAAATATTACAAAATTCTATAAAACATAATACAAAACATCACAGCAAATAACAAGGACGACTATCATAAAGTGTTAATAACTTGGAGTTTCTAGATTCATAGTGTAAATAAATCTGTCAAAAATTTTATTACAAGTAAAACTGAGATAAAAATTCATGTTGATCAAATAAAACACTGGCTTGATATTCTTTATTGAAAACAAGGCTTTTCAAAACTTTACTGTTTGGAAGCCTGGTATAATAATAACGTTAATGTCGTGAGAAGATTTAGTTATGGGGAATTCATTTTAATTATATTATCAAGGTTTAAGCTTGACAATTCATTATTACAAAAAAAAAATTTTTAATAGTATAAATATAGAAATAGAAAAAAATTGTTCTCAGACTTCAAAAAATTCCTTGCATAACCATAATCTCTTCCCACCCACTTGCAAGAAGAAATGAGGAAAAGGATTGAAACAAGAGAAACAAAGTTGAACAACTTTACAAAAAGATTGGTCGAAGAAGAGAATGTGCGACAAAAAATGATATTAAAAGAAAATATTAACCCTAATGAAGTCAGCACAATCAACCAATCAACAGCCCCCGTTCATCACCAAGATATCGCTTGCAGGTTTCAATTACATTTTGAATTTTAACGCATGTTAGACGATATAATACATAATTAAGCTTGGAAGTTGAAGGATATTTTTTAAATAGTTTTTCCGTTGAGAAAATATAAATGATTCTTTAACAAAGTTTAAAATATTCTATTGAAGTAATTTTTTAAGTGAACTGTTGATAATATCAGATTAATACAAAACTTGAAACTGAGTTTTCCATTATATTTTTTTAGACTTATTTAAAGTTTTGAAGTATTTATTGTTATTTTAAACAACAAAAATGATATTTTGGTATTTTTTAATCATCAAGTGTCTGAAACTTGCCTCATGTTGAAACTTCTATAAACCAAAAATTATTTTGAATCATTTTAAAATGCTTCCCAGTTTCAAGGTACCGAGCATGAAAAAATGTGCAACGATTAATGTCGATAGTGGTTTAGACAGAAAAAATCAAGGAGGAAAGAGAAAAAGTTTTTTTTCGAGAACATTCAGAGCTATCAAAAAAAGATTTTTAAATTAATTGGTGAGTTTTTAAATAAATAATGAATTAAACAATAATAAATATCTTACTAACTTTTATTAGAAATAATTACTTTTAATATCTTATTGTTTTTACAGCTGTATAGTTCAAGATCTTTCAAAAAACTCTTCAGATCTAGATACGTACACTAAGTGTCTTTGATCACCCACCAAACAACTATCTTGCAGAAAATTTTTGTAGTTACAGACAGAACATTATGGGATAAAAGTTTTAATATTAGATACTATTGTTACAGACATTGCTGTGAACCTAATATTTTTTCCTTACGTTTGTAAGGTTTGAATATTTTATTGTAAAATTATCAAAACTTTTTTTTATCATTTTCGTGTAGTTTTACTTGAAAATGATAATGTAGTATACACAACCGCAAAAGATTTTTTCATCTTGGTGTTTTGTAATAAATTCAAGAGTGATTTCAATTTTGAAATTCTATTGGTTAAAAATAAATTTGTTTTTTGTTGAACAAAAAGTTTTATAATGACCAAAAACTAAAGTTAGTTTATTAATTTAAAAACAAACTAATTTATTTAATTAAGAAAATAAAAATTTTTCTAAAAGTCATCATTATCTAATTTTCCTTTCAAATGTGGAAAAGCAGTAGTGAGGTTGTTGATTTTTCTTTCTTTTGCTAGAATTTTTCTGTGACTTAATCTCAGTCTGGTCTCCCTTAAGAGTCTCAAATACTTGTTTTGCCAAGGTCCATTGAATTTGTTTTGGAAAGATTTGTTATAATGCAAAGGGATATAATGCTCAGTGCATCGTCTCCAAGTTCCAATGCCAAGTTGGTTGAAGACATATCTGCTTCCAGCCTCGCCTGTGACTCCATGCTCGAGAAGGTTATATGCTCGATCTCTCTCATTGACAACATCCAATAGATTTTCCATGCTCTCTTCCAACTTATCCATTCTTTCAGGGCTCGGAAACAACTCGAAGTTGCGCTCATATTCTGCCTCCATTGTCATTATCATGTTTCGCTCTTTCAAGAGCACATACCTAAAAATTTTAGTCCATGTTTAGTATTAAAAAAAATGATTTTATTTTTATATTTATAACCTTTCAAAAATTTCAATGCTGTTTGAATATATAATTAGTATGCCTAACCATAGTTTGTGTAGATCTTCATTGCTCTTTAGTCTTAATTCTTCAACTTTCCACGGCCTTCCAACGGGGATAGTAGTTTCATTCCAATTTCCTTCATTGTCGAAAAATTCATTCAAGCCCCCTTGATATTTCTTTGACTCATTTGAACCATATCGATAACTCTTCAGACTATAATTTTAGTGGTTTAAGTTATTTTTCAGTAAAATTTGTGTATGCAGATAATTTTTCATGAAAAATAATATCTTATGATGAAACATTGCATTATAAGTTTTTTTCAATAACAACGAGTACTTACTTTATTCCATTTTTAGAAACTAAATAAGTTGCTGGTAACTTTGTGCTACTAACTATTGATGATTGTTTCAAAGTTAAAAGTTTAAATGAATTGCAAAATACCCTTTTCATGGCCTCGGCCATTTTACATTATTTTGGTTTAGAAGTAAGGTTAACTAGGATAAATCTAAACCCTTATAAAAATTATTTGTATTTAAAAACAAACATCAAATTTTATTAAAATAATTGAAACTTATGATTATTATATTAAAACTAAAATTTTTTAAACTGAAACTTTGTTCATTCTAGATAAAGCTCGACAGTATTTTGCAATACCAAGAGGAAAAAAAATACCAAATAAATTTATCTTTTTAAGCCCTACAAAAAATATTTTCCATTTTTCAATAATTTTAATTTATTATGATTTATTTTCAAATAATTGAAATTTTGTGGAGTTTTTTCACACTTGCTTTTCATATGTGCAAGACAAAATCTCATTAAGAAAAAACGATATCAGTTTTAATCGAACATCTTTTCACATGTACAAAAATTTTTGAAAAGATTTATTTATTAATTATCATTGCATTTAACTACTAAAAGCTTTGTAAAAACATATATTAATTCAAACCAAAGAACAAAATCTTAAAGTAGAAACTCAACAAAAATATTCTTTCCCATTCAAAATGCTCATTTTTCAGCTATTAAAATCTTTTTACATATCCTTAACAGGTATGAATTGGCGAATAATAGTATAATGAAAATTTTCAAAAAATGAAAAAAAATTTTCTAATTATTTTAAATAACTACAGTAGAGTAAGGTTTATGCAAACATTAGTAACATAATTAAATTTAATTAAGTAAGAAGAAGAGAACTATATTCCAATGAATGCCAACAATTTAATTTAATTTTTTTAAATAATAACATATTGAATTGAATTTTTTTTAAACATTAACAGATTCTAATAACAGATAAGAGTGAATTGTAATAAAGAGAAAGTCTCGATGCTTGTTGGGCGTGTCATCTTCTGGTCCGTAGTTACAAGTAGTGTTGATGTCAATGGTTCCAATCCTTTTATGTTTCGGCAAGTATTAGCTTTGAAAAGATTTATCTATTTTTGAAATAATTTGAAATAATCAAAACAAATTAAACCAAAAATTTACATATATTTAATATTAGCGTTTTACTTTTTATCACTTGTGAGGCTAAAACAATGTATCATTTACAAAATTAAAAAAGTAATACATTTAAAATCGAAACTTAAGCTGTGAAATTTTGAAGCTAAAACTACTCAACTTTGAAAAAACAATAATCCTCGAACAAACGTACAAGAAGCAATAATGAAGCATTTAGAAATGCTTTTTCACGCTTGGCGAGGCAAGTGCTTAAAAACGCCCACAACTTTCACCACATTTATCATTTGCATTATTTACTCTGCTGTGGTAACTTTTAGTTTATTTAGAATAAAATTCAAACTAAAATTAATGGAGCTTGGAAACGCTTCAAAGAGGTTTTTAAATAATTTGATGTTGCCTATGAAAAAAGTAGAATTTGATGTTGGTTAGTAAATATGAAGATCTGTAGATGGAAAAACAAAAACCAAATATAATAAAAATAATCTAAATTATCTGAGTAAAATATTATTCATTTGATTAATATTAAGCTAAAAAAATATAATAAAAATACTTAAGTAAATTTCTACCTTGCAAAAACTCCATAACCATTACCATAAAATACTATTAAGCAAAAAATCTGATAACCCCCAAAAAATCACTCTCCCTTTCTTATTGCCAAATCTGACAAAGTGTCAAAGAGGTTGCCAATCATTTCAGCTTTCGAGCCCAGAGCAGCTTGAAAACCCATGCTTTCACTTATCACCATTCATTTTAGAATCCGCTTGCTTCGACAGAAGACTAAAATAGTCTAAATTGACAAAATGCGAGCCAGCAAAACTAACACACTTAAAACAACCACACTGTCAACCTTATCATTAATTAACGTTTGAACAGCAAAAATACAACACCAACGTCAAGCCACACAAAACCAACCCTTATAACACTATCCCACACTCAACCAGCGTATTCCACATTCCACCACGCTACCCCATACTCCACCACCACAACAACCAATCTTCTCTTCCCCCTAAAACTCACAAAACAAACCCTTAGAGCTCCAACTAACGTTCCACTACTCTTGCATACAACCAGTCTACACCACATCCACCCATACAACCCCCCTATCAAAGCATTGGAAGCACCTGGTAGTCATGGTTACCTTTGACAAGAACATGCCTCCATCTTCAAAGACGACCTTTGTTGTCTCTTGTGTTGCTCTAGTTAATTTTGTTGTCTTATTGTTATTTTTATACATATTGTTTTAATTATTCTTGTTTCTATTATTATTGTTATTTTTGTTTGTATCATTATTTTTATTTTTATTGTTTTCTTTTTTTTTATTGTTATCGTTTTGGATTTTGTAGTAGATTCATTATTATATGTTTTTATTAATTATGATCCAAGTTCCTAATTTTTAGATCCGATTTGATATGATTGTTTTAAGAAAATTTTGAGCATCAGAAAAAAATTGAAAAGTAAAAACTCAAATAAAATGAATAAAATAGTTACAGAATAAAAAAATAAGATAATAATAAAAAATGAATAACAAAAAAAATAATAATAAAAGCCGGCATCCGTCTGGGTGAAGGTGATGTTTTAAGGAGGGCGGGAAGAACGAGTATCAAATCTATGGATTTACACGCTCCACTGCCTTCTGAGGGTGATTTGAATTAATAATTGAGATTTTATAATATTGATTTTTTTGATACTGATTTAGTAATATTGGTTTTAATAATGATACTAATAATAAAAATAATTATGATGAGAATGAGTTATTACAGGGTAGGGATGCTTATTTTAATACTAGTGATAATGCTTTTAATAATTAGAAACGCTTATTTCAATCATAATAAATGTAAACTTAACAAATAATATTACAATCCTGTAGTTTAAAAATTATTTTTCAAATTCCACTATAATTTTTATCAACTCAAATTTATTTCAATTTAGCATTATTCCTTTCAAAAAAAAAGCTAATATACACCTTATGAATATTTAAATATTCTTACTTATAATCCATTATTACTGCGTATTTTTATACACATATAAATTACCATAACCATTTTATAATGGGTTTTCCAATTTTATCATTTCTTCACTTCTCACTCATATATATTCCACAATGGGGTTTTCCAGTTAAATCATTAATTACTGAATCCTCCACCCGTCACCACATCAGGATATGTCTAATATGTGACGTTGATTTCACTCTTTCGCATTAACGCCACCACATCACCGTGAGATTCGTTGCTTTTTAACGTTGTTTATATTTTCGTTGTTTTTGTTTATTTATACATATTTTGTATTTATTTTGATCTTTTTTTTATTTTGATATTTTTGTATTTATTTCTATTTTTTCATGTTTATTTTTATAATTTCAGAATTATTTTCAAAATTATTATGTTAAATAAACCAATAAATAAACAAAAAAATAAAATTCCTTGGTAAACTAAAATTGCATTTAAAGTTGGTTCAAATACTGATGAGTGTCTCAATTGAAACTATATTTAAAACTAAAGGAAATAAATTTATTCTTAATAATCAATAACGTGATTTAATTCCACAAAACTTGTTTAAGGTATTCAAACCTTAGGTTAACTTCATCGTTTTCAATGGTTCTACCAACAAGTTTGTATACTTGACAATGTATGTTCAAGTTAAAAAAAAGCTTTGTATTATTTAGTTAAAAAAATGTCTGATTCAAATTAATTTTATGACCGTTATGAACAGTGATACTTTATTAGCATCCCTTGGCTTATCCGACTTGTTATCCGTAGTAAAAGAAGAACATAAAAAATATTATATATGATATCATAATAAGATCTGAAAACTAAATAACTTGGGACATTAACATAAAATTCTCTAAAATCAAACTTAATAATGAAAATATGTTTGGAGAAAGCTTTGGATAATTTCCAATAACCTCTGCGCTGTTTTTACTACTAAAAAAAAATTTTAATAAATGCTTGCATCCAAAACCACCATCAATAATGGAACTTGACTGGGCACTCTATCGAAAAAGAAGTGGTCACATGGAATTGTCAACTTGGAGAGCAAATGCTTAACAATTCGAGCGATTCTATTGGCCAAAGGTGCAAATCTAAAGTAGCTCTAGCCAACCAGAAGTGTCTATTCTTTGATGTCAAACTTGTGGTTGTGTGCTATATGAATATGAGTATATAAAAAAGCTTGAAATATCTATGAAAATTTTAAAGAAATCCAAAGGTTTTAAAATATTGATAGAAAAGTATAAGCTTGAAGGTTTGGAATTAAGGAATGTTAATATCGAAGCTACCACCACCCTACAACGACCAAAATCACCTTAGAGTGCAGATGATCAAAAACACGGGTAGGAGATTTTATCAGTTTATTCAGTTCAAATTAATTCTTATTAAGTTCAGATGAGAAATTTTTACTTTTTGTTTTTGCTTTTTAAAGAATTTAAAAGTGAAAATCTACATGCTGAACACACACATGAAGAAAATTACTGTGAACCAAACCTGAAAAACATTTTTTTAAACTACCATCACAATTTTACCAACTCTTCTCTTGAAAACAATATTGGCGTTTTGAACAAAGCAAGTTTGAATGCGAAATCAAGGGAAATGCTACCCGGAAAAAGGCAAATGTTCTTTAAAAGGTTTCCCTTCCAAGTTTTGCAGTCCCATCTTCTCAAACAAGAATACAATTTCTACAGTCAAAAGAAACCTGGCCGAAATGAAAATTTACACAAAATGAAATATGATTTGTTGCAACAGTATAAGTTTGGATTCAAAAGTATACTCCATTCTAAAAAACAGATTTCCTCGAATGATAATTCATCCCAAACAGATAAAATGTTCACTGACTTTTCCATCGATTGTCTTCTCAAAAAAGAAAATAATCAAACAAAAAGCACTACCTCTCGCCGTCAAAATCTTTTCCAAACAACCAACCACCCAATGACTTTTCCGCAGTTTTTTCCAATCGACCACATAAACGATGTCAACTACTATCAAAAACATAACAATGAACCTTTGAACTTGAAGTTAATCCCATCTCATCAAACCAACAAACGAACAAAACATTCACCTACACAAACACCGCCATACAACACAACCTCTTTAACCCGCCTCCCCAAACAATTCCAATGTAGAGACTGCAGCAAAAACTACACCACACAAGGTGCCTTAAAGATGCACACACGAACACACACTCTCCCATGTAAGTGTCAACTGTGCGGTAAGGCATTTTCTAGACCTTGGTTGTTGCAGGGGCATCTAAGAACCCACTCTGGAGAGAAACCTTTTGAGTGTGAGGTTTGCGGCAGAGCGTTCGCAGACAAATCTAACTTACGTGCTCATGTCCAGACTCATTGCCAGGTTAAGAAATATGCCTGTAAGGCCTGTACCAAGACTTTTTCTAGGCTTCCATTGTTAACTAAGCACCAAAAAAACTGCGGTGCCAGAATTAAAAATGAAGGATAGGGTATTAACTATGTTATGTGCTTGGGTGCCCAACGATGTTTGTGTGTGGAGACCGTTTGTCGAGTTGTTTTGTGTTCATCAGTTGAACTTATAGTTTTTCAATTAAATAAAATTTTTAAAAAGATATTGATTGGTTCTTATATAGCGTTTCATCTTAGAGTTCAAATCACTCGCTAAAAATTCAATGCAACGAAAACACACTTTGGAACAGGTGCTAACTGTTAGACCGACAAGTATCTAGACCAGTAATTATAAATATTCAGTCTAATGTTCTACCAGCCGAATACCAACTGAAACATTTTGTTTTTACCTTCAACTGTTGATGAATTTTTTAATTACATGACTTTTAGAAAATATCCTTATAATAGAAAAAATATCAAAAAAGTTTTTGGCGACATCTTTGGAGTGAAATATAAATTTTCAATTAAACTATTTAAAGTATATTTTTTACCAGATATGTTGTTTTAAAAATCATCAAAAGGAACTATCAAACTCATTAACATACGAAACAAATATATGAATGAAACTCACCATTAAAAATAGATATCTTTCGAAGAAACAATAAAAAATAAAGTAATTATTAACTCAAATCAAAATCTAGCCAATAAATGAAACAACGAAAAATTGTTATTTGACCTTAAAGCTATTGTTTGACTAGAAGAATGATGTGTTTCGAATCGATAAAAAATCGAAAAGTGTAAAAATCCTCTAAACTTTATTACATATTTTGGTAAGCCATATATATGTCGTTTTTTATTTTTTTATTGGGTTTTATTTTGTATGTTTAAGTATATTAGGGCCTGTTATTGATTAGGTGTGTTTTTGTATTTGTATATACAATTCAGCACTAAATATACTTTTTGACGTATTTTTTCATTTATTCAAAGCTATTTTATAAAAGCTATCACAAAAATTTCCCCAAAGGATTTATAGATACTTTTGTGAATCAATATTTCAAAAAGAACGCTTGTATATCTCAAAGCTCAATAAACGGCTTTTGTACATTAACGATTTATCAAACAGTATATATGTTTTTACATTATTTGAACAGTAAATATGTATTTAAATTTATTTACAGTAATTAATTCTTTACATTTAATATACAGTAACTATGTTTTTACAAATGCAAACACCGTGAATATATTTTCAAAATTATTTACACAGTAAAGATGGTTTTAAATTTATATAAACATAAAATTTTTTAAAAATATTTTTTGATTATATATAAACTCTTTTTATATTTATGTTTGTAGATACGCCAGTTAATATAAATTTTTTAATATACACAAAAAATTTTCATACACAAGTTTTTAGAAAAACAAAAATTTATATA
>OZ038323.1:7404670-7418841 GCA_964035795.1 Pterobdella sp. o SKG-2022 | reverse complement strand
CACGATAATACCAATAAATACATGGAATCATATATACATTTACATTAATAATAATATAATACCAACATTGTCTTTATATACTAAAGCCCATACATATACACAAATGTATGTCTATATACAAACATAAACAGCTATGTACTATAACGACCTTACATGGACGCAGCTGAAGTGTACATAAGAATAGCCTTCGTGCAGTGGTGTTTATTTGTAGCATTTTGTGCTTGAAACTTACTTGATGTTGTTGAGTTGTGACTTGAAGTAATGCTATTTTTCTTCATTATGTTTTTTAATGGTTGTTCGAGGATGTTTTGAGTTTTAACCGGAGTATATTGCTTCAAGAAAGTTATCTGTTGGTGAGGTTTTGAAAACTTTCAGTGTATTTTAACACTGTTATTATTATTATCATTGTTTTAACACTGCTTTTTGTTACTAACTTTCAGGTATTGAATGGTAATATTTTAAAGATCGATGACAATCAATATTGGAAATGAATGCCAATTTAAATCTTGTTTATTGTTAAACACGTATATTAAGTGGCAGGGCGTAAACACGTATGCTAAATATAATAATAATTATAATAATAATAATTATTATTATTACTACTATTATTATTATTATTATTATTAGTAGTAGTAGTAGTAGTAGTAGTAGTAGTAGTAGTAGTAGTAGTAGTAGTAGTAGTAGTAGTAGTAGTAGTAGTAGTAGTAGTAGTAGTAGTAGTAGTAGTAGTAGTAGTAGTAGTAGTAGTAGTAGTAGTAGTAGTAGTAGTAGTAGTAGTAGTAGTAGTAGTAGTAGTAGTAGTAGTAGTAGTAGTAGTAGTAGTAGTAGTAGTAGTAGTAGTAGTAGTAGTAGTAGTAGTAGTAGTAGTAGTAGTAGTAGTAGTAGTAGTAGTAGTAGTAGTAGTAGTAGTAGTAGTAGTAGTAGTAGTAGTAGTAGTAGTAGTAGTAGTAGTAGTAGTAGTAGTAGTAGTAGTAGTAGTAGTAGTAGTAGTAGTAGTAGTAGTAGTAGTAGTAGTAGTAGTAGTAGTAGTAGTAGTAGTAGTAGTAGTAGTAGTAGTAGTAGTAGTAGTAGTAGTAGTAGTAGTAGTAGTAGTAGTAGTAGTAGTATCCTTACAAGAAGAAGAGCTACAATAATAATAAGAAAAGCATTAAACATTTGAAGATGACATTTTGTGAATATAAAGAATATAAAAACTCAAAAAATAACTATTGCGTTTTTTTCTATTATTTCTAAGATTTTCAATAGAAAAATGTTCTGAATGGTAATTGATAAAATAAATTAATGATACATAAACTAAAATTATATTCAACGATGATTAACAAAAAGAGAATTATATTAAATAGAAAAATTTATATAAGAAAAGCATTATAAAAAATCTATCTCAAACAGGCAACTGAGAATGCGTCCCGGGCTTACAAAACAGCTCGTCATCTGTTTCATCTTCTCCTACCACATCACTTACGTCGTCAATAAAGACTTTCCAATTGGTATGGGGTTTATGGTTATTTCTATAGGAATTTATTGTTAGTTCAGGCAAAAAAATCAATGGATTCTTGGGAAGGAGGCTGGCTTTGATCGCATAATTCATTTGATCGTTTAATGATTTATTAGTTTTTTTATTATTATTACTGTTATTACTGATATTATTGTTTTTATTTTTTTTTCTTTGAAGTTTTAAAAAAAATCATCAAAATATTAATTTAATTATTTTGAGAGTTAGAATTTTTGGTGAAAACTCAAAAATAGCTAACAAAATACATTAAATTTTTGTAATTATCTTCTCCATTTTTTCCACAACCAACATTATAACTAACTACCAAACCTTTCAAAGGTTTTTTCCTGTCCAACCTTTCAAACGACAACGCACGAAAAACTTTTAACGAGAGCCTCCGAAGTTTCAATGCAAAGACCCAGGCATTCAAGCTGATCAGGTCTTAAAAAGCAAGTTATTCGAGATTTTAAATAGGTGGTCTTAAAACTTTAGCAGTTGACGCTACTTCAATAATACTACTTAGCGTATTATATTTTCATGTATATTCTGTTTAAAAGCATCATTTGGTTATGTTGCATTAGTTTGATTGGTTGGAAATCTATTTTAAAAATTCACTATGATGTATAATTATTTGAATAAAGGTTAAAATCAAATTTTCAAATCCAACTTTTTGTTTAGTTAAAAACAAAAACAACTATTTCAACAAAAATTTTAGTTCTTTCTAACAACACTAATTTGCTTCAAGTTCATAAAAATACTTTCCGAAATTCCCTTTTCTTTCATAACACGCAACCATCCCCAACTTCTTAGCTGTTCGTAGGATTATATTATATAAAGCATCAATTGATATTCAAGCAATCATATGCTACTACAACAGTTTAGAGAGAACTCTATCGGAATTCAACGATTTTGACACTTTAAAGCAATGTGAGTGATATTCTTGTTGATGTTTTAGTTGTTTGCAATAAGTTTATTTAGTGAATAAAACAAATGTAATTTATATCAAGTAATGTCTTTGATGGACTCAAAGTTTTTAGGTTCTTGTTTTCTTGAGTGGTTTTGTTTAAGGAATAAAAAATCAGTTAACTGGCAAAATTATTTAGGATCATGAATCTATTCATTTATAAACATCTGCATAGGTGTATTAAAAGTATTAGTAATTAATGCGAAGAGAATACAACTTTTCAAGTGATAATCGCCTACAAGTGCTTATGCAAACCACTGGACCGCCATGTAACCTATATATGACTTTGTTTAATGGAGCATTTAAACAGAGCCATTGATCACAGTATCAAAGTCCCGCAACTATTTCTTCTTCGTGGGAGAGTTGGAAGAAGGTGTGTTGGAGGCAGTAGAAGGCTTCACGTGGTGCCATCAGATCCCGTTCATCTCTATCTCCAACCCCATCCACCCTACCTTCCACTTTCGACATTTTTATGATAAATTCTACCCAAATTCTAACAAAAATAATACTCACAAAGAAGACGACTTTCAAAGTTTTAATCGATTTTATAAAGAGCCTTCTAAAAAGTTAAATCCACAGAATTATGACAATACTGAATACACCGATTATCATTACTCGAGGAGAAACAACAAACAACAAAAAATTAAAGAAGAGAGAACGAGAATAGGGCTAGAAAACAGAATGCATAAGTACATTTTTTACATGAAACCCATGTATGAGCGAGCAATGCTCGACCTGATCCTGAAACACAACAAAACCAATGTATATTTCGTGTATGATTCCTCCGAAGGTATTTTGTGCTTTTTATTATGATAAATTATAATCAATAATCACATATATATACTTAAATACAAAAAAAAACAAAAAAATAATAGTAATAAAAACAAAAGTAACAATATAGCTCAAACATTAATGGAAATAAATATTGTCAATATTGTTGGATAATTTATGCATTCAGTTTTCTCTATCATTTTTGTTTTTGTTTTTTTCTGAACATGCTGCAATAAGCCGTTTTGGACAACAATTTTAAAACAAAATAAGCGATAAATCACGCGTCAATTCAGAGAGATTATCATGGGAATGAAGCATCCTTTTAAATGCTGTTTTCATACATTTGAAAGCCATTGAATAGCTTTTTAGTATGTAGACATGGTTTTGTATGGCTTGAAATGCTGTACAGTATTGGGTTCACCATTATTGATGCCATGCTTCTATAAGATGAAGTTTTGTAGTTGGGGCTGTACAAAGTTTTCTTGGTCTTTAAAGGAACCACAAACTAAATAACAAAAACTATAAATATTTATTGTGTTTCACTACTTCCAAATGAGTTTAATAATGTAGCTACTTTGTAGAAACATCTTCATGAACCTCACTTCATTTCTTTACAGGACTACACAGGCTTGACCAACTGCATAAGATGGCCTCCCTTTCCCTCAACCTGACTCTGTCCATTGAAGCCTTTAAACTTAAAGACATATACAACTCCCATATGATACTTAAACAACTTGATATGAGAGAGAAGGTAGGTGGGGGAGAGAAGGTTTTGGAGGTGGGAGAGGGGGCATTGAAGATGAGAGAGGTGGGTTTGGGAATAGGAAAAGAGGTTTTTGGGATGGGAAAGGTTGAATGGAGTAATTTCTAGTGAAGGATGAGTTGGAAAATGGTTTAGAGAAAGTTCTGTCGATGAAAAGAGTAATAAGGAAACGAGGTTAGGGGTATTTCCAAAAAAATACTTGAAAATTTGTAGTTGATATAAGTGGGTTGAGAGGTTGGTTTGGTGGGAAACATTCAAATGAGGTGGTTTGAATGATTTTAAAGAGGTTGTGTCGGTCTTTTTAAAATTTTTTTTTCAATATTGGGAGTTGTACTGTTAAATTAACAAAAAGTAAACGCTTAATGCAAGTTTACGTCTGTTTTATGGTAATTTAATGTATACAACTATTTTGCGAAAATTAAACTTATCTTTTAAAAAATTATTTTTTGAACTTTATATACTTTTAAAACCTTCTGCGCCTAAAAACATAAAAAAACCATAACTTGTTAAAAAACCAACATCATTATCTGTGATTCAAAATCATTCAAAGGGCGGTGAAGACAAATACATTGTTTTGGACATGTCGAGTCAAGAGGCTCTAGAAGCCATTCTAAAACAGGTTACACTAACCATAACGTGTCATTAACTCCAATAACATTTTGAAGAGAATTAATTCTGAAAAATAATTTTAAAATGATTTTTTAAAGAATATCTAAAAAAAGATTGAAAAATTTACAGCTTAAAACTAATTAAAACTAAACTCACATAATGATAGAACTGAATAAAACTTCAATTTATTCTTATGGTTTGAGCTTCTAGAAATAAGCTAACATGACTGACATATCAGTTCAGATTTTAGATACTATTGAACACCAACTAGTGTAATAGTTCAGATCTAGCCTACCATCACCTCTACCACAGGTGCAAGCGGTAGGGATGAACAGGGCAGGCTATCATTACTTGTTGGGTGGCATGGTAGGTTCAGTTCATCGATGTGCTTAATTAAATTTTTATTTTCAACCTTGAAGTTCACTTGGTTACATTTGATCATAATAATTGCATGCATTAACAATATAAATGTTTTCATCATATAATCAATCATTAATTACAACTTTTATTGCATTTTCACGTATGTTATAACATATTAATTCTAAGGAAAATTTCATATATATTCTCTAATTTATTTTGCTTTTATTGAGGAAGTTTTGAAATGAGATTGTACCTGCCAATCAGTTGATTGCGTTGCTTTAAAATTTAATGACCAAAACTGCCATATATGGTGTAAATCTCTTAACAGTTGATAGATGAGTTGAATATAGAGGATTTCAAGCATGGGGGAGTGAACATTACAGGCTTCCAGCTTCTTAATAACTCCGATCCATCCATCAAGATTAAACAAAGCAACTGGAAGAAAAACTTCAGAGATGCCCCTCTTAAAGTAGCTTGGCTTTTATTATTGAGTTCACAAAATCTTCTGTTTTGAACAAATAAACAAAAAAATTTAATTTAAAATGTACATAAAACAACTATCCAAATTAGATTGGATCATAAAACAGCAAAAACATACAGTAAACGTCGATAAATTTAACCCTTCCAGCTGCAAGCTGCTCTGGTGTCGGACGCGACGTTGGTGATGTTCACGGCTTTCAAATCGGCCTACAGCTCCAACAGAGAGCTAATGAGAGAGTTTTTAAAAAGGTCTCAAGAATACAAGCAGCAGAACACCGACTTGAACTCTCTCCCTTCAGCTAATTCTCGACCTCTCCCCTGGCACAAAAACTCAATCATGTTCAACGAAGTCAAGAAAGTCTGAGTGTTTAATTCATTATTAAATGGTTTTAATTTTTTTCACAAGAATTATTAATTAAAATATTTTTTTAATTTTAATTTAGAAGATAAAAAGCTCCGTAAATCTTTTTCATATATGTTTAGCTTCAAGAATTCGTATTGTGTTATAAGCTTTATGATAATATCAAATTTGAAAAGCATAATTTATTATTTGAAATCCAGTTTTGTTTTTGATTCGTTTATAAAAAAATTATAACTTCCCTTCATATCATAAAGATTAAAGTCTCAAAAGAATTAAATAAACTTCAAAATAAAATTAAATTAAAAAAATAGTTAGTAACAATAAAAAAAAATAATTTGATATGTTTCATTGAAGATCCGTCATATCACCAACAAACACTCTTCCGCAGACGAAACTTCACGGAGTCACTGGGCCCATAATGTTTGACAGCAATGGTCTGAGAAAGGACTATAGCTTGCAAGTTAAAGAATTGAAGCTCAACACTCCATTGAAAAAGGTTGCAAGTTTTAATACATAAACTGCGGGGTTATTATAGTGAAGCATTTTTGTTATAAGCAGCGTTAGCCTATGCTTAATATAGTAAAATAAATATGATAAAATGAATGAATACAACATGATGAATATTATATGAAGGATAATATATAAAGTACAACACAAATGAAACATTCCTGTTATTAATAATGAGCATAAGATTTTCGTTAAGTATGTAAGGAAAGATTCGTATAATGTAAACGCTTGTAGATTGGTATGTGGACTTACGAAAACGGATTGGAGATGGAAGACTCGAAAAAGAACAAGGACGAAGACAAGGAAGTTTACATCAACAAAACCAGAATTGTCACAACTATCATAGTAAACTTATTACTTACCTCAATTTAAAAAATTTTTTAAATGAATGACTTTAATGAATAAATTCTAATAAAAAGTGTTTCGAAACTTTAATGTTAAACTAAGACATTTTTATACATTTATTTGAGAACCTCAACTTACACATATGTAACCCATTATGGTTAATTAAAAAATTAATATTAATCTACGCAGTCTCCTCCATTTCTGTACCCTATTAAGAAGAAGGAAGATGATGCGGTAACCACGGCATCCCCTAGCATCAAGCTGGAGCCCACTGGATTGGAAGAATATCAAGGTTTGTATGTTGCTTTTCAACGATTTTTACGCCGATATATGAGAGTTTTTAATACATTTATAAAGCAAAATTAGCGAGAATTTTCGATAAGCTTTACCATTGAACGTTAGTAATATTATTCTCCCCTGTTTTTACTATCCGTAATATTTACTTGTGTTTGTTTGACTAAAAATATGTATGTTTCACTATATATAAGTTCAACGTTTTAGATTATTAATATACCTCGTTTCAATTATGAATAAATTCAATCGAATTTGCTTGTTGGTGTTTTTAACCATGGTTCAAGCCGTGAATCAGGCGTTGACATAAATTATTTTGAGTAACTAAGTAGCTATCTTCAGTTATAACCAAGCTTTTCATGAACAAACTAATATATTCTTTATAATTATTTGTATGTCACTCTCAAAAGGCTATTGTGCCGACTTGACGATGAAGCTAGCTGAGATTGTTAACTTCAAGTACTTCGTGAAGATAGCCCCAGATAAAAAATATGGTGAAAAGACGGATAACGGAACGTGGAATGGCATGGTTGGGCAATTAACAACGAAGGTAAGTATTTTTGTAGTGGTGTGGGGTTTTCAATGTTTGTTGATTAAACATGTGTCTTTTTTTTGATGACACAATGAGTTATGGTAGTTTCTATCGTATCATTAGCTTTTAGATGATTTCAAGTTGTATATAAAGTGAAAAAATATTTTTCTGTTAAGTCAATGCTTTTAACTCCAGTGGCTTTATGTTGAAATAGTTTAGCAGAAAAAAGTGTAAAAAACTTCTAATATAAACGTGTGCTTTCTTAAAATAATTTTTAAAACAAATAAAGAAAGCTGACGTGGCGATCGCTCCTTTAACCATCACATCCATAAGAGAAAGAGTTATTGATTTCACTAAGCCTTTCATGAACCTGGGCATTTCCATAATGATCAAAAAGCCAGAGAAACAAAAGCCAGGAGTATTTTCTTTCATGGATCCTCTAGCTCTGAACATATGGGCTTGTATAGTGATTTCGTATCTAGCAGTCAGTTTCGTTCTTTTCTTGGTGTCGAGGTTTAGTCCTTATGAATGGCAAGCAGAAGATGGCAAAGACAGTTCAAACGGAGTGATAATCGAGTCGAGCAATAACAACACTGATAATAATCATTTCTACGGCAGTGATAATAACAACAACCACGCCAAAATCCCCAAAGAAGATCCTTCAGCCTTCGCTATGGCTTCAGGATACACCAATGACTTCACAGTTCTCAACTCTTTGTGGTTCTCTCTGGCTGCTTTTATGAGACAGGGCACTGACATATCTCCCAGGTTAAGTGGCTTGTATAAGTTTGATTGATTGTGTTGTAGTTTGGTTTTGTGATGTCGCTTATGTTTTTATAATATTGTTGTGTTGGTTATTTCAAGCTGTTTTTTCAATATTTTTTCTATTTTTGTCAATTTGTCTGAGTGCAC
Organism: Pterobdella sp. o SKG-2022; assembly: GCA_964035795.1. Taxonomy (NCBI): domain Eukaryota; kingdom Metazoa; phylum Annelida; class Clitellata; order Hirudinida; family Piscicolidae; genus Pterobdella; species Pterobdella occidentalis. The sequence continues at coordinate 7,410,454 of OZ038323.1, read as the reverse complement.
TTTGTTTTATACCTTGTAAGGCTGACCTGCCTTATATATTGACTCAAAAAACACCTAAAGATCTCTTTCTGGGAGAGTGGTAGGAAGTGCATGGTGGTTTTTCACGCTCATCATCATCTCTTCTTATACTGCTAACCTTGCCGGTATCATAATCTTTTTTGAATTCAACTCATGCTTGTAATACACTGAATAGTTAATAGACAATCGCAATCTTTCAATTTGAATTGCATGCTTTAAGAATTTTTGATTTTACTTTACGTAATTGATTGTTTAAAACCAGTAGTCTGCAAAAAAAAGCACAATTTTTTTCATTCTGGCTTGCATTCTTCTGAACCTATTAAATTTATAGGTCTTTGTTATATATAATTATGACCACTGCAGCGTTTTTGACTGTGGAAAGAATGCTGACGCCTATAGAAAACGTAGACGATCTTGCCAAACAATCAGAAATTATGTACGGAACACTTCTTGCCGGTTCCACAAAAGATTTCTTCAAGGTAAAGGGTTCAAATACTGATTAAATTCAAAATATTTGTGCAAACTTCAGAAAGTTTTCACTAAAATTGTGTCTTGCGGGCTATTATAACTCTTTTTTAAGTTTTTACAAAAAATATTTAACATTTTATAATAAAACATTTAAAAAATAAATTTTTCTAAAAATATGTGCCATATTCATCCCCTTGCACCCAAACATTCGGACTTTAGAACTCGCGGATTTCAACTTTTGAGAACATGTGGATCTTCATGAACACAAACCAAGAAGTCTTTGTGGATAGCACTGAGGCTGGTGTTAACAGGTTTGTGGTGAGAGAATTTTGAATGTATATGCGTAACTAAAATAAATGAATTCAATTAGATTATACTACTATACACGTCCCGATAACTAAACCATAATTTGGAATTATTTTTTAGATAAAGCTTTTATTGTTCGGTAGTTTTTGATTGTCATGGTGCATTGAGATATTTTGCATGGCAGATTTGAAACACAATGGTGAATAATAATATTATTATTATTAAGATTTTTATAGCGCATAGCTATCAATTCAAGATTGCTTCAGAGGCGCTCAAGGTTTGTAAGAGATTATGACTGGAGATGTTTATGGTATAAGTGAGTTTTCAAAAGTTTGCAAAGTTCATGAGAGAAGACAATGAGCGCAAGCTAGAAGAAAGTGAATTCCACAGACGTGGAGCCTGGTGAGAAATAATGTTTTTATTTGAGAACGAAAAGTTTTGATATGAATTGAAACGTCAGCCGATGTTTAAGGTTATTTAAAGATGAAGTTTCAGATTCGGATATAACATTCATTTATCATTGAATCCTAATTAAGCTTCCTATTTTCCCTTAGAATATCGTTTCAGCTACTATCCTTTGCACGTATAATTCTCTATTTTTAAACTAATTTTTTTGGTGAAAAAGTTATATAAAATATTTTTGATAATAGTTATAATCTTGATTTGTAGAGCATCAAAAAGATATGTAGTTTTTATAAAAATATAGAAGTTTTGAAACGTAATATCGTTTTGTACAATTCATTTCTTTTTAATTTCTTTATCTCAGTACATTTCACTATTTTCATTTTTATATTGTAATTTTTTCGTTTCCAGTGTATATTTCTGGTAATTTTGTATTGTTGTTATTAGAATATTTTATGGATGTCATGTACTTTATTACCAATAAGGTCATTTTAACATTTAGAAATTGTCACTTTATTGGGTCAGCTGCATGGTATTTGTTCATTTCTTTGTTGGGGAATCCACATCCCACGATGATCATTTATATCTTATAGGAAAACTTCAAAACAGTTATTAAAGGTAAATAGGTAAGCTCACCCTTAGCTTGCTCCTAACTGAGGTTGCCATTGCGCTATTGATAGGCTTCGAAAATCACTTCTCTACCTCAACTAAAAGTATAAAACCTACCAAAACATTTCTGCCACTACAGGGTTCGGAACTCCAAAGGGAAATATGCATTCCTTCTCGAATCCACCATGAACGACTACCACAACCAAAAAAAACCATGCAACACAATGAAGGTGGGCAATGATCTGGATTCCAAAGGATATGGGGTCGCCACCCCTATCGGATCTGATCTAAGGTGGGTGATGCTCAGAATGGTTTATCAGTTTGGGTGTTGGTGCAGTAGCTAGCATGATTTGTAAAAGGTAAATACAGTGCATGCAAGAATATTTCAAGGTTTTATTTCACACGGCTGTTCGATGCGTTTCTCTCATATGAGATCCTTTTTCGTTTGAAAGAGTAAAGCTTCATGAAAAGCTATTGCAGATAAACCATTCTCTGTTTGCTCAAATCAAGCATCAAAACGCTTCACAAAATTTTCAAAGTAAATTTCAAAAACAAACATAATTTCAAAATTTAATTTTATAACAAACTTTCAAAACCGTAATATGTATTAAATCATAACATCGTTTGAACATATGCAGAGAACCAGTGGGGCTGGCGATCTTGCAACTGCTGGAAAAGGATTACTTAGCCAAGCTGCATAAGAAGTGGTGGTTCGACAAGGGAGAATGTTTGCCGGAAGATAGCAAGGTTGCTTTAAATTTGACAGCATTTAATAAAAAAGTTGTTGTTTAATACCGTTTTGGTTTAAAATTTAACATCTGTTCTACAGTTTTTTTGCCAAACCAAATTTTTGGCAAATGCTTCGGATTTTAATAAAAAAATGCAAAATAAAGCCAATTTACAATTTCCAAAGAAATTAAATAACTTCAATCCATGAACAGACTAATTCAAAGAAACTCGTGGCTAAAATAACTTTAAATTTTCTTTAAAAAATACATAAAAACTTCAGATTAAAAGTAATTTCGTTCCCCTTCTTTTTTATATTGATTTAGCAAGCGACACCTAGCGACCAAAAATAAACATTAAATAGGGTGGGGGACCTTCACAGAGCGCATTGACCCTCTCTAACGTGGCGGGAATTTTCTACATTCTCATTGGTGGCTTAGGTCTATCCATGATCACGTCACTGCTTGAGTTCATCTACAAATCCAAAAAAGAGATTTCCATTCACAAGGTAGGCATTAAATGAATGTGATGTTTTACTGATTGGTCTGACGATAAATACTTGTAAATTAGGTTGGAAGTTTTAGTTTGTTGTTATGGAACATTTTATTATCAAAAATGCAAATATTTAAAAATGTACCCATACATAAAAGTATATATTCAGAGATTGAAGTATGTGTAGCTTCAATAAATTTGAGATTGCTACAAATTTTGAAGTATTAAATGCTTATCTCAACAAACCATCCATACCCAGAAGACGTTTGCAGCAGAAGTATGCAAGTTGGGCAATGAATGTGGTGATGGCGGGTTCAAAAAGGACTCCTTACATCTATCCCAGCGTCCTCCCGCCTACCATCAACTCATGAGTCCTCAGCCAGAAGCCGAACCCCTGCCGCCCCAGTCTTCAGATGAGTTTGTGCTCCGATCCAACCGCTCTGCCATCGTCTTAGTTTAAAATTTTTTAGAATTGTTGTATCATATTACGCTGTTTAAAACAATGAATTTTTTACATGTAGTTGTGTGAGATTGATGTAGAATTTAGCTGTGTTTGTTGTATACTTGATTTTTAAAATATTTGTTGATATCAACTGATAAGTTTAGGTTACTGAATAAATGGTTTACATGTACTTTATCGAAAAATAAACCCTTTTTGAGTTGGTTTTTAAATCCTATTCAGAGGTTTTGTGTACCCTAGAAGTTTTATAGGTTAAACGTCACTGTAAGAAAGGATATTAATTTAACCTTATAAATTGGGCCAAAAAAATAAAGTGAAGTAAACATAATTTAAAAAATCAGAAAAACTTAGAATTAAGAAAAAAATGCTAAAAACAAATGAATCAAAAATATAAATAGAATGGATAAAAAATGTAATGGAAATGATAAAAGTATAATAACATAAATAAACATATAGGAATAAATTTAAAATATAAACAACAATATTAAAACTTTAGTTAACATAATTACAAACAATTCTTCTATATTGACACATAACCAAAACCAAATAAGATTATTTACCAAAACAATCTATGATAAACTCGATCACAAAGTTACAAAAGCGTATGATCACCCAATAAACATTAGCTGTCTAATAAAACTTTGATATATATACCTAAGATAAATGGCATGAACGACTCAGCGAAATTCATATCAACTGCTGAGAATTAAATTACATAGTATTAGCAATGGTAAATTCGTATTAATATACATTTTAGAGTTGTTTTGATGGGGTTTTAATAAGTTGTCGGGGTTTGGTTCTTCATGTTTGACTGCCTATCCAGCTGGTTTTGACACCTTTGACATATTTATCGCTCTTTAATATTATCATAAAGTCTTATTGGGTTTTAATTTTTAAGTATTTAATTATTGTTATTTATTTTTTGTTATTTAAAGTTTTTTTAAATCTAGTGTTAATGAACGATCTAATAAATATTAAATCAAGTCTGAAATTTCTCGATTATAATTCATATTGTTGAATATATTAGTAAGCAGTTTAACTATTTGTCATCTTTTGTTTAAAAATGAATTTATTACATCTATAATCCTTCAAATCAATCACCTTCGTCAGTAAGAATAATTTCAATAAAATGAACCATCGAAGAACATTGATAAATATAAGGGAAGCTCCTATCAAATACTATGGATTCATGATTAAGTTTTACAGACAACCATCAATATTATTGTTGCTATCGGCTTCTCAACTCACAATCGATCAATTTTCTCGTACAGATATCGTACACACAATCTTCAAAAAAGTCAATAAAATTCACATGAATTTAACGGACTGAATATACTTTCAAATTTCATACTGAATTTCTATTGTTTTTTCACTACAGCTTTGAGTCGCAAGTATCTATCGAAAACTGTGCCTGGAGTGGCTTATATTTTATGCATAAAAATTTGAAGCATTTTCACATCGCTAAACATCAGCATATTTTGATAGCTGAATAAATTTTTATAGAGCGTTAATTAATACAAAGATCTTGTATGTCTTATCTAGGCATATAAACTCATAAGAAACACAGAGGCAATATATATCTGCATGCCTGTGTGCATAAAAGTGCTTTCAGTTGTTTTTCCGTGAGTTTTTCAGTCGCATATCAAGTTTCAAAGGATACCTAGGAACATATCTTGTGACATATCATTTTATTGCTAATTTTAATTGTGTTCATAAAATAATATCAAATGGGTTAATTTCGATGAGTTTCTTTAAATGGGATATACGATTGAATTAACAGCTTTAAAATGGCACAAGACAACATACACATCAACTTCACCATAGACGATTCACCCCAAGAATCTTTTAGAAGGGTTGGCTTCCATGAACACACTAAAGATATCTTCATCTCCACCACACCATCAAGCTCACCCCAATCTTCATCTCTATCTCCCATCCCCTTTCCCAATCTCTGTCTCCCCTCTGTTGGGATCCCTAGAACTCGAAGCACTGGGGCTTTGAGAATGCTTAAGAAAAACGTTCTCTTTGAAGAAGGAAGGTTAGTTTTCAAGGGTTTATCGATTGTGGCTTTTAAGTTTTTTGTTTTGTTGTGAGGTTGACTGTGAAGTTTGTCTAAACTTATATTCTCGTTATAAGTATTTGAATAAATATGTATTAACTTATAACTTTTGACACAACATGTATTAAAAAAGAAAAATTAAATTATAGCTTTTGTCTTTTCTCATAAAGAGAAAAAACTAAAAATAAATTAAATTTCAGAAATAATCTACAGACCAAACATATCTTCATAACTTTGTAGTGTT